>JABBWA010000030.1:0-457269 GCA_016628065.1 Suillus lakei | reverse complement strand
AACTAACCCTAACTAAACTAACTAAACTAACTAACTAACCCTAACCTAACCTAACTAACCCTAACTAACTTCCCAAAGTTTGAAGCGGTGAGTTCCAAGCATGACTTCGTGAGAGGTATGCTGCACTGTGCAGGTTTCCGCGTCTGGTGACGTCTGTGCAGCATCTCGTCCCATAATCAAGTTGATGATGGCGCTTTTCCCAACTCCAGTCTCCCCGAAAAGTATCACATTCAAAGGACCTGGAAGTGACTTGACAGCGTGGAAGGATCAGTACACGCAAAAACAATGCACCAGTAGATGCTCACCGGCAATGAGACTGTAGTCTGGTTGATAAACATTTGAGCCGAATTACTCCAACCACAAACTAGTGAATTCACCTTGGATTGCACCCCATCGCTGAGGAGAACAGACGCGATCACCTGCTCCGCGACTAAGTATGCACTTTGAGGGCTTTCCTGTACCTCGCCAATGAGGACATCCTGTCAGAGTCGTAAACTCTACTCACGTGTGACGGGGCTGGTCATGGACTCACATCTAGTTCCCCATTTATGAAGTTCATAGCCGTGAAGGCACATGGACGAGCAGATGGATCAATTGACCAACACTGCTCGATATGATTCCAGCGGGCGTCTGTGACGTCAGACGTGGCCTCGGATATCTCAGGACGCGGGATATCCTCTCCGCTTTGGATTTTTTGAATGACTTTGAAATCGTCGATATCATGCCAAAGAACGACGAGAGTCAATAACTGGGATAAATGATCGTATTAGATATAGATTTTGTGGACTTGGAACGCCTGCACTTACATGAAACATGACACGGCCAAAAGAATACATGTCATTATGCGTGGTCGGTTTGACTTCGGAGGGGTGATCATGTGGCATAAGCAACTCGGGCGCAGTCCACTTGATTGCACCATGCCGAACAGTCGATCCTTCAATCGGGCAGTCTTTTAAATGTCCACAGAGGACATTTGACAAGCCGAAGTCTGTCAGGCAAGCCTTGTATTCTCCGTCCTGGAGATCTACCAAAACGTTGGACTGGATTATTTAGTAAGTGCAATTGAATGTGAAGAGGATGAGCTTACGCTCGTAATGTCTCCGTGAACAACGGGAAAAGAGTGAACTAACGGGAATTTATCAGTTGAAGAAAAACGACCATGAAGGGAATACAGACGATAATAGAGCCCAGAAGCTATGCCGTGAAGCTAATGTACACGGAGAAATCAGTTCAAGTCCATTGCGGCTAAACAGGTTTAAGTTACCAGCTTCAATTTGGACTCAATGGTCAATGTAGCACCCTGTTCTGTGATCAAACGGAACAGCGTGCCGTGCGGAAACCACCGGGAGACAAGGGCTGTGGTTGGCCCAAAACCCTCTGTCGTTCCATAAAGTGTGACAATGTTGTCATGGACGAGGTGTGCCCAGATTGCAGTTTCTCGTCGAAATCTCTAGCGAATCTACATAAAATAGTGTTCAGAACAGAAAAATATAGACCCTCACTCTTAAGTCCTGCTCTGAGGTGTGATTCATCTGATTCCTGAAAGCTTTTACTGCAACCTATAGTGCGATAATGAACAAACTGATTAGCAAGTTACGCCGGCACAGCCTACTGGCCAGACCTTGACAGAGCCCGACGGTCGTCTCCATTCACATCTGTAAACGTTTCCGAATGCACCGCTAGCGACGTAGTCGTTTATCGTACCGAAGATCTGACCTGTCAGATCTTCTGCCAGCGCCAGTTGTGATGTGGGACTAAAGAAAATGAGGGAACTGAATCAATGAAGACTCGGTTCAATATGAGCACCCTACAGAGGTGAAGGTTCCGAACTGGAGGCCTAAGTGAAATGCATCAGGGTCTGCCACTGATTGGGATACCGGGCTATCAAACCTGTGAGTCGTCATTCCTTGGCTGACTGATGCACTCAGGGACTTCTGTATTCCCCGTGAGATGTCCTGGGTCCTGTTGACTTAAGTTGCAGTGACTCAGATCGTCAAGGATAGTACTAGTGTTGGAAGACTCGGCACGCGCTGCTGTAGGTCTCCTCCGAGTCACTGAGAAGGATCGTCCTTGGAGGGGAGGGGGCGTTACAGTAACAGCCTTAGATATCGAGGGAGTTGTACGCATGACATTAATACGGGAATGCGACGGCTGAGGTACTCGGTCAGACATTTGGAGCTTGAGCTTGAGCGGTCTGAATCATGAGAGTCAAAAGAGCGCTACTATGTCACGGTAGTCTAATCTAATATAATACAATATACTTGAAGCTTAGTTTAAGCTCCATGCTTAGTAGCGTGAGGTCATCCCGTATCATCGTGCATGCCCATTGCCCTGTGCCCATTGCCCAATGATATTATTGGCATCAGTAGCGCCTATGATATTGTAACTCCTCTAGAAAGTCACTGACACGCATGAGTCACGACGATGCTGCTCTTGAGTGGCGTTATCTGATATATCGATGTGCCGCATTGCGTAGTGCTTGTGACAGTCCAAGCATTTTTACTGTCAAGTAGCAAGAGCTCTGGTCACGGAAAATGTGGACACTAACGGTAAGGATGTACGAAGGGGAAGTGCTTGGGCCGAACAACGTTCTGAGAGCGCACAGTGAGCTGAGAGGGCCTAGAACCGTGACGTAGCAGCAAGCACTTGTTTGGCAAACAAAGGTAGTTACTATATTTGTAGTGAGGCCGTGTAATTGATGTGATAGTCTCACGTGCTGACTTGTATTGTTGCTACGCTAGAGGAAGAGCTTGACTTTCTGCTACTACTCAGCTGGCTGCTCCGGGCTCACGAAGTTTCGTTTGTTTCATTGTCTTTCATTTCTGACCGCTCTTTATTATCTCCAGATCTCAAGGCACCGTTCGGGGTGTACAAGTCAGTCTTTTTTTCCAGGGAGAAAGCCATGGCGGCTCGGTTCGCACCACAGCCTACGTTCGCATCTGCTGATGTCCCAGTCCTTACACACCGTCCACCTCAGCCAACAGGTACCACTATACGCCGTGCAAAAACCTTCACTCGCCCGGATCGCACCAGTACCTCCCATTAACCCCCAGTCATCCCTCACCCCTTCCGCATCAGGTACCATTCAAGCCGGCTCCCAGAGCAGTGGTTCGACCCATGGCGCTTGTTCGCTCAGATTATTATTTTCTGGGCTCCGTCCTTTTTGCTGAGCTCGGTCAGCGGTCTCAAAGACAAGGGCAAGATCCAGGCTTGGGGAGAGAAAATCGCCCTGTGTTTCATCATCGCTATCCTATGTCTCATCGTTGGCTTTATTACCGTCGGCACTCAGAAGGTCTTATGTCCGGAGACATCTAATATGAACCCTTCGCGGTACTCAACTCTTGGCTCAGTCCCCGGTACACTCAGCATACTCAGAATTTTATACAATGTCACCCAAGCCAAGAGTCCTTCAACTTTGAACCTTGATCAGCTCACCCTTCAAGAGCCAGGACAAGACATTACTCCCTATTTCTATCGCACCGCCAGCCAATATTCCGCATGCAAAGGTCTCAATTTCCGTGTCGCCTTAGAACAACCATGTGCCTCTACAACAGAATGTCCTCTTGGTGCAATCAACGCCTCTTCCACATTTACGCAACTCAATATCCAGGAAACAACACTTTTGCATGGTTACGACTGGGACCAGGTCGCTGCCCTCCCAAATTACTTCGTGATCGATGGTGCGGTGTTAAACATGAATCCCTATATGACACAACATCCCAGCCCAGTAGCTTCCGACGCTGTAGATCTCGCAATTCGCACCATCCTGAAGACGCAGGCGAGCTCTAGTGGAAAGGACGGCACCCGCCTATTCTACAACCGCGCCGACATCCTTACAGCAATCCCATGCCTCTATCAGCGATACTACGCAGGAAACATTGCCAAGATCACCCCGGCTGCTTCGTCAGCTCGCTCTTCCTATACGTAGGACTCATCGTCATCCTTGCCCTCGTCCTCGTCCGCTTTGCAATGGCGTGTGTATTTAGCTGGTTCCTATCTGCAGAACTTGCAGGTCCACCGGACAAGTCGCATCTCAACAGGTCGGCTATCAGTCCGGCGGTGATGCCTGGGGGTGCAAATATATCCGTTGACAACCGCACGGGTACGGCACCATGGGCTGGCCCTCATGGGTCGAAGAAACTCATCAAATCAATCCCCACCCGCCTCCCTGCATCTTCCAGCACAACCCTTTTACCAGAAGCCGCACCCGTCATGTCTCTCACGCAGATTGGTACCGAGTTGTTCGCCATCTGCCTCGTAACGTGTTACTCTGAGGGTGAAGACTCTATACGCTCCACGCTGGATTCCATTTCACGGACGACTTACTCCGGCAACAACTGGACCCGTCTGGACGTGATAGAAAATATCTCGCAATGACATATCAACTATCTGGGTGCCATCAAGATAGGATTACTAGGTAGTAGTACAGTACATCCATTTGTTCTCTAGGTTAAAAATCTATTGATAAATACACAACTTGAATGCCTGTGGAACAAGGTTGCTGCTGGCGAAGCTCAGCCGTTTTCTAGTTTGAGCCCTTTTTGGCAAAACTTTCGATGAACCAGAGCACACACATGTCTTTTGGGATTCTAGAAGGCAGGATGGCTCTGATATTCTTCATTCCCTGCACTGCTTGAGCGCAGACTGTGCCGACGTATAGCCTAAATACATGATGTTAAATACAGTTGGTGATGGGGTAGTCAACTAGAGTGACAAAGAGAAAACAGTTGTCTATGTCAAGTCTATGTGCTGCAATGAGTGACGGTAGTACCAGGACTGTCGTCGGTACCAGGAGATACACAGCAGAGAAACAATACTACACGAACCCACGGTTTGGGGTTCTTGATGCGTCTTGCTTGTTCACTAGCTGTTTCCGGTCGACGAGCAACAAATATTACCTGCACAGAAATCATCAAATCCAGTTATTACAATATACCCAAGAAAGACGCACCTCCCTGTCCCGCATTGTGGGAACTTCGACGACATAAGGACTGCAATGAGAGGAGGTAATTTGCCTCGGCCATTGCTGGAGTTCGACTGCTTCATCAGCGTTGGGTGGAGAGCGGAAGAGTGAGGACAGGCGACCGATGATTGCACCTGGACGTGACACTGAGGGTGTTTGGGATTGCTGAGGTTCGGTTGCTTCGTGGTTATAAAGTCGAGAGCGGGGCAAGAGTGAGGAAAGGTGACCAAGGAGCACCTGTGGATGTAACCACAAAAGCGTCGGGGGTTGCGGATGTTCAGACATTTCATCAGCGTTCGATGGAGAGCGAAGGAATGAGGACAGGCGATTAAGGAGTGCATGTAAGCGTGGCTCCGAAGACACCAGTGGTTGCTGTGTTTGGATCGCTTCACTGGGTCGGCGGGGGGGGAAGGGACCAAGCTCCGAAGATACTGGTGGCTGCCGAGTTTTGATCGCTGTATTAGGTCGAGAGCGGCGAGGGGGCAAGGGAAAGCGACCAATGAGTGCAGAAAACTTGGGACGGGCACCAGGCATTGCGGAGGACTGAGAATACAGTGGTCAGGACAAGAACTGATTAGAATCAACATTGATGATGTACATGAACATTGGCCTGCGTGCCACCAAAAAACCCTCGTGAGGTTTCTTCTGCGTCCCCAAGCTGGTCGAAACCTCGCGTAGCATCAGCCTGTAATGTCGATGTTATTTTCCTTGACAATGTTGACAAACGCATCACGTACCTCTAAGAATGACTTATCTTCTATGTCCTGGACCTGCGATGACCCATACACAATTTCAGGATTTGTCAGTGAGACGGTAAGCAATATGTCTACACTCACGTCAGGCATGGATAGGAGGTCTTCTAGGTCAGCTGTTTTGAGGATGGCATGAATGTCCCACACATAAACGTTTTCGTCCCAACAAGCCGTGGATAGCAGTTTTCCATCGGCGGAGAAAGCTGCATCGAACACTTTGTGTTCATGTTGGAGGGGTGGTTCGACTGGGAGGTTGGTGTCAAGATTCCATAGCCGTGCAGTGCGATCCCTTGATGTACTTGCAAGGAAGCGGTTGTTTGGAAATAAAGTGATGGAGTCCACAACAGCTGTGTGACCATGAAGAGTGGCGATCTGCTGCCATGTGGTAGTGTCAAATATCCCAATTAAGCCATCGAACCCTGAGATAAGCCTCTTTTCATCGGATGTCCAGGTTAAGCTCCAAACTCCTGATTCCTCTTTGATTTTATTGAGCAGCTTGCACGTCTCAATGTCCCAGATTTTGATTCCCTCCTTGTATCCTCCTGTCGCAATCATTGTTGCCGTGGGTGAGTAGCTCACCGCGAACACATGCTGGTGCCCCGTCTGGATTGGATTCAGTCCCCGAACTGGTTCGCCGCTCTTGACATGCTTGACATCCCAGATTCTTGCTGTCCCTTCCCAGCCTCCGCTCACAACTCGCTCACCATCTGGACTCCAGCACGCTGACGTCACAAATTGAGAGTGCCCTTTCCATTTCACAACAACCCTCCCTGTCTCAACATCCCACAACCTCAGTGTCCCATCTTCGCTTCCGCTTGCCAGAGCCTTTCCGTTCGGAGACAATGCCATGGTCCACACTGCCGCCTCATCCGCCTCATCTCTCCACTCGTTGCCTATCTGTGCACCACTCTCTAGGTCCCATAGTCGAATTGAGCCGTCTAGAGAGCATGTGATGATATGCTTGTATCCGGGTAGGTGCCCAACGCCCCATACCATGTTGGTATGGCCTCGCATTGTCCCGCGGGGGGTCACTGTCGACGTCTTTTTAGTCTCGGCAGTGGGGGAAGATGAGGTCGGCGCTTGGGGGATCTCAGCCAAGGTCATGGTGGACTATATGCGCGGGAGCGCTTCGTTGCGGTTTTATTTGAATGAGAGTGGGTTGTTGCCTTGCAGTCGCCAAGATTGCTGGTGGGTCAATAAGCCTATTGAATGCGTGTCAATAGACATGCATGATGTGCTACTACATAGACGTACAGGAAAACTTCGGGATAATGCACAGTTTCGCTGCTGGTCCTCGGAGATCTCCACGAATATCCTTGACACCGCTCAGTAAGTACCTCTCACTTCAGCTTTTTACCCAGAGTGTAACTCACAGGAAGCCCTACCTACCATAACAAGACACAAATCCAATCCACGCAAGAACGGGAGGGACGGGCTGGTAGTTGGGATAGTGGATGTTCGCTTCAGAGTTGAGAGAGTCGCGTTTAAGTCGTCTACTAAGGTGCATATTCCGTGCGCTATCCTCATGTTCTCCACAGCTTACAGACGAAGCGTCCAGGGCCACGACTACTGCCACATGCGTCTTCCTATCTCTATTTGGCCTTTGAACCCTTGGTGGTTCGATTCATCTCCGCATTCTGCACGTTTTCTTCCAACATGTCTATTTCGGACCCCACTCGGAGGTCGGTGTTGCAAGCCTCTCTGTATTTTACGGAAGATATCGATTGGGGGTGCAATGGTGAGCAGCCGCGCTTTCTAGACTTGCGCACTAAGCTGCACATATTGCTTGAAGTCAGTACAAGTATACACGAATCACAGGTTGTCGTTCTCTTGCAGATGCCGTTGTCAGTAAGTCAACGAACCTATCTATTGTCACGTCGCATTAACTCTTATCCATAGATGTGCACGAAGCAAATAATATTTGATCTTGATGTCATCGGGGAAAGCGCTGGGTCCTGTGCTCCTTCAAATGTCGCAGGAGATCATTGTGATGATCCAGGATGCTGGTTTGATCTCATAATTTTCTCACTCCAGCTTTTCTAAGGAGCATCCACACTATCACTCACGGCACCAACAAGCTCTACCGAAGAACGAGAGGGACCACCTGAGGCAGCAGTCATGTGCTTTGGCCTTCAGGAGTTATCAGGCAAGTTTTCACGCAACAAAGAGTATTAGAGTCTTCGGGCTCACAATAGATGCCGTTGGCGTCTCTTGTTTCTGCTTTCCCTATGCTCAACCCAGGCTCTTCAATGGAGGATGGGTCTTTCTGCTTCCACAACCGAAAGGAGTTGTTGGCTATGCCGGAGGTGAAGAAAAATTTAAGTTCTCATATGAATCATCACTATACCGTTTCTAATAAAATGTAAGACTTCTCGCCAACTAGAAGCTCATGTCAATTAGCGCCTGAAAGATGAGAAAATCAGTATGATACAGATCCATGAATACTCTCCGTCTCTGCGCTTAGAGGGAGGTGCACGAATCAGCGACTACATGGTTTGCCCCACGGCTCTTGCACCCCCTCACAGACTATCTGCGCCACTGTGCTCGGGAATGATACAAGTCAGATCGTTTTGTGTCGTACTCTGAGCTACTTGAATGACTCGAGACACTGGTGCCATGTGCATTCAGCCTATGCATTTTGAACTCCATTCGGATGATTGTGCGGCAAGCTGCTCTGTCTTTTGCTCTCCATTGGTGGCTAGTCGTCTCAACTCTTCATCCATGCGCTATGTCACTTTCCTCGAAGTCGATGCTCATAGACTGCATAAGTCCAGTCCCATTGCGCTGCCGCGATAGTCTCGTCAGAAGCCTCGTGACGCTCCTCTCGGGCATCGTGCTGAAGTGTACCGGTTGTAGGAGAGTCCACATCGTTCCAGTTCTCCCCATGTCTCCTCAGTTTTGTTCCATTTCGTTTGCCCAAGCGTGAGGGGACAGCCTTGTCCAAAACTGGTCTTCACTCCCAGCAATCACTCAAAAAACGAGAGTTTAAGTGAGACAACACGATGCTCAAGCAGTGTGTATATAAACATGCTGAACGTTGCGGGTGAAGTTTGCTTTTGACGATACTTTCGGAGCCCAGACGCTAATTTGAACCGGAGCACATACACGTCTGTTGGGAGTCTAGAAGGCAGAATGACTCTGAAATCGATTGGGGTGTACGACGATGAGGTTCATTCGTCCCATAATGCGCTCAGTCCTAGAGCCGACTTCGAGACTGGACTCCATCAAGTCTGCGAGAAATCGCGCTCGACAAAGCCAGTGACAGGTACACCTGGGGCGATTCAGAGGGCTCGTCTGATAGCCCTGTCCTATCATGAAGTCGAGCTAAGGTCAACCATGATTGCATTGCACGAATAGAGGTATCTCTATTTGATTCTGTCCACATTCATGCTGCCGTCAATTCCCTTTCTCCAAAGAAAGGGGGACGCAAGACGACACCAGCAGCTTCATCGCTCAATCTGAGCGTGCTCGTTCAGGTTTTGAATATCATTGTGTATACGGTTTCACTGGAAAAGCAATTCCGCCGCTTTATCAGTGATATTGGCGGAAAGAGCAACAGCAACAGCAGGGTCCTTCCTCGGGTAAACAAGGCGACAAGCAAGTAAGTCCAATGCGCTACGACACAGCATTATGCTGCCTAAAGTTAACTGAAACATGGATAAATACAAAGTGGATAAATGTATGCCCACAACAGCAAGGTACAGGCTAACCATCAGATCAAAGATGTAAGAACTATGTTTGACTGCCAAAGCAGACATTCAGCCGAGTGATATTGATGTGCGTCCGAAACCGACCCGAAGCAAAAAAAATCAAAGCAGATCAGAAATGCTACGAACAAATCAGCTCCCACTCAACCGAGGCGCAATACTCAAACAACACTCCTATCAGCAAGCCTCCCAAGCACACCCTCCGACACCCCTCGTTCCCTCGCAGTATCCAACACACCAGTAGTCTCATCCAAATGCAACACCTTCCCTCACTCCCCCCAAAGCAACACCATCTCCTTCGCCCAGATGTACGAGCGAATCACGAGTTTCCCCGATGGGTACGAGACGAAAGTGGGTGAGATGGTTGAGGATGAGAAGCAGCATGTTGCGATTGCTAGGACTGTGGTCAAAAATCCGAAGGTTGGCCGTAGGCGATGATGTATACTATTCGAAGAGGACGAGAGACTTACACCAATCGTGTGATGGAGACTTGAGAGTGTCACTGTTCGGATATCTTTTCCGTCGGTTAAGATGCATCCTTCGCCTTGTTGGAGGTCGTGGAACAGGTAGAGGAGGCGTAGGGTGTTACTTTGCCTGCGCCTGACTCGCCTACGAGGGCTACACGTCTGCTGCAGGGGGACTTTGAAGGAGATGTTGTGCAACGCGTGCGTTTGGTTGTCATAGTTTTCTGTGAGTGGTTTGGATGAGCTTGTGGGAGGGAGGGAGGGAGGGGTGCGTACCAAATTCAACTTCACTGTTTGAGACTACTAGTTCTCTAGTGCCGGGGGCATCGATCACTTCCGTTGGTTCGGCGAGGAGGTTTAGTAGCTTCTCGGTGTCGGCGAGGTTTTGGTTGATTGCGATGTATGCACCGTCGAGGGAGAGTGGAAAGTAGAACTAGTGTGATTAGAGGACATCAGATCTCCACCGTATGAGAACACACGATAGTACCCACCTACACATAATCAACATTAGACGAATCACTAGCATTGCTCTGACCCCCCGTGATGTGCAGCGCGATGATCAAGAAACCAACCAGGAGACCGAATATTGTGATGAGCATTTGCACGAGGTCCAAGAGGTCAAGAGATACTATGGAGGTAGATCAGTGTTTGTGGTTGTAATGAGACGATCGATACTCACAAACAACCGAGTCTCCAAAGCCTGATACTCTCCGATAGCCTCAGTCTACCTCTGCGCCATAATCTTGACAGTCTCTTAATTGAGCAGACAGTCTGACTGTGGATCCCACGAGTGATCTGCACGCTTGCAATCAGGACCAACTTCACGGAGAAAAAGAAGTAGCGCCCACCACATCCCTTTCCTCTGTATCCTTGCCCTATGCCTCGTCAACACCACAGTCGCCCAAGTTTCAGTACATCACGACCCCAACCACAATGTCCAGCGCTGGCTCAAACCTAACGACCAACATCTCCAGCGTAACGACCACATCCACGAGTGCAGGTAACACCGTGAACCCGGTAAGCTCTACAACACGGCTACACTTCCTCTGTCGAGAATACGGAGTAACCCGCCAGCCTTGCTTTTTGCGTGCCAGCTGAGGGCTAGGATGTGGTTGAAAAAGAGCATTTGGAGTACTGCATGAGTGGGATCCAGAGTACGTCGTGGATGGCTGTGAGACAGCCTGAGGAGGTGAGGAAACGGAGGACGTAGGATGAAGTAAAGCCATGGTTTATACTGAATGCAGGGAAAGGAACGACGCCAGATGTGTCAAAGGTGCTAATGAGCAATCCATTGACGATGCGTCTGAGAACGAGCTCGGGATGAGGAGACAAATCAACTGGGAAGAGGAGTGATGCGTTGTATGGAATGTACGCACTGCAATGAACTACAACTTTGGATAGCGGGAGGGCCAGAGATGGGGCCGCCGGGCGTGAGGTGGTATATGGCGGGTGATACGCACCAAGAGGGATCGAGGGCAACTTCGTATGAGATTATCCGAGGAAGAGTCAAGTACCGTCAGGGTTGCGTCCGTGCAAGACCAGAGGTGCCAGTGAATGTGATCAAATATTGATGTGGTTCTAACCAAAATAGATTAGATATATAGCAGGTCATGATGAATTGAACGCCCAACCAAAACGAGTCGAGTACGAGTGCAAGAGCTGCACGTATTGCGGCCTCATGACGCATCTCCGGCAACCTAACGAGACTCAAGTACTCAACTTTATTGTACAGATGTTTTCGCAAACGAGGTAAGCCATAAGAGTTTGTCAATTGCAGTGGAGTTATCGATTCTAAGACATAACTTGTTGATAGGTATCATGTATATATACCTTGAACTTATTTGGCGGCTGCCAGAGCCGCATCGACAATCTCGGTCATTTTTATAACTGCCTCTTCCTCCAGAGTCCGACCCACAAGTTGCAAGCAAACAGGCGCGTTCTTGAATGTCTCCGGGTCGTCTGAATCAATCATCGGCCCATCAAAAAAATCGCTGGGTGCTGGTAGAGCACTCACACATTTCGTAAATACTCTTATCATAGTCATCATAAAAAACATGAGGAGGTTTCTTTGCATCAAGAGTGGCGTCGACAGTGGTCACAGGGAAAGTCGCAGCGGGATAATCGAGCGCATTCCAAACCGTGGTGTAGTTAGTATACCTGTCCACTGTTTCTCACTGATAGTTCCAGACTCCGCAAAAGCAAAGACACTGACCTGTTCTTCCCATGGGGAGTCGCTGCATATGATGAAGGCTGGACAAATGATAGCATCGATAGGGCGTCCTGTACCATTCTCTGATGCAGTTGCTTCCCAATGGTCCAAATATTCTTTCCGGATATCTTTGCGCAGCTTTTGCGCTTGCCAGAGCTGGTATGCGGTGATACCGATCTTCTTCGGACGAAAGGGTGCTGCCGCAGCATCTGAATTATCTAGCTCCATTGTTGCAATTATTGGTTCCCCTGTGACAGAGGTCGTGATCATGTAGTCTTCGGTGGAAGCGGCGTTCCAGATGTTGCGCTACGCTGCTGGGTCAATAGGTAACATGAGTTGAAAACATGATTCCTTGCCGTGGTATCTGCAAGCAACCTGTGCTTGATGGGCTTCCAGTCGACAACTACCGCTAAATGAGCATAATTCAGCAGAGGAGTTATGCGAGAAAAACCTTTGTGGCCCGCCTTCTCGAGAGCCGCTTTGGTGATGTCTAGAGACCTCCTGATAGGCGGGTGGGGTACAACAACACCATCATCCCACATGATCGCAAAAGCATAGGTCCTTGCCGGATCCATGGTCCTGCGAGATTGTACTCGTCTTCGTGCCATTTCTTCCTAACCGCAAGAGGGTCTTTGAGCCACGGTTTAGCAGTTGACAACAGCTTTCATGAAGGCTTTGACCCCGCCAACACTATTTGTCATAGGACCGAACACGGAGTGAACCGGGTCTTGGCCCTCGAGTGAGTTGAGGGCGCCACAGTACGGTACACGCCCGTATGACGGTCTCAGGCTGTACAATCCCGCAGAATGAGGATGGAATACGAATAGAACTGTCGAGAAGGCGTCAGAAAATTACTACCAATCATTTTTCCAGATCCCTTCATACCCCCCGATATCAGAACCCACCCCCAAAGGGCTTCCTTTAAGTGCAACCAACGCGCCCTCTCCTCCTGATGACCCACCCGGGGTCAGAGAGCGGTTGTATGGGTTGGTTGTCCGACCGAAGATATTATTGAAGGATTCTGGCCACTGAAGATACTTTTAGCCCCCTAGGTAGCAGGACTGGATCACTGTTGAGGATCAGTGCGCTCACCATGACTGTCTGCGGAAGATTGGTGCGGACAAATGGCACGGCCCCGCACTCGATCAGAACGTCGACCAGCACGGCGTTTTTCTCTGCATATCGCCCAATCCACGAGATATAACCTAAGACCAGTGATTCATAATTTATTGGATCCAGGGAATCATCGGACATCGATCATTACTTACCCATAGTAGTTTCTAGTCCCTTGATACATATTTGGTCCTTTAGAGAAATCGGCAAGTCCATGGAGGGGACCAACGACCTTCCCTGTCTGTTTAAAGTAATCATCGAGTTCAGCTGCTCGGGCTAATGCGCGATCAACAAAAATTTCCGTCAAGCAATTGACCTCATTGGCTGGTTAATACAATCTCGTCAAGCAAATATCTACGCAAATTGGCTCACGAGCTGGTGAGCGACAATAGCCCTCTTGTAGAACGCGGTGGTCACGTCTACCGCTGTCCATTCGCCACACGCAAGTTTCTCCAACAAAATATCCACCGAAGTGTTGGTAATCTCAATTTCTCGCACAGTCAGAAGGCCGCACGTCTCCGGGAAACCAGTCACGTCTAGAGTAGAGTCTGGAGGCGGGGACACAAGCCACTCTTGTGGAATGGACTTGAGCTGCCTCTGCTTCTTCTCTGCGACAAGTTCGGTCCAATGCGGCATGTCGTTGGGGAATGGAGTGGGACGAGAGCAATATCGAGGCCTAAAACATCACAAGAGATAAGACGGACATGTTGATAAAAGGCTCTCCGCGGCTGATATTAATAACGTTAGAGATAAGACTTTCAAAAGAACGCTGATAGTAATACCCGAGGAAGCCTCTCCATTTCCTTCACTGAGGACATGGCGGTTCTGAGTGAGAGAACTGCGGCGGATGCCGAGCACCATCTTAAGGTTCAGGCTGGGTCACTTGCACAATGCGCTTGGCAAGATGTGGGCTTGTCGATTGTGGCCACAGCTAGCAACTTGCAACACATAATTGTACGAATGCAATTTGGCTAGTAGTGACTCGGACGCGAGCTGATTAAGGTGAGGCAGCAAGAATCTCGACAGCGAGGTGGTGCGGCTGAAATTAAATGTAGAAGTCCGCTTCGAGTGCGCGATGGATCTGCTCGCCTCTGGATCGCTCCAGACCTTTACCAGAGTCCCTTAGATGTGACCTGATGTTCTTCACCACGACCATGACGGCAGTGACGTTCTTGAATCCTGCATCCTTATTGCAATTGACCATGCAGTGGACACTGTATTCGGGTACCATCGAGTCATGCAGAGTCCAGACATTTGCGTGACGTAAGTACAAAAGAATTGGGTAAATGAAGTGATAGAAATTGGGTTGATATCACACCAGTACTAGCAGTACTGTGGAGCCAGCACTCCACAGAAATGATGAGAACAAATGTTTGTACAAAAACTAGCTACGGAAAAGAAGCTTGTAAGCCATCTTGGTCACGGTGAGCTCCTCCAACAAAACGAGCTAATTTCTGCAGTAAAATCGCGAGGAAGCTTCGCTGGTCTTTGATAGCATCAGTGCCCCACGACTTGTGAGGGGTCTGCGAACAATGGTCTAGGATGCTTCTACAGACGTCTTCGTAGGACTGTGTACGGCGGTGGTGAATATCCGAGGACTCCGTAGGTTCGTCCTTCAAAGTTGTGACACAAGCGTATCCGGAAAAATGCATTCCGAAGGTCGCAAACTCGTCCTTGTTCTTGTGCCACCACTCTGCCATCACCGGACGGAAGTCTTCCAGGCATGTCACCACAACAATAGTGGGCACTTTGCTATCACGGATGACTGCCGAGAATATTTTGTAGTGGGTCTGCAGAGCCTTCGTTGCTCGCGTTCCACGCACGCAATATATAAGAAGATGGACACCGTCTTCCTGGTTTAGGCTGCGGAGGAATGTGGCCAAGTTCCTTTTAGCCATGGCCGCAGGCACTGTGCCTTCTGAGCCCTCGTTTAACCCTGACAACATGATCATCAAGCTGTTCTGGACCCAAGTCTCAGCGTGAAAGAATGCATACCTGCTGTATCCCACAGCCTGAAGTGTTGCCCGCTGATCATCACGTCATATGGAGCATGTGTAGTAGTGCATGCGAGGGCGTCAGGAGATGTTTTTGCTGCATCACATCCCATAATGAGGTTTATGAGCGAGCTTTTGCCCACACCACTCTCCCCATAGAGTACTACGTTACGCGGTCGACCTTGATATCCCTACAGCAGACATCAACCGCATCCATTGACCGATCTCGCAGATCACGAACCTGCTGTGAATCCGTACTCCTTGGATCTACTGCACTTGTTGTGTCTGTGGAGCCATGACTGTCAGACATCTTCTCCGGTAGACCCAATTAGTCTTGCAAAAAGAGATGTGCACGAGCCTACTTCAAGTTCGCTTACGAAAAAGTAAGCCCCTTGAAGAGATGGATAACGGTTGCTGGGCGTTTAAATAATTGGCTCCGTGGCACGCGCGCTTTCGACCAACGTGTTGCACCCTGTACCACGGCTATGAGGGCGGCAATGCGGGAGCATTAGATAGCGAACACCTAGGGACTTCGACATCAAAACGTGGCGAGCATTGAAATAGCAAGTAGATTGCTTTTCGGAATCGCATGGTGGGCATGGCTTGTGCATGCCCGTCTAGACCCTGCCATTCGCTGCAATTTGACTGCAGATATTGAGTGTCGCCGAAAGATAGATCGATCGGGGAAGGTGGCTCAGGTGGCTGCCAGAAGTTGGGTGCCTGCTGTTGGGCGTTTAAACTGTGAGGATGATCCAATAATGATGTAAATTTTATGAAAACACACCGAGGGGGCGTGATTCCACCACGTTTCGCATGATATATGTATACCAGTTACAAATAGGATCATTCTGGGGCAATTGCCATTGAACGGCTCAGCGGAATCAACACAGTACACAGGTACGAGTAGCGCTATATCCAAGGGTCGAATATCACTGACCACAGAAATGCTCTCATAGTTTAACATAAGATGGCGCCAGTGATGAACATCGTTATCTTTGGAGAAACAGGAGCGGGTAAAAGCTCCGTCATAAACCTCATGGCTGGCCAACCAATTGCGCACATATCGCCCGACTCTCACCGCTGTACTCTGCATTGGACGGAGTACCCAATAACCTTTGAAAATGGGACTCGATACAAGGTCTTTGACACGGTCGGCCTCGAGGAGCCCCGTCTACAAACCGGAGAGTACCTCTCCGCAATTTCAAACGCATATGGTCTCATCAACACCTTGAAAGAGCGTGGAGGCGTCAACCTCTTGCTCTTCTGTATACGCGGAGGTAGAGTCACGGCAACCATGCAGAGCAACTATAGGTTGTTCTTCGAATTTCTCTGCGAGGAAAAAGTCCCGCTTGCGCTAGTCGTCACAAACCTCGAAAGAGAGACAACGATGGAAGATTGGTACACGCGGAATGTGAGCCACTTGGAGAAGCATAACATTAGGTCTGCGGGACACGCATGCATAACTGCGGCGAATCTTCTGGATGGGAGGCATAGAGACAAGTATGAGGAGTCGCGTGGAATACTCCGTAGAGTGGTTGAGGCTCATTGCAACGCATCCATGGAAGGGTGGACCGGTGGGCAAGGATGGCTTGCTTCGTTCATTAGCAAGCTCGTGGAATTTGTCGTTGGACGTCCCAAGAAGACAGATGTTATTGGGATCCTCACAAAACGATGTGGAATGGCCAAGGAGGTGGCTCGGCAGGTAGCGCAGCAGATTAACGACAACCAATTGTAGTGTAATTTCAGATTTGTCACTATTGAACTTACCACCGCGTGCACTACAACTAAATACCTTGGAGTGTAGAGTTCCCTCCGAGTCGCAGGCAGTATACATAGTACTTATTATAAGCGCAATGCATGTGTTGCATCACCTACAACTTCGACCGCTTGAACTGACAAACTATGTAGTCACGGTAGCGCACTTCATTGAATTGTGCAGCAATGAGAATTATGTGAGATTACATTCAAAGAGCAATTTGGCATATCGCGAATGTAACTGCCTGCACGATGATTAATGTCGTTGATTGTGATAGGGTCATATTGTAAGGGTTTGTGACGATTACAGTGCAGCCACAATTTAACGGTAATCGAGCATAATTTCATATAGAATTTGCTGATGCAAATAACAAGAATGAGCCACGACATATTCAATATATCTGAAGTTCAATGGGACACAACCAGCTACTTCAAGACAAAATCAGTAAAGAGAATTGTCCTTAACAAGCTTGTGTCGGTAGATTCTTACATACCTCAATCCGACAAACTTCTCAACACATCCACTAGCTCCTCTTGCACCTTCTCAATCATTATCGCCTGCTTTTGCGCTTCTCCTGAATTATGCATTCTTAACGCCGTCCGCGCTTCTCTCACAAACGCGTATGATTGTATTGTGAACTCTTCGACCCGCTCAACCTCTCTCGGAGCCTGTGAGGACGCTGTATCGTTGGAAATTAGACCAGAGAGGTCTACAGAAGAAGCGCGTAGAAGAGCAAGGTCTCGTAGGGTGTCATGGAGGGGAAGAGGTGTGCCTTTTGATGTCATGATGAGAGTCTGCAAGCTACTAAGCACTTCTAACGCAAGTTTTGACTTTCTGGCCAGGCACGTGAGCAAACACCAGCAAAATCATTTACAGTGCGTCTGAATATTCAATGTCATAATATATAAATCAATCGTAATACACAACATGCGTCACAAAGGAAGTAAAACTATGTCCTAGGAGGAGAAGTTGCATACGCGAACAAGTCCATAGAGTCATCAGAAGGCAACGCAGCCGCAGGCGGGTAATCAGATAGTTTCTGTGATAACGAAGGCCTTGATTGCTTGGAACTGGACAAGACGCTGGTTGCAGGGGGTTTAGGCTCATGTAGACTAACCCTATTCTTTTGTGCGTCCATCAGAATTGAAGAGAAGTTGGAGTGGCGCGATCTGAGTGCTGGTCGACGTTCCGTCATGGGCGAACTTGGTATTAAATTCTCTTTCTCATTTTCTCCACCCCGCCAAGAATAATCATTTGAGTCTTCTGCAAAGATTTCGCTTCCACGCGAGGAAGGTGAAGGCGAAGAAAGAAAATCGCAAGCCTTGGATGCGGTAGCCCTCGCGGATTTGCGTGGAACAGTGACACGAGGGGAGCCCTGGGTCGCATATCGATGAGCACCTCTGCGCAACAAACGTTTAATGAAAACCGGGCTCTCGTGCAAAACAACGTGTGCAGTCTTCCGCTTTTTCTTCATATGAGAAGGCGTTTTCCGGATCCAGCAGCCGACCATTTCCTCCCACTCCCACTCCCCACTCGGTTTACGATGGTGGCCATCGCAGGATCTCTTGCTCTGTCCTGGTAGGCGAACAGCTGGGCTGCTATCGGGTAGACCGGCTCCAAATAACCGGTGCTCGGCCTCGTCCACACCGTCGATTAAGAGAAGCTTGATTCTCTGAATCTCTTTTGAGGTGCCTTTCGGGGTGCTCTCGAAGACACGGAGGGCACAGGCCCACAGGGAGGCGTCCAATTGTAGTAACTTGTGGACCTGCAAAGCCGACGAGGATTGCTGTAGCGACATCATAAAATCTTGTGCGGAACCTCGATGCATATGCTCAACGAGGCGAGTGAACGTTGTGGGAATAGGTGAAACCTCACGAAGCAGATTCAAAAGACATGAATCATAATCCGCCAGTGAATATGTGACGTGAAGGTGCGTGGCGAGTATCGTGATTGCGTCAGGAAGTTCGTCCTGAGAAGGTTGAGGTGATGCACCCAGCCTCAGGGTATGCATTCCGTAGCTTCGACATCGGTCGAGTAACATAATGATAGAGTCAATATCGGGACGGCGGGATTCATCTGAAAGTGCTGCAGAGGTACTAGCGCTGATTGCAAACAGCCTGTTCATCCAATCATGCAAGCGGTCGCGAATAGCCACAATATCTAGATTTTCCTTCTCCTTCCCTTTTCCAGGCTGCACGAGGTGACGATCATGTATGGTATCAACCAGAGAATCCAGGAGGGTGACAAAAGAGTCGATATCGGTCACCTCGACACTGCGAGAGAACCTAGAGACTGCTTTGCATGCCCATAAAGGGACGTCTGATCGAGCTAGAGTATCCACAACCGCTCGCGAGAACGTTGAGACCGAGAATAGTGGAAGGGCACGGGAAGGCATTGTGTCGTTGTTCCCAGATACCCATTTAGCGAGAAGATCGGCCAGGTAGGAGACATGTCCTGGGTGTGTAATTGGAGGAGGAGCGGTCGTGGACAGGAAGGCAATTTGAAGGATTAGGCTGAGCAAACGACGGGATTCGTGAACTAGACCAAAAGACAAGCAGGTATCCAGAAGAGTGCTGACAAGCGTGTGGTGATGCGGGCAGATTTCTAGCACAAGGAAAAGTGCATGGGATGCAATCGAATGTCTGCAGAGAAGGGACGATGAAACTCCGTTGATAAATGGCCAGGCCCACTCACCTTCGATAGTAGGTTGGAATAGTATCATAGATTCCCTCCACAAGTTTCATCAGTTCATCTTCATTTACCGTTTCCTCTTGGCCGTCACGCGTTCCGGTGCCACTGAGCGGAACATTTTCTCCAACTACGAAGCAGCACATAGCTGCCAGGCTGGGGATTGACTCCCTTGGCACCGTTCCATGCGTGACCTGGAGGAGACATCGAAAAGCACCACAAACTGCGTATATTAAGCGAGAAAGCTCCAAGTCTTCTGCTCTGTCGAAATACAACCTCCATCTAGTGGCAGAGGACGGTTGGGGAAGGTGGGCAAGTGGTGGAGGGGATTCAAGTGGCCAGTCTTGACTGTGTGGCAAGTACGTGCTGCGAGACGCACCGTGTCGAGCGGTGGTCAAAAACTTGCTCAAACTCAAGCATTTGTTGCGCAAAGGTCTCAGCAACCGGTTGATGCGTGACGTGGTGAGGTGGCTACCATTGGCATCAGTCGCTGAACAAATTGTCATGGGAAGCTACCACAGCCTGCAGATGCAACTTTCAATGAAATGGAGTTTTTTTTTCGAGCACTGCACAGCTGGTTGAAGAGTTTTTGGGCAAATGACGTTGAAGTTGGAAATTGGAAACACACATGAATAGACCCCACGTGACCGAAAATCCACACGCATAAAGATGTGCATACAAATGATGGTACTGTAATGATGCTAGCAACACATAATTAAGATGTCTGGGTATGGTAAGACGATGAATTTAAAAAGAAAAGCCAGGAAAGAGGGCAGCAGAAGAACGACGAGGAGTCCTAACATATTTCGAATGATTAAGCATCGCTGTCACTTGCATTACTATCAGACTCATCATTACCCCAGACAGCAAAGGCGCGGGGATGATGTTGGTCGTAATCCTTCGAATCGACTCGATGATGGTTTCTGCGACCCGTGAGCGTATCTGCCATGGTGGGAGTTTGGAGATTGTCGTCAAATTGCCTGTCCTTGGGAATGCGACTACGACCACTTGAATATTGCTCCCGAGAATGTATATCATCCCGAGCACCACGCTGAGCGACGTCCATGTTGGACAACGAGTCATCCGAGGAATTTGAGAGTGCGGGGGAGGGCGTCCTTAATTGATGGTCAATGTGGTGGGGATTGATATGAGGCGGACGATGTGTGGGTCCAGCGAACCGTCCTGGAGTATCAACACCAGAACGCAAACCCGATCTTGAACGCGAACGTGATTTAGCCGAGCGCGAGAATTTGAGGTGACGTCCTTGAGTGAGCGCAAGCGCAGCCAACTCCGGTGTCGAGAGCAAATCTTCATCCGTCTGGGAGCCTGTTTCCTCCCGGGCTTTTACAATACCGACTGCGGCATCTCTAGCATTTAACTTGTTCGGAATTTGGGTACCGGTACGCCCGCTGGTCGAAGCCTCGGGCGAGGAGTCATCAATGTCAAATTTGTCATCTTCATCGTCAGACGTCGTCTCATCCTCCTCTTCATCCTCCAGATTTTCATCGAACATATCATCTTGTTTCATTTGTTCAGGACTCCTCGTTTTCCCTGTGCTGGATTTCCGCGATGGGCCTTCTTCGACTACGACAAACGATTTTTGACGCTCGCGTTCATTCCACTTCAGGGTTCGTGAGATGGCATGGAACCAGTCAGTTGACTGTTTGTCCGCGCAAACAGTCGGGAAAGGGTATTTGGAAGCAGTTATTTTGATGTGATCGCCCTCTGCGAAAGAAGTAAGCAACTGAATGAAAGGGAGCATCTAGTGACAAACGTTGCAGTTCCACACGGCCTCGGCCATCGAAAGACACCCAAGCTGTGCTACGAGAATTGTATGGGACACATATGCGGAGCTCCATGCTGTCGGGAAGAAGCATGGGACGGAAGGATAGCGTGTGAGGGCAGATGGGACTGATGAGGATTGCAGGTATCTCAGGGTGAACCAAGGACCCTCCGGCAGATAACTACATTGAGAAAAGAGTTAATATCGGTAACCGACTAGTGCTGGTGAGAAGCCTACTGAATAAGCAGTGGAACCGGTGGGCGTGGCTACACAAAGCCCATCAGCTTGCACGGTTGTCATATGGTGTTCGTCACCTTCAAAATGATAAACAAAAACCCCAAATATCGGAAGAGGTAACGCACCAAATAATTCAAGCAAGCTGACATAGGGACTGGGTCCCCGGTCCACCACGAGATCATTGAGAACCTCAAACGTCTCAACTGGTCTTGTTGTGAAGCACATGATCTCCTTGTCCTTCGAACACTTGCCGCCCTCCGAGGTGGTAAATCCACCAGACCAGCCTCCTTCGAGTGCCTCCCACCCACCCTTGTTAACGTCCTTCATCATAATTTCACCTGTTTCACCCTTTTTCACAGCCTTGCGGCCCTTTCCCTTGTCGAAGACAGCACGGTAGACCGTACAGGTAAATCGCATGCGTAGGTTGACACGAATACCTGAGTCGATGGCTGAGTCTACAACCGCTTGATAATCAGCGAAGTCGAAATTAGTGAGGAAGCCAAGGGAGCCGAGTGCGAAAGGGAGAACAGGAGGAACAATTCGCTGAAAGAGCCATGACTGTAAAAAGAACAGTGCCATCTCCTCCAAGCTAAGAATCGAAATAAGTGGACTCGAACGAGACGCAAGCGAGGAAAGTCATTTACCGTAATGACAAAATCGAATAGATGTGGACTATTGCTGCACATATCACTAGTCCAGTATCGTAGCTGGCCCTCCTGGTGTGTGTTTAAGTCATCTTGATGAGTGGATGATGATGACAAGGAAGAGAGAGAATTGCTGCTGGATGACCGTCTTCGTGGGAGAGGCTCAAACAATTCGGGATGATCTCTCTGGATACCTTCGGCATCGAACCTCCTCGAGTTGCGCAGTTGATGGTCTACATAGCTGTCGAAGGACTCGTAAAACACCGTGAATGATACAAGACTGAAAACTCACACAATGAGGCCTCGACCCCCTTGACGGGGTTTGAGCATCAGATACAATGCAAGCTCGCGTGTCAGTTTGATAAGGCGGTTATCTCTGGCCTTCGTTATGATGAGGACACTCTGAATATTGGATCTTATTCGAGCACGTCCTGAAGAAGCATAGTTGTTGAGTGGATGGAAAGTCTGAGAATAAGAACAGCACTCACCGAGCTGCTTGCTCATCTCACGAACCCCGACTGCTGTCTCTGCCAGCTGTTTCGTCAGGTTGCCGCCATACGTATCGCTGTCGTCATTTTCTGAGAGCGCATGGCTGCCCCCATCAGGGCAAGGCAACTCAACGTGGTGTCGAGGCCGATGATGTTGCTGAAGAGCCTTGGCGACGCCGACGTCTGAATCGAGTACCTCGTTATCCTTTGCATGGACTTCAAGCCAGTCCTGTAGCGACGCTCCTTTATCTAGGTGTGAATGCACGAAGCAAGGTGACTTTGCAGATAGATTCCTGTGATCGATGGGCATTGATAGCGATGAACTGGGGACTGCAGCTTAAGCTCGAGCTTGAAGTTGATCTGGGCGATTCGATAGATGGAGGTGCCACAAAGAAGTCGTGGCGAACTGGCGTTGTGGGATTATCACCTGGACTTAGCCGTCGTACCACTGCCTTTGCTCCTGAAGGCGACTGTTGCTCTACCAAGACGTCATGATGCCATATGATATTCGTATGCAGCGACGACAACGACGATAACAGCGACGGCCGACTGTTTCTTCTTGATAACGAGGGTCGAATCAGGTTTTCTGTGGGCATTTGGGCCATACCGTCCGCTGATGCGTCTGCTGGCGAGGTTGGTGGAGTGGAATACGTCTCAATCTCTTCAGACATTTCAGGCCGCCAGATATACGTGGTTGTTCTTCAAATACCTCCGGTGATTATTGGGCAACGCAGCTGGGAAGTTGGTATCTCCTTTGATTCCCAAATGTCTTTACACTTTATATTTGTCCGCTTCAGGCTTTGCCTGTCTCGATAGAAGTCTCCCAGACAACTCAGATGTCGTCGCAGCCACATTGATGGCCGATACGTCTCTCGACGGCACTGTCTAGAGTGGATTTTCATTTCCAGCACTGTCTAGCATCGCCATTGGACACAAGACATCATTTACACGACGAACGATCTTCTCACAACGGTCCTGACCTCTGGGACCCTTCACACCTAATCTGGTACTACAGATTAGACGAGGCATTCCTTCCCATCTAAACATATTGCGAGGAACACTTCTATCTGCGCAGGTGTCTCTACTAGGTATCCAGAGGTGTCCAGGGACTCCGGGGCTGTCCGTTTGATCATCTCTGTCACCGCTGTTTCCCGTTTGGTCATCAATCATTCATTTGGAAATTGCAGTCTAATCGTTATTGCGTAGGTTCAACGTCTCGCGAACCTGCTTACGCAGGGGCTGCGCGATCATCGCCTGGGCGCTTCGTATCTTATGCAAGCAATTCACAAGGCGGCCTTGCTGAATTTCTATAGCACCCCATTGACTTCCCCAGGCAACTCAGCGACGCTCACCCACGATTTCCGGACGACCGTATTGCCATGGCAAAGTTACGATTATACCTCTGGATGTTGCGGCCTTTGAGGCTCGAGAATACGGGTGAATGATTACAATTGGCGAACGGGTTTCTCATGCTCGTCGACGCACACAAACAAACAAGTTCCCCTCGCCCATTATTCTGTGCTTTGATTTCGACGCCTAGGTAGTATTTCTATGAAGGTGTCACAGTGTCGCCATGCTGCTAAAACGTGACTAAAAGAACACTGTACCCCGCAAAACAAATCTCTCCAGCTGTCTGTAATCTGGTCGGTCTTTGGCTACTGCCCACAGCCAGATATCTAGTTCGGGCAATGTGATATCTTTCAGCCATGTTTGCTCTTCACTAAATATTTGTCCATTACCCCTCGCATATTCGACTATTTTTTCGCAAGCGTGTACGGCAGCTGCACGCAAAACATATGCCTGCTCCTTCGTGAGTACAGGACCATCCTTTGGGGGCGTTTTCTTGGTGTCTTGCGCAACCATCTGTGAAGCCTCAGGAAGTAAAGCCAGGAGAGCGTTAATCTTATCTTCGCTCTCGGCACCAGGGAACAATTTCTGAAGTCCGTGAGATGTTGTGCCAGTCAAGTCCAAAACTCCCAAATGGACCAAAAGGGACGGCAAAACATTATCAGTGAATACTGGTGCCTGAATTGTGCTGGGGATGGGAAACGGTGGCGAAGACGCAGAACCAAACCGAATCTTGACCGCATGGATAAGAAAAAGTGCCTTTTTGAAGCAGTACACCGCTTTGAAAGTTTGATGAGCACGAGAACAATCTTAGCTATGATCAGCCGCCAACTCACGTTTCCCGTTCACAACTGTCATGTCGCGGAAAGCTGGAATAGCCCTGACAAGCTAGTTCAAAAGAGTTGATTATTCGGTGGTTGCGAGGGGTAAAAAATCGCGGCCCACCCTCTCCAACACTATTCCAAGACTTGCGCTAGGATTGGCTTTTGCTCCTTCCTTCAAGCTCTCCAAAACAAAGCCCCCTAATTCCGAATATCCCGAAGCGTCCAGGATCTGACCCGTCTCGGTGAGGGTTGAGCTGATCAGTTTCACCAACTCATATATTGGTCCACCAAGTTCCCCGACCGTGACACCGGGAATCTTTTCATGAGGTCGCTCGACGTGAATCGTGACACCCATATGTTGTGTGACTTGTTGCTCACTTATCGTCTTCATGCCTTTCGCGGAAAGTAAATCTCCCTGTCCTGTCGCGGAGGACAGATAAAGAGAGAATGTGAATGCGCGTATATTATCCCATGCACCTCGTCCCGTCTGTTCGTGAAGTGGCACTCGATAGCCGGAAGCGAAGTTGAGGAGAGAAAGTACAGACAGAAAGTTTAGCTCTGATAAGATCGAGGGGAACTTGAGAGGAAATGCAAGCCCATGAGAGCCTGAGACACGATGAAACGAGGATCGAAAGGACGGAGATTCAAGGAGGCGTCTGATAGCGGCATCTTCGACCTAACGTATCAACCAGTCAAAGGTTGTTCGCAGAAAGAAATTCATGGCAAATCGACACCAAATACATGGGATAAATTGCAAGGACAACAACAGACAGTGGATTGATGCGAAACACAAAGACAAAGCTGAATACAGAGGAGAAATGTGTTCGTCAAAAGGCTCACCTTGATATGTGCGGCCGCCGTCACGGTCCGGCAAGACTCTTTGATGGATGAAATGAATGTCCCAGGTGGGGGGAAATCAGGTTCTGCGAGCCCCAAACCGCTGTGCATCTCGTGTATATGCAAGACAATGGAAGTGCAAGATAACCGTGACTACCGAAATTCCGAATGATGATCAGATTGAAAGATTGAATCCAGCCGCCCTTCAGGTCGCAGTTCGATTGAAAACTGTTCCGCAGTTGATCTTCAGAAAAATTATCTAGTCACTAAAAAGCAACTGAGCGTCAAATATTGGAGGCCTGCTGAGGGAGAACAGGCGTGGCTCGCGAAGAGCAGAGCTATACGCGGTGGTAAGGGTCAGACTCACAATATAGCATGTTGGGGTCTGAGCGCTGAGCTTTGCCAGATACGTCACGCAAGATGCATGAGCGTATCCGCTGGTAGGTCAGAGGTCAAGACATCAATATGCAGTGGTACTAGTGCTTTCTGAGCGCTATGATACTTGAGTCAGATACTGGTGTTCACGGACGAGACTATGTATGTCGACAAGTCCGGATTGGATCACACTAAGTATATAGCAATCAATTTAATGAAGGTGCTTACCACTAAGTACTAAGTACTTATTTGGAGTCGAGTATCATGTGTATGGAGGCAAATGGTAGCAAAGAAAGTGCAACCTTCCAGGTCTATCCCCGCATCTTTGACATCGATTTACAGTATGGTTTTGGTAGCATGCCCTCGTGTGGTGAAGACAAACTACCAGGGGTGTGTGGGGGAAGACTTGCAAGGGCTGCCGCATACAACATCCGTAAGAAAGAAAAGACGCTACGGAGAGACTGTAGAATATGGCTGCATCAATGCCTGGATGCATGAGAGCATGCTTGGGAGAGTGGATAATTTGTGGGCAGTTCTCAGCTAACATCGTAAAATGATTGGGATGCAATAGCTTGAGGGCATGTCCCGCTGTTCCTTGTGCACCAGGTAAAATTCCGTCCGAAGCACAAGGTCTTCGTGTGCCGGATGATAATTCCCCTGCGAATCATGGACATCCGAGCCTGAAGATCCCTCCGAATCAGCCCGATAATAGAATATCTCGCCCGCCGCTTTCGTATTAAGGCGGTCTCCTTGACGGTGGCAAAGTCTGAGGAAACGATCTCGTCCGCGAGGAGCCGGCCAGTAACCCGCAAAATAGGGTAAGAAAAACAGCTCTGCATAGCTTTTGCCAATTTCAACAGCGAAGAGGCAGCTATGTTGGGATTCTAGTTCGCGCCGCGATGTAGGTCGTATGCTCCACAAATTATTACTCGTTCATGGAAAGAAGGTCTCATACACCAACTGGATGATCATTAATCTCGCTCGGTCTGGTAACTTGGTCCAGATAGATCGATGGTGTCGAAGGTGAATGGGTGCACCCTTCACGGAGTGGTCTTGCTACTGCCAAAGGGCGTGATAGAGTGCTAAAAGATGGTAGCAGAGGGGCTTGTGGTCATAGATGACATAGTCTGCATAATATGATATGAAAAAATGGAAGGGTGTGCAGGCAGTGGCCGCCATACAGGTCCTGCGGCCCATCGGATGAGACAACTAGACGGATGCCGTGATATCACTTTCGGGGGAGTTGTTTACTTCTGTTGAAATGTGAAGCTGCAGTGCAATTTAAATTTCCTAGTAATGAAGGCGCCTTGTAGCAAATACGTCTCGTTCAGAATTTCACCTCCCCGGACGAAGAAGACCGAAGGATCTGCGATAGTGACGAGGAGAGAATGAGAGGTCCGAGCTCAAGCCAAAAATGGGCATTGACGAGCGACGCGTTGACGTCGGCTCGTGCCCTGCAATATGTTACCCTTTCGATTGATATATTTTTCGTTGCCATACAACTCACTATAAAGTCGCCAGCAGTAGCACGAAGGCATCTCAGTTCTTTCCAAGAGACTGAGATGTAAGTCAATACC
Organism: Suillus lakei; assembly: GCA_016628065.1. Taxonomy (NCBI): domain Eukaryota; kingdom Fungi; phylum Basidiomycota; class Agaricomycetes; order Boletales; family Suillaceae; genus Suillus; species Suillus lakei. Next base: position 429,511 of record JABBWA010000030.1, on the reverse strand, counting down.
GTCGTCGCGTCCGTTAGAATAAATTGACGAGTCCGTAGTATACTAGGTACATGGCTCATTAATAGAGTTCTTTCCAAGAGACTGTGATTATACCTTGTTTGTCTAGCGTCCGCGCCACCCCTTCAACTCAGTAATTATCAGACGGACCCTCTGGACCGTACCCTTCACCGGCATAGTACTTGAATGGGCGGTCTATCCACTCAATGTTCGTGCTCTAAAGCTCGAAGAATTTGTCAATGATGCGGCGAGGATGTCTCTTTGAAGCGAGGAGGAATTCATACACCGCGCGCCATGCGCTGTCCAACACCCCGACGACCCACCTGCAGCTTTGAATTGTAATCATCGAAATGACACAACTGCTTTCACTTACGCATGGCGGGTGCTGATGGCCTCTCCAGCAACATGGAATCTCTTGTTGGCATTTGGTACAGTGAGAGCCGTGTACAAATCCCCGGGCCCGAAGAACGCAAAAGCACCTGCAGCGGAGGAAGTGAGTATTGATCGGCTCACATCAATGTTCACAGACTAACCAATGGTGAGCGGGATGTGGTTCCAGTCCCATGCACGTCCACGTACTGAGCCGACAACAATTCATAAGAGATCTTTGGCCCGTGTACTTCTGCGAAATTGCGCAGCACGAGTTCCTTCAGTTGCTCGATGTACCCCGCTTTACCGGTGTTGATGGGAGATCCCCAAGTGTTCTGCGTCATTTCGCCAACAGTAGCTCGCGATCAGCACTGTGGACAATTTGGACGGCGGCTTAGAGTTGACCCCGTGCGAGGGGTAGACAATAGTTCGAATGGGAAGGTCGGTGAATGATTGGCCTTCTACGATATCGAACTTGTCCATCCACCACGCTGATTGGAAGCGGACCCCAACCTCGACTGTGAGACCGTACTGCAGCTTACGCAATGCATTTTTCTGCAACACGTTTAAATCAGCACCGGAGAGATCAAAGGGATAGTCGATATTACGTACGAATATGTGTACGGTTCGCCCCACACAGAAATGTCCATAGAGCCTTTACCCTGAGAGATGCTCGTGACGCTGTCATTGAACCTAATGAGAGACTCGGTAGGAAGGGAAACTTGGACTTAATATATTTCACTATGTAGTCAGTTAGTACTTGAGAAACCTCCTCCGGGTACGGAAAAGTGTGAGAGCATGAGTTCGGAAACAGTAGATGTGCTTACTCAAAACACTTACATTCTACGTCTAAAAGTCTGCAACCCGACCTTAGCAAATGCCAGCGCCTCAAGAACTGTTTCAGTTAAACCGCGGTCGTACCAGTCAGTGCTCTGGCGTTTGAAGAGATCGGAAATATTCGTGCATGGCTGGCGACCATTACCAGATAGAACTAAGCCGTCCCAATAAGCCATCCCCAATTCAGCCCTATGTGGCAATGGCACGCAGCCAAAGTACTTACGTGCCCGGGTTTGCTCCGTCCCCGTCTCCATTTAAAACCGCACATTTGACACTCAGGATAGCAGCAGTGTCTCCTGAGCGGAGTGCTTGGTGCTACACAGCGCTGACGACCTTTCAATGTCAAATCTCCGGTCGTAAGTCCTCGATTCAATGCAGTCACGGTCTTCAATCGAGAAGATGAAATGCTGTGACTGCGAGTTCCAGGTCAGCAGTCAACACCCAAAGTTCATGACCAGGAACGTATCACGAATATGAATGGCACGATACCTGCGCCTGAATCAACTTCACGCATGAGGCCTAGGACCTTAACTCAATACTACCGTGGCATTGCGCCATGATACCGGGTCCGAGTCATGGTCGTTCTGATCGGATTTGAAATGTGGCCGAAATGCCATCCGACTCCGCAGGAACTCTGAACTCAATCAACCATTTCAAAACTCGTCATATGATAGTGTGATCACTAACTTGACTGTCTCGGTCAAGCCGGTCAAGCATAAATTTGTCCGGACAACACCGATGATTCAGAGCTCCATCCGATGAGCTGCTCTGTTCTGATATGGTGGTGTTCAGTCTCGGAAGTGGAAAAGTGTATGACATAGGGACAAATTGTTATTGACAAATTCTTGATAATCACTCTCCATGATGAAAATCTGAAAAGGTTTTGCCGCCTGTCTCTAACATTGAAACCTCATTCAACTTCGGACAATCGCATAAAGTTCTAGAAACGCACTATGTATGCAACACTGTAGACGCTTACTAGTTTACGAGCGGATTAAGAATTCGAAGGGAAAGAAGAAGGGAAGATAACTGGGAGGAGCGTTTCTGCCGGGCCCCAGCGATCCGAAGTATCGGGCGGGCGCCGGCCCTTCACAGGTAGACAACTTCAATCCCCCAGCGTCATGTTACTGATGCAGTCGGAATCAATTCAGAGCCGGAGTCTATACAAAGATTATACACGACCCGACACGAGTATGGTGGTTGCGGATAAGTAATCGATAAGTACCTGAGTGCTTGCCACCGTGCTACAATGTACAGCACAAAAGCTAAAAGTTAGCCTAAGAGTGCGGAGTTTGAAACGTGACTTGCACTGTGGCACAACGTTTTACTTACCATTTTGTCCGATCATGATCATGATCGTAGTTCTTGCTCTTCGTTCCTTGAGACAGACGCATTGCAACATGCCAATATTGTCGCGCGCTTCATTTGCCACATCAAGGATAGCCATAGGTTAGTAAACATTTAGTCACACGCGTGCCATCAGGTTCAAAACTTATGCAGATATCCGCCAACAACTATTGTCCGGAGTCAAGACCGCTATGAAGGTGACCTGTCCTGTTGAATCGATACTATTCACTTGCCAATCAAGCGCTTAAGTAGACCAAGGATTCAATAGCTTCCACGACTATACGCGTGAGCTTTTACCTCAATAATGAAGCCGAAGGTTCTAACTTCTGGGGTGCCCAATGACGCAGTCCATTCTCTCGGAAGTCTATGCTGCTGACAAGTCAGCTGGTTTACCCGTGTCATCCCCCGCTATAACCGCGATCCTACGAAGAGCCACCTTACGACGTGTTAGTCCAGAATTTCATTTTATTGATGTTGTTCATCACCTGATTTGTTTTCATGTACAGCACGACTCCGCCATTCAGTTCATCAATGCTTCCAGACCAGACTTGGCACAAAAGGAACAACACGAGGCAGACATTCTTGCGGCTTTCTTGCCCCCTTTGATGTCGGAAGCAGATATCGACCGCGTTCTCAACGAGGTGATTGCTGAAACAACACTTGATGGGGATTCCCGCAAAATCCTTGGGCAAGTATACAAGACTTTCTACTCTAAAGTAGATAAATCAAATGTAGATGCCCATACTGTAAAGCGCAAGGCTGAAGCGCTTCTGTTGAACGTTTGAATGAGTACTAATTAAATAAACCAAATATACAACTTTCCATAGAGCAGGTCAGGATGTTATTCGACGGTGTAACAACAGTACAAGAATGTTACGTGTTAGGCTCTTCAGTAGCAGAGGTGGGTGGATTATCATGTGGTTGGGCGACAGTTGAGACCAACGGTGTGTTACTAGAAACTGGCAAGGCGCTTCGTACTCGCTGTGAGATCCTCCACACAACGACTAACTGCAACCGAAACTCCTTCGAGTATCCTGAGTCTCTCATCAATGGCTTCTCGAGTAATTTGATCCATGAGCATTAGCTGCTCGTCTGTCAGATTGGGTGGCAGCCCACGTAATGGCGTCTGAACGGTGCCCGCGAGGACGGAAGCGCTGAGATTTGGCAGAGGTACTACGTTACCATTTGAGGGTGGTGGGATTGGCTGCCACAAGTGAGTGTGGGACGTGTCAGCCCCTTGTAATGTTCCTATTGGGGAGGGAATTTCATGGGCGTGTAATGGGATGAAAGAAGGTATTGCCAAGTCTGAATCTGGCATAGCTGAAGAAACATTGGGATCAGAAGGTGATACGTTCGGCGCCTCACCAGATGCAGGCTTGGCAGCAGATGTGTCATTGGTTAACGCAGGTTCCTCATCATTAGATCTCCAGGTATTCTTGTTATCCAAACTGCTGCGATGCGGCGGCGGCATCTTGGGGATTCAGCCTTGAGTCACCAGTGATGGCCGATTGTTGATTTAAGGCACCCGAAGTCTCGTCACCAAACCATCGGGGATCCATACCCCACTGGCACCATTGTCCATCGAGACCAGTGAACCCAGGAAAGCGAGGCACATGCTGAGGAGTAGCCGTAGCTTGAGATGCGTCTCGTGAAGGTGGCGGGCCCTGGTACTGGATGTTATATTGAATAACAACGCCTGGTGCTTGCCCGGGCAACCACCCCTGAGCAATTGCGTTTGGTGGGGGTTGATTATTAACATTGCGATGTGCCTGGGGTTGGTTTCCTGGGGCCACCGGGTTGCCGAAATTATTTACTTGTCCAGGTATAACTCCTACATGAGCGCCCGCAGCACGCTGCTGTTCTTGCGCGGGATTCTCAAGCACGCTGCGTCGACTGCGAAGAAAATACACCATGAGCAATCTTGAGATTCCGCAATATGAATTAACGTACCAGGTAGGGCAGCTTTGCTGGCGCTCCAGCCAGGATCGGAGACAATAAAAGTGGAATATATGACCGCAGGGCAGCTTCTTTGGGGTGGTGTTGGGGCCATCAGAATTCTGTTGTGCAGGGTTTGAGCCTGATTCCCCTCCCTGATTCCCAGAGACGCCATGGGCGAACATCTCCTCGCGGCAGATGATACACGTTCGATCTGTCATAGCTGACATTTCATCTTCGCTCGCGTCAGGGTAGCGCTCATCCATGTTGCGAGTAGCAGCTCTATATCGAACAAGCGCGCGCAATCGCGTCACAAATGACCGGCCAGTGAGATAAACATCTCGGATGATGTTTAGCGGCAACCCATAGAACGCCACGATAAGGAGGAAGAATAGAAGGTATGTAGTGAGTTTTAAAAAATCTAAAAAAAAACGTTTATGAAGGTTTGAAAATCGACATGAATATTGCGTACCGGTGACCAGTTCGATATAGAATATCCACATGCTTTTATTCTGCCACGGAGGCGCATTCTCACCACCCCTCTGCCTTGCGCGTCTCAAATCGATAACACAAACGCAATATTTTGCAGTAGTGTTCATAGCGCTCGCCATCAAGATGGCGTACTGAAAGGAATGTTAAATATAACTTAACGGGGCATGGAGAACACGCGCCTCGCTGGCAAACATCATCATGCCCCCTATGCCAGTTTTTTAGCGTACTTTCGACCGCAACCGCAAACATCAATAGATCAGTGCACCAAAGTATGACAAAGAGAGTGGTCATCCGAACATGAAACAGTGTAGGCGGGCCGGGATATGGGCGTTGGTCCATCTAGATTATGACTAAGTGGATTGCAGCACCAAGTGAAGTAGGACACATACCCACTCGATTCGGTCCGAAGCAAGCCAATGGAATGACCTGACAAACAGCAAAAAGCCGAACATCAAGGCAAACGGAATGTCAAAGTCATCCCTGAAGATTGTGAATGCCAGCAAGGATTCCGTGACGAAAAACCATAGACGGTCATATAGGCGCTAGTGATAATTAAGCACCGAATTGATCATTAACTCAATGAGAGCTACCTCCACCTCTTGAGGACGAAGGGCACCGAAGAATATCTGCTGCACGAGCTGCCCGCACAGCAATGCAACAAGAAGGCCGAAATTTGCAAGTATCTGAAAACTGTTTCAGTACACCGTCAATCACAATTAATACGCCGCGTACCAAGACACTTCTATTACTCTTTGAAAGATAAATTGCCACAGAATAGAAATTACTGTGACACCGGAGTGCATTTGTGATGGTCGCCGAAACTGCAATTGTAGACACTAGACCATAGAGCAGAACTTTGTGAGAATTGAATGAAGCCACAATTGGATGAGCTCTCTGCCGCAGAAAACCATTGAGGGGCATTCCCGAAAATGCTGGAAGGGAAGACTGAAGCTCAACTAACAAGTTATTGAGAGTGCTAGTGGAGTGCTGAATGCGTGTCATAATCCTGAAGTTCTCACGGTCACGTCACCAGGGACTGCCGTCCGTTCGTTTCGTTCCGTTCGGACAGTAAGTACTCGTTCTTGAAGGAACGACTATCTTCCTTCATTCTATAAAGATCTGTCTAGGGGAGACCAGCTCTGACTTAGAAACGGGAACCTGACCAGTCTATACCACTTTCCGCCAGGTGGCAAAACGTTCGAGCCAAGAGACTCACTTCCCTCACTCTGGTACACCGCGGGAATGATGATTCGGCACACAGCATGCTGGCATATGTCTTGGGTAATGACCGTAAGTCGGATCATGTTCCCGACCAAAATTTGAACCCACTGCAGGGTCGTCTGACTCTTGTTTGCCTACGAGTACTTGCAGGCAGATCTACATATATCTTGGTAGCGCCTCCCAAAATTCAAATTCTAAACACTTGCTGTGCAATGACGCTACTAGGCGTCCTTGTTGCATCATGTTCCCTCGGAATCGTGCCTCGTGAGATTCCTCAAGCTAACGGGTTTATATAAAATGTCAACAGACCTTGGCTTCCATCCCCATCACCCAAAACATCTTGAAATCGTTCCCCTTGCACGACTAAAACTTAAAGGTGGAGTGGATCTTTGAATATTCCGCATATATATTACTAAGGGTATTGTGTCAGCCATGTCTGAACTGCGTAAGCGCCAGGATCCTGGCAAATTTGCTGATACGGGCCCTCAGAATGTTCTGCCCAGCAGGAGTGCTCCTGTACTGCCTTTAGTGCTATCTGGATCTGGCTTTTCTCGTCTTGTAATCCTGATGCTTCTTGCTATCTTTGCGGCTTGGTTCATATCCTCCGAGGAAACTTCGTCACTCTCGCATTCATACGCAGTCTGCTCCCCTTCGGGTGCTCGGGTTTACACTGTGGATCATGTTGTGCCAAACGTCCAGTGCCTTGTTGTGGACGGGTCTTTAATCGTGGACACTGGTTCCTTGGGTATGTTAAAACATACACAGGCCCAACACAAACAGCCGAATCAGACTTATCAATGGTTTTATGTCACTAGAGGATGTCATGGCACATTGGGTTGCCAGAGGCCGCCTTCGTTCTGCTCTTCAAATACGTTATTTGGACAAATCTTCGATCGTGGTTCCAGGGCTTAGTGGTAAGCTGCGAGTAAAAAAAGAATGTCTTAGAACGACTTTTCAACATTTCAGATTCACATGCGCACATTCTTGAATACGGTGCAAATAGGCAACTTCCTCTCGGAAGTGGAAGGACGATCAAAGGTTTGCATAAGAATGACTCGTCCCGGCAACGATCTGAGTAGTGATCTGCATTTAGACACAGTTGCACTTGTCCGACAATATATTTTGGACAACGATGACATACTCAATGACCCTTCAAAATTTATTGAAGGTTGGGGATGGGACCATACTTCTTGGCCAGCGGAAGAATGGCCAACCTCAGTGAGCTCCACAAAATTATGTGCTACACAACTCTGAAGTTTGTTGCTTTGCAGGACGCTCTAGAGATGGACTCGATAGTCCGCGGCAGGCCAGTCGTCCTACAAAGCAAGGATGGTCATGCGTTGTGGATCTCGAAGAAAGCTCTTGCGTTAAGCTCTCCGTGGCCATCGGAAGTAGAAGGTGGTGTCATTGTGAAAGATTCATTTGGGAATCCAAGCGGTTCCGTTGTTTCTTTGTGGGGAAATGGCTTAAAAATAGCTTACACTAATGATCAGGTGTTCTTCTTGACAATGCCCAGGACCTTGTGAAGAGACCAGCTCCAACTGAACAGGACTTGCTGAGACGTTTCAATGCCACAGTCAACGACGCATTGTCCTATGGTTTAACCTCCATCCATGATGCAGGGTTCAGCCCTGTTTCCCTTGAGTTCTTTAGAAGGTCTACCAAACATCTTCGTGTAAAAACACATTTGACATTATTCATGTAGGCAGGCGGCGGCAGGAAATCTTCCTGTAAGTGCTCAAGGATACCGTCACCATGTAATCCACAACAGCCCATAGGTCCGAATTTATGGGATGAGATACTTCGAGGAAAGCGGTGCTTACTGGGGAAACCTCTCGAAACCAATTATCAATGCAGGAAATGGCAGGCTAAATGCTCGCAGTGTCAAGATATTTGCTGACGGTAAAACGGTGATGATAGTATTAAGCCGTCAGACTGACTGGTTATCCAGGTGCTTTACGCTCTGGCGGAGCAGCGGTGAGAAGCTCCTTGCCTATTTTTGCATTTTCTTAACGCCCCTCAGCTGAACGAGCCGTACTGCGATAACCCCCACACGAAAGGATTCATGCGTTTGGACCCCAAAGTCTTGACTGATGTCATACCTAAATATTTAAGAGACGGATGGCAGGTTGTAAGTGCTGGCGGTCGTGAGAACAAAACAATACACCTCATTTGCTTTTGTCGCTTTTGTCTGGAAGAATGTCCATGCTATCGGGGATTATGCCAATGGTGTAGTTCTAGACACATTCGAGGCTGCCTTGAAGGACGTCAATGTCACAGCACTCAGACCTCGTCTAGAACATGCTCAGATCTTGACAAAGACCGACATGGAACGTGTCGGAAAGCTTGGAGGTGAGCAACCTAGTGTCCTTGATGTCAATGGAAGTAGAATTGTCGCTGTATAGTGATTGCCAGCATTCAACCTACTCATGCGTATGTTAAATTATGCATCCGAATATGTTTACTGATGAAATGTGTTATATGTGCGGAATAGCACCAGTGATATGTGGTTCGCGGAAGACCGTCTTGTGAGTTCATAACAATTACGGCTACTGGCGTTTACAGGTGTCCATCGTTTTCTAGGGCTCTGAGCGAGTAAAGGGTTTATATGCCTTCCGCTCCTTACTTGACCACGGTTCTCGACTTGCCTTTGGCTCTGACTTCCCGGTAGAAGACATGAACCCGCTCTCTGGATTCTATGCAGCCATTACGAGACTGTCTCCTGAAGGACGATCACCCAGTGGGCCGTCGGGATGGTATGTGTATGACTTTTTTGTCGAAAAACTTCCGCTCAACCCATTTATGTTTCGCAGGTTTCCAGAACAACGGTTGACTCGCATGGAAGCATTGAGAGGTACTTCACGAGAGTCCTCAGATACGAGCGTTGCTGATGCGGAAATACTCAATCAATAGGCATGACGATCGATGCTGCATATGCTTCGTTTACCGAAGGCAGCCTGGGTTCCCTTGTTCCAGGAAAAGAGGCTGACTACGTGGTGCTGTCCCAAGACATAATGACTATCCCTGTCGATCAAATCTTAAGCACCAGAGTTCACGCTACGGTGATCGATGGACGTCTTGCCTTTGGACAAGTTTAAAATATACTAGTGGATGGAGGTGTGCTAGGGTGTAACCAAAGCAATTTGGAGTTCTAAGATTCACAGGATGGGCCCCCTTGCTAACCCCCAGAATAATATGTTTACTTTGCTTTCCTTTTGATAGTTTTGTTTCGCTTTTGAATCTGTAGAGCAATTGATTATTATGTTGGCCAGTCCATTGATGAGAATTCGGAAATAACCGAAGTCGATTACATATCGACGCGCCACCAACGCGTCTCGACACGTCTTGACATTTGCTTACTAGCAGCAATTCCAGATTACCTTTCTTCTTCTGCATCATCAAGTCTGAGGCTTTCACTTCATAATTCCATGCCGGCATATCAGTCGCCACTTACTGGCGAGAAACGAAAATTGCCACTCGATACTTCCAGCAGGAAGAAAGTCGCGATTGAGAATACACTCGGAGGTCCATCGGCGTGTCGTGCAAGCAAAAATCATGGAGGAGAGGAGTACTGGATGATTCAATGGTATATGCGAGTCCCAATTCAAGTCCTTCATGCTCACCACAAGGTACTAGGCGATACCCCCAGTACAAGAAACACAAAACCTGGGATGGGGATGCCGTCCTAGTTCTCACAGGCATCAGAGGGTCGATGTTCGACCTAGAAGGAAAGATGTACGTTATCCTCACTGGGCGAGAAAACCGAAGATCAAGGTTAATTTGCGTTGTCGCGCCCACAGAATGGGGGCTGGGTCCTTAAATGCGCTCAAGGCTGAGGAAAATGGAGAGTATCAATTTGGTGGGAAAGAGATCAGGATCGATCATCCAATTTCTCGTGGAGAATATATGTCTGGAAAGTGCTATGGTCGAGGAAGCATGCCATCTCCTACAATGACTGGGAATGATTCTGTGAAACTCTCTTTGCGTGTCGCTCCCTTGCCATCAGCGAAGATGAATGTGCCTTACAAGACGCCATTGAAAGCCATAGACAAAAGGGCTATCGATCTTCATCCTGTCAATCTTCTGTCCACACGGGATCCCCCCTCCGCAGGCTCTTCGAAAGCAAAGGTGCCAGCTACTTACTGGACTGCTAACTGGTGAGCAAGGAGCGAGGGAATTGCATATATGCTAACTCTCGTAGGCGGAAGCCGCAGAGCAAGAAGCACAAGACTTGGGATGGTGATGCATTCGTTAGCCATATCTGTGACAAGCTCACTGTGATATCAGAAAAGGGGAAAATGTAAGTAGGATTTAATTACTTTGTCACCCACCTCTCACTGAATGGTCGTCACAGACTTGGCCGTAAGGAATGGGACGGACTCGCTCTGCACAGCGGTTACAGCTTCAGTGCTGGCGGTAAACAAGTTGAGTTAGACTCACAAGTACCAGCATCGCAAATGCCTTCCATAACCGGGGTGGAAGATGAAGTGTCGGCACCGGAGGGAGATGTCCCAGTAGTGCTATCTTCACCCTCGTTTCTGCTTTACGCGAAGGGCGCTGGCAAAGGGAATGATACCGCAACCGTATCTCCGGGTGCTTCAAGGGTGTTCGTGCCCCCCGCGTCGTTCTATGGCCAAAAGCCCAACAAGAAGCCCAATGAACCGTTGTAAGTTCCTTCAGCACCTTGTAAACGAGGATCCTGAACCGGCTAGGCATGATCCCGAAGCAGAGGGAGCAATTGTCATGAAAACGACGACTCCAGAACACGCTCGGAAGTTCAACAAGAAGTACGCTTTGACGTTACGCTTCGATTGAAGTACCACTGAGGTATATTTGCAGGGACTTGCCTGTTGTAGCAGTCGTCCTAGATCCAGTCATTGCAAGACATCTTCGTCCGCACCAGATCGAAGGTATTCATGCTATCTGGATGTGATATTTCCTCGGTGGCACAATATTTTGCAGGCGTCAAATTCTTGTATGAGTGTGTCATGGGCCTGCGAAGACATGAGGGTCAAGGGTGCATACTCGCCGATGAGATGTACGTGTTCTATTTGGCCGTTGGCGCTACATCGTTGATATGCAGGTTTCAGGGGTTTGGGGAAAACCCTTCAGGTCTGTTCGTTCATTCGACATTATTGCCGCTCGGTGACACCTTTTATAGACAATTACTCTTGTGTGGACACTCCTCAGTGAGTTCACTGTCTAATATTTGTGTTACAATCTCCAAACTGGCGACAGAGCAGAATCCATACATTGGCGCTGGGCCAGCGATCGGCAAGGCCTTGATTGTATGCCCCGTATCCTTGGTCAATGTTCGTTTGTATTTCTCAGTCATTCTCGCTATTCTTAAACTTGCGAGCAGAATTGGCGTGCCGAATTTCACAAGTGGTAGGAAAGAATTGTGCTCATGCGAGAACTGATTCAACTTGGACTTTAAGGTTAGGGAGAGATCGCGTCGGTGTTTTCACAGGCGACAAGGACAAATCTACCATTAAGCAATTTCTTAATTCGTACGCGTTGACACCAGTTGCTTGGACTCTCCGCTCATTGGAATATCAGACGGTTACATCAGGTTTTAGTCATTGGGTATGAGAAGCTTCGGACTGTCATGTGAGTGGCATATTTTTCACTGTCGTGCACTTATTTATGCTCGTTAGAGACGACTTGGCATATTGCAGGTCAGTATTCTTTCTGCTGTTGCAGTGAATACAGATTTAATGCTCCGTGTAGTCCTCCAATTGGCCTGGTTATTTGCGACGAAGGTCAGTTGATGCGGGTCGAATATACTTGCCATTGACCCCTTCGGCAGGACACAGACTGAAGTCAGCCAATAATAAGACCTCGACAATGTTTAAATCATTACGTACTGTTCGAAGAATCATTCTGTCCGGTACTCCTATTCAGAATGATTTAAGCGAATTCCATGCCATGGTGAGCATGAAGCACCTACTTTTTCCACCTTCCAAGTGCTAACTTACCAAAGGCGGACTTTTGTAACCCAGGGCTACTGGGTGAGTTGCATAGTCTTACTTCATAAGGGATAATTAATAAAGGAATATTCGTAGATGATCACGCTACATTCCGCAAAGTTTACGAGGTTCCTATCCTCAAAAGTAGAGCGCCGGATTGCACGGATAAGGAACTCGAGCTTGGTGAGGCTCGGTCAGCTCAGGTTCGTGGAACTTTTGTGTTTCGTTCAGTTGCTGAAGGGCATCAAAAGTTGTCTTTGATTGCGAAAAGCTTCGTATTGCGTCGGGAAGCCAGTATTCTCAAGAGTTATCTTCCGCCAAAACGTATCCTCTTTCTCTACCTGCAGTACAAATATCTGACGTTCTGAACAGACGAATATGTCGTGTTTGTCACTCCAACGCAACTGCAATTATCCATATTCTCGGCTATTCTTAACCCCGATAAGCTAGATAGGCTGATTGATGGACCTACCGCAGAGTCACTTGCGTTGATCAACATGCTCACAAAAGTCAGCAATAGTCCCGTGTTGCTTAAGGCTCAAGCAGATAAGGCAAGAGCGACAAATACGGATGCAATTCGCCGCCCAGGTATCGATGACGCCTTGAGTTTATTACCTAAAGATGCCCGAGTCGAAGACTTCTCCATGAGCGGTGGGCCCCGTGTTCTTCAATGAGGGCCATTGGCTGATTTATCTTCATATCAGGCAAGCTTCTAGCGTTGTCGAACCTCCTCAAAGTCATTAAAGAGGTAAGTCTGCTTGACTAAGGCCACAACTTTATTTGACCACTATTAGCGCACCCAAGAAAAATGCATCATTGTTTCACATTATACATCAACCCTCAATTTGATCGAAGCCTTCTGCAAGAAGAAGTCTTATACTTACTTCCGGCTTGACGGGTACAGATTTTTATTCCACGTTGTAAGATTTATGTCTCACATCACACCGCCATAGTCAGACACCAGCAGCGAAAAGGCAAGAATATGTCAATACCTTTAATAAATCATCGCAATACAGCCATTGTAGGTTACTCAGTTCGCATTTATGGGCGCTAATCTGACCCTTGTTGGGGAAAGTTCTATTCCTGCTGAGTTCAAAGGCGGGCGGCGTTGGGCTCAACCTTATCGGCGCGTCAAGATTATGTCTGATAGATTCCGATTGGAACCCGAGGTGTGTGGTATATGTAAATATACGATGATCGCCCTACATACGATTTCCCGTTCAAGTCATGACCTTCAATCCATGGCACGCATTCATCGGTGAATAAACAAACCATCGAAACCATCATGTCCTTATCAAATATTATAGTGATGGACAGAAACGGCCAGTTTTCATCTATCGATTTCTAACTGCAGGAACAATCGATGGTGAGTGTCTCTGCTGACAAGGCGTGTAACGCGCTCATATCGCCTCCGGGAAGAGAAAATCTATCAGAGGCAGGTGACCAAGATTGGACTTAGCAACTGTGAGTAAATTATCTGTTCTCTCGGATTCCGGTGCTAAATTGTAGGTGTTAAGCTCTTATGGGCTCAGTAAGCCGATATTTTGTTTTTTACTGGCGGGGTTTATACTATCACATTCAAGGGATCATCTGGCTCAAAATCAGACTCGTTTTCACGGAAAGATGTACTTCTTTTGCACCTATGACGTGACTGGTAATTGATGTCGCCATTTACAGCTCCGGGACATTTTCCGCGTCCATCCCGAGACAGGTTGCAATACCCATGACCTTTTGGATTGCGAATGTGATGCCGGTTCAAAGCGTATCGACGACGACGACATGATGGGTGTCTCTGAGAATAATCTAGAAGTTAGCGAGGATGATGACGACGATCATTCAGCAACAACCGGCTTCGTCAATGCGTCGCAAGTCAAGCCTCGTCATATTGAGAAGATGGATGGAGCAGTAAGGATATCAATTCTGTTGTTTACCATCCGCATAATTATGCTGACCATGGTTCTGTAGTACGCGAAGAAGAAACAAGCTGAGCTTGCATCACTCGGGGAGTGGACACACATCAATTGCCTGCGGAGATTGACGAACAACCATATCCACGATGACATTCTTCGTCATCTGGTGCTTCCAAGTGTGAGCGAGGAGAAAAAAGACCTCGCGCAGCCGAAATCAAGGCTTGATTCACTATTGTCAGCCGTTGACCTGGACAACATTACGGCTATGGATCAAGCAACACAACTATTATCCGTTTGTGATGTCCCTGGCGGCACTATTGCGTTCCTTTTCGAGAAGACATCCGTCTCTACTTTGGAAGAGAATGGTGTGGAAGAGGGCTTAATGGTTTGATTACACTCACAACGTTGTTCTTGATACCTACGACCTTCAGATTAAGCACCCTACACGATTGTTTCAAATGGACCAAACGAGCTAGACCATGCAAAAGAGTTACTTGCGAGAATTTTTGGAAGTGAGATTTATTGAGCACAACCGGAGCCCCTCGTATCATAATGTGGGTTGGATCTCATCATTACCTTTTCAAGTGACAAAGGAATACAGCAGTACCGAGCAATCCCAGAGTCACGTAGCACGTGACCGTGACGTTTCGTGTTCACCATGAAATTTAAACTTTGTTAAGGTGCTTCGTCTTGTACCTCACCTCCTGCCAATTATCGCAAATACTCTTCAACGATGGGTGTCCAAGGCCTTTGGGAGGTAACGCGGTTTCGTTCGTCTATGAAGGATTGTTTTGATTCAATTGCGCAGGTCGTGAACAAAGTGGGACAATCTCGGTCACTAGCTAATCTCGCGGTTATTGAAGGGTTTGAAAAGGATCCTTCCGGAAATGCGCCTTTCGTATTGGTATTGACGCCAGTATATGGTATCAACACTGTGTACACAGCAAAGGCGGCGAGAACCCAGAACTCCGCCTGTTGTTCTTTCGTTTCTGTTCGTTGGCGCGACTACCCTTTCTACCACTCTTTGTTTTTGATGGCGATGAAAGACCCAAGATGAAGAGAGGCAGCAAGATGGGAAAATAGGGGGCCCATAGCCTTACATCTGGGATGAAGAAACTGTTGGACATATTTGACATGGAATGGTGAATGGTGAAGCGGACGCGATTCGAACACACTCGACTGCTGATGCTTTCCAGGCTCTCGGTGAAGCAGAAGCTGAACTGGCTCATCTCAACAGATACGAGATTATCGACGCAGTCTTGACGGATGATGTGGATGCCCTCGTCTTCGGTGCTCTTCGGGTCATCAAGAAGTAAGCTTCGCTGCCTCCCCAATACTAAGTTACGCATACCTTCCTGCCCCCAGTTCAAGTCTAACGTTTTCTGGAAACAAATCCAATCCCGCTTTGGACTCGGAGGGCAAACCCAGCAAACACCATGCTATGATATACACTGCAGAAGCTATCAGGAAGCATCCGGAGGTGGGGCTTACGAGAGGGGGGTTTGTTCTCTTCGCCGTGCTTGTGAAAGGGGATTACGGTGATGTGCGCAAATTTAATTTGTGTTGAGCTCACGTCTAAAAGGATTCAGGGTGTAAGGGTTGTTGGCAAAGGTATCGCGCATGGCTTGGCTCGCTGTGGATTTGGCGATTAACTTCTCGAGATATTTCACCGTCGTTCTATTGAAGACGTTCGTCCAGCACTTGCACGCTGGCGCTCTAGTGTGAACTTGGAATTGCACACCAACTCCCGGAAACAGCTTCGGCACTTGTACCCTGCACTTTCCTTACTTCCCAAATATGCAGATACTCGAGAACTACATCGACCCAATATGCAGTGCCCGCATAGGAAGCCTAGGTGGTGGCAACATACATGACAATGGAGAGCTGAATCTTGCCCGTGCTGCAGCGTTCTGCGAGGAAAAATTCGGAGAATGGGGTTACCGAACTGCTATTATGAAGTTTCGAAGTCTGATGTGGGAGGCAGCAATAATGAGGGTTATCAGGAGAGCCGCGCTTGAAGCTGACGAGAAAGAGAGGACAGCGTCTTGAGCATGGTGAAAGCTCTGTCATGAAAGGGCCAATGATTCCCTCGCCTGCCGAGGCAATCGGAACGCCGGCCTACCTCGTGAAAAAGTATCTCGACATGACAGATGTAGATCGCCGTCGTGCGGCTTTTGCCCCTCAACCCTCATTCGAAGGACAGAACTCTCGCAACCGGCCATTGATCATGAAGATTTTGGGAACACGCCAGCATGTATCCACTGATGGCCTTCTGGAGTACCGTGTTGAAGTACGTCCTTCACAGTTGGTGGAAATCACTCAGCTAGGTATCAAGGGTAAACGACCCGAGCCCGCGGGCAATGCAACTGCTGTGGATGGTGACCTTATCGGAAGTAGCTCGCAAGCCACGAAGAAGACTACCAAAAAGTCGCCATCCGATCAGCATAGCAATATGCGCATTTGGATTCCTGTTTCTATGGCCCGACAGGTCTATCCTTGTCTTGCCATTGATTATGAAGCTGGGCAGGGGAAGAGCATTCGCAAAGCCCCGGGAAGCGGTGTGGCACAGAAACAAGGGAAGGGTAAAGCACGGGCTGAACCGGGCACCAAGGAGAGAAGCGATACTGAACCTCTCACTTCCCCGATGCGAGGAGTGAGAACGCACTGTCAGATGAATTGGGGGGACGATGGAGCAATGAAACAAGGACTTTTCATTCACGCGCTCGCTCCGGATCATGAAGAATGTCGTGCCGGTGACGAACTGCGATCGCAAAATCGTCTCGAGAATAACATTCTATCACTCCCTTCTGCCTCTATCTATGCTTCTACGTCAGATGCCCATCTGCCGAGCGGATTCTTGTTTTCCATGCTCAACCCTGACGATCCTATGGAGTTAGAGTCGGAGGATGAGGCAGATGCTGACGGTGCGCACCCCAGCTGGTTCGATTAGCCATTCAACCAGGTCATGGATTTGATGATGGGCACTCGCTGGATGACAAGATGAGACCCAAGGAAAAGCCTGGCCCTCGTAAACGCGTTTTTGACCATTTCGGCATAGCTTCACTGCTGGTTCCAAGTGGATCTGACAAAAGAGCAGACGGACACATTCACCGGCTTCCAAAGGAGAGGAAAGCAGAGTCGACTACAACTCAATCCCACTTCATCAGCCCACCGAGTCGCAATGTCTCGCATCCCCGCGTTTAGCCCTGCCTCGATCCCGGCGTTTCAGAAATTTTCAGCGATTCCGAGGAAGAAGAGATTTTTCGGCCAATATCCGTCTCCATCGAGAAATTGCAACGGCCCCTGCCCTCTATGATCGTTATTCCGAAGCGCACCCCAGCCCCTGGTGCGCATGCACCAAAGAGGCAGAGCTATCACAAACTTTCTCGCCAGGAGAGCGACCCAACCATGGACAACGTGGAGATCATGATCGACCTCACTTGATGCTAAACGTGTGGGGTGATGATTCCCCTTCCCACATTAAACATCGCGTCGCAAGCTCACGGAATAGAACGTGAAGTTTGACTTCTCTGTAATACTTGTCATTCGTGATAATAATAACCATCTAGTAGCATCTAATACACACATCCACGCAACTAGCTGGGGGTCTTTTCTGAATATGCGCCTTACGGTTCCTACCTCTACGTTCCTCCCGACATTCGTTTCTGCATCAACCTTTGCAACTCTACGTCGACTGACCAACATTCACATCATATGGCTCCTGTTGCGCATGCGTCGCAAATCTATTCAGTCCTCGAACAACGCTTGTGAACCAGCTCATGTTGTCATTTTTATAGGCTACGCGGCTGCTTGTGGGTGGATGCCTCACTCTTCCGAATACCCCGAATCTATGTCCGAACAATGGAAGGAATGCCGGACAGTTACAGAAATATTAGTATGTGCCGTGCAACGGGAAACTGACCAGTGCAGCGGAAATTGTGACACGAGCTATGATTACTTCGATTCTCGAGCTACCTACGGCAGAAGCGGACTAATATGATGTTGCACCATAACAACTTCATCAAATTTCAGCTTTTAAACAGACTATTCTCACTGATTCTCACCGGAGCTGCGCCAGCCTCGCGACCGAGACCGTACTGATATACAGATGGGCTTGCAAGTATCAAACTATGTGTTAACGTATCGACAACAACAAAATATACAAGCGGATAAGCATATGTAATTGAAGAGAAGTCAAGTAGCTGTGTCTTTCTTCATCATGTCAACTAACTGTTGTGCGACATCTTTCGAGATACCGCAACGCTTCGTGAGGTGAGAAGCAATATTTTTCTTTTTCACATGCGAATTGCCCGTAAGTAATTCCTTCAGCTTGATTATCAACGACACGAACACGTTGTCCCCTCCTATCCATGCTTTCTTCTGCCCGTCGGTGGTAAATTGCTGAACAAGGATGCGGATCGCGATGCAAGAGTCGTCGTAAAGTTGTTTGTGTCTGCCGTCCAATCTATTAGCGGCGGTGATGCACGCATGGCCGGCGACCTCAATCTGATATTTTTCGAAGGTCCGGCGGTTTCTGTCCCACCAGTCCTCCATCCTCTGCTCTCTTTCGAGGTTCGTGATCGCAAGAACGATGGGAACCTTCTTATCGCAGAGGAATTCGTGAAAGAGCCGGTAATTGCTCTGAAGCGTAGCAGTGACTCTGCCGGCACGAATGCAGAATAGAAGCAAATCAATGCCGCCCCGCCCCTCCAACGTCTTGATGAGCTGATAGGCGTTCTCGACAGTCTCAAGGTACCCCTTGACTCCCAGCTGCGGTTCCTCGAGTCCGACGGTATCGAAAACCGTATACGAATCGCCGCCGAAGCCGATAATATGCTCTTTCCACTTCATCGTACAGCGTTGCATGTCAGGAGATGTGTTCGCTACCTCCTCTTCCGCCATGAGATTGACGAGAGAACTTTTTCCCGCTCCTGTTTCCCCAAAGAGTACGATAGTTTTATGCCTGTCCTCACTCATGAATACGACACGAGGAGCAACTGAAAACTACGTACATTGGAGGTCGAACCCCTTTCGATAAGCGACACTGCTCGATAAGTTGGCAGACGGCGCGGTATGACTGGTCGTGGCGCAGCTTGAGCTCATCTCCTGCATCTTTGTCGATCATTGTAGTGACACATGCATGGCCAGCAAAGGTCATCCCGAAGTCTGAGATGGACCGCTCATTGTCCCTCCACCATTCTTCCATCTCTGGTTCTTGGGCTTCTAGACATGTGGCGACAAGGACGATTGGGACTCTCCCATTCACTTCAGAGCGGATTAAGTCGTAGTTGCGGCAGAGCGCCTTCGTCGCTCTCACACCTCGCACACAGTACATGAGGAGATGAACGTCATTTCGAAGACTTCGAAGGAGCCCCTTCAAAACTTGTCGAGCTTCCTTATCGGGGACTACTCCCTCACCAAGACCTGCAATCTAGTTCAGCAATAGTCACCAAGAGCGGCGAACTTGCACTGACCGGGCGTATCGAAAAGCTTCACCTTCAAAGTATTGTTCTGAATCAAGACGTCGTATGGGTGGGGTATAGTGGTACATCCCGTAGCGTCGCGGGATGTCGGCGCCGCCTGAGTCTTAGCGATCAAATTGATCAAGGAGCTTTTACCAGCACCCGTTTCACCAAAAATGACAACATTGCAGGTTTTTGTGTGATGTACAGCTCCAGTCTGGTTTGGTGTGTGAGAACGATTTCACGTTAACCTTATGCTGAGGATGACTCATAATCATCACTTACAATTTGTTGTCCACCGACAACTGACGACATTACGAAGATCTAGACAAGAAACAGTGAAAGGTACGCTTGGACTTGCGCGTTCGGTGTTTGGCCGATGCAGTTCTTATAAAGACAGACGCAGACCTTGCGGAAGACGCTTCTTGCGCCCATCCCTTCAAACGCAGACCCGTGGTATTGAAAATGGCACCTCGAACAACTCGAGGCAAACTCGTGTTGGTGACAGCACGACTCGAGGATTTGATTAGTAATTAACCACCCATTGAATTTCAAAATTGACTCTCACGTTCATAGTCTGAGATCTGCAGATCTGAGGATGCGCGTCACATTGTAACATTACGCGTGCATATTGTTTTTGCATAAAGACGTATGCTTCCGCGGGCCACGCACGGATATTCTCCTTCCACCATTATATGGACATCTACGGTGTACACAGATCTACACCCATTAATGGCTGCAGTAGTATGTCGAACATCGGACGGAAGAATATTGGTAGAGGAGGAATACTAGTTGGGGAATTAATATTCTCTCAGATCTAACTTTCTGGCCGCAGGGATTGCGCCTGCAAGCACACTTAATCACGGACGCTGCAACCACTATGACGTCTCTCGCACCGCTTTGGCGAAAATCGGCGCTTCGCATTTAAAATGCAGCATGGTTGTCAGCCTTAATTTCCCCTGGGCCCTGTCAATGCAAGGCTGCCGCATTGCTAATTAGTATACCCTAGTCAGCTGTACTTCTCATATCCTGGAGTACACAGCCAAATCCTCACCGCTGCGCCTGGGCTGGCTCCGGCTACAAAGCTCGATGCATACGCAGCACGGTTGTTACGCCATCAAATGACGTCCATACGGCGTATGGAACACGCAGTATCCATGCATGCGTCGTGGTCGATTTTCACTGATCTTGCACCTGGATGTACCGACTGTGCTCTAACTAACCCGGGGATACTACATTAATGGACACTCAAAAATAACCGAACGCGCAAGTCAAGACGTATACCTGTTACTGTTTCTTGTCTTGCCTGGAGTTGGGTCATCTTCGCAATGTCGTCATCTGTAAGTGGTGTGACTATGGTTCTTCCTCAGAACGCGAAATAGTTCTTACACCCCAAACCAGAGTCCAGCTTTACAACACACAGAAGGAACCTGCAATGTTGTCATTTTTGGTGAAACGGGCGCTGGTAAAAGCTCTTTGATCAATTTGATCGCTAAGACTCACACGGCGCCGACATCCGGCGAAGCTACGGGATGTACCACTGAACCCCACCCATACGACGTCTTGATTCTGAATAATAATCTTTTGACGGTGAAGCTTTTCGATACGCCTGGTTAGTGCAAGTTCGCCGCTCTTTGTGATTGTTGCTGAATTAGATTACAGGTCTTGGTGAGGGCTCTCAAGGAAAAGTCCCCGATGAGAAAGCTCGACAAATTTTGAAGGAGCTCCTTCAAAGTCTTCGAAATGAGGTTCATCTCCTCATGTACTGTGTGCGAGGCGTGAGAGCCACGAAGAGGCTCTGCCGCAACTATGACTTAATCCGCTCTGAAGTGAATGGGAGAGTTCCAATCGTTCTTGTTGCCACATTCTTAGAAGACGAAGAACCAGATATGGAAAAATGGTGGAGGGATAGCGAGCGATCCATCTTAGACTTCGGGATGACCTTTGCTGGCCACGCATGTGTCACCACGTTGACTATCGACGAAAGTGACAGTGATAGGCTCAAGCAGCGTCGCAAACAGTCATATCGCACCCTCTGTGATCTTATCGAGCAGTGTCGCTTATCGAAAGGGGTCCGACCTTCAATGTACGTAATTTTCAGATGCTCCTCGTGTCGTATTCATGAGTGAGGACAGGCATAAAACTATCGTACTCTTTGGGGAGACGGGAGCAGGCAAAAGCTCACTCGTCAATCTCATGGCGGGAGGGGAGGTAGCGGACACATCTCCTGACATGCAGCGCTGCACGATGGAGTGGAAAGAGCATATTATCGACTTCGGCGGCGACTCGTATACGGTTTTCGATACCGTCGGACTCCGGGAACCGCAGCTGGAAGTCAAGGGGTACCTCGAAACTGTCGAGAACGCCTATCAGCTCATCAAGACGTTAGAGAAACGAGGCGGCATTGATTTACTTCTATTCTGCTTTCGCGCCGACAGAGTCACTGCTACGCTTCAGAGCAATTATCGGCTCTTTCACGAATTCCTCTGCGATAAGAAGGTTCCCATCGTTCTTGCGATCACGAACCTCGAAAGAGAGCAGAGGATGGAGGACTTTTGGGACAGAAACCACAAGACCTTCAAACAATATCATATTGAGGTCGCTGGTCATGCGTGCATCACCGCCGCTAATAGATTGGACGGCAGACACAGAATACTTTACGAAGAATCTCGCATCACAATCCGCAAGCTTGTTCAGCAATTTGCCACCGACGAACAGAAGAAAGCATGGGTGGGAGGGGACAATCAGTTCGTGTCGTTGATGGGTAAGCTGAAGGGGTTACTTGGGGAGAATTCGCATGTGAAAAGCAAGAACCTTGTCTCTCATCTCATTAAACGTTGCAGTATCTCTAAAGACGTTGCACAAGAGTTGGTTAGTCTGATTCAGAAGACAAACATAGCAACTGCTACTTGACTTCCACTCTTCGATAACTTATGCTTACTGTGGGCATTAGCTGAGTACCTAATAATAGATCCAATGAATATCGATATTTAGGTGAATTCAGCACCCAATTTCATGAGAAGGAAGTAGGATTGTGTGTCAGGGAACTGCACCTTCAAGTTGCTAAACCTTGATCGAGCCCGAGCTGCAGTGGTGCATAAGTTACTCTCCTTCCAGAACACACGCGAGCGGTGCTTGTTTTCATACAACTCGCACATTCAATCACCTACAACTTGAATGTGTTGATCCGCACCTCGTCATTGCGCGCATTCGGAGCTCCCAGTCAATTCCGAAGAGCAGAGGATAGCTAATGAGAATCCATGCCAGCACGCCTGAGGCCCGGTGAGGGTCGCTACTTAAGTCTTGACATTGTGCGATAATCAAGAGCATTGTCACGGTGGTCACTGTCTGCACTATTTTGAGTGCTTCTCACGAACTTCGCCATAGCTGTGCTAGCCTGAGGAGAACTCGGAGCAGATCCACCGTTGCGTTTTACCTTCATACCAGTGTAAGCACGCCGGCTTACTTGAGTTCCCATAATCAATACATATACTGTCGCTGGTACTGAAGACTAAGTCTTCAGTATTCTACCTTTTGCCAGTGTAACGGTTATGAGGCGCGGCAGCTGACCTACTTACAACCAGTCTTCCCAAGTTGCCAACCCGGGGCTGGGAAGCCAACTCCGGTTTCGAGCTCGATCGAGACTCTCGTATGCCATACGAAGTCAGCACATAACCAACGTGCTGCAACAGGTTGCATCTTATATGCTTTTATCACATCAATGGAACAGCATGGAACATTCAACACGCCGGATCCATGTGTCGTGATCGATCTTCAAATCTGGCGCCCGGAGCCTCGACGTAGTACCGACGTTCTAACGAACTTGGAAAATTTACAATCACTGGACTAAAGACTGTCAAAAAAACCAACCACGGAAGTCAAGACCTTTCGCTATTTCTAGTCTCAAGTTGTTTTTTTTGGGTCATGTCTTTATTTGCTGAGAGACGACTTTCGACTGTAAGTGGCGTTTGGCTCTTCCTCATCATAAAGTTTGACTTGAAGTCAGTTCCACACTTCAGATCAGAGTCCTGACGGTTCCAACGATATTCGAGCCGGGGAAGCTTCACATCGGACGGAAATATGCAATATTGTCATTTTTGGAGAAACAGGAGCTGGTAAAAGTTCCTTGGTCAATTTGATCACTGGGACGCAAACCGCGCTGACGTCCTCCGACGCCATGGGATGTACCACTAAAACGAACGTGTACGACCATGACTTTGTGGTTCGGAACAAGATCTTAAAGGTAAAGCTTTTCGATACGGCCGGTAAGCGCAGTTAGCCGCTCTTGGCGCGCGTTACTGATTACATTACAGGTCTTGATGAGGGCTCTGAGGGAACAGTCCCCGATAAGGAAGCTCAGAGAGCTTTGAAGAAACTCCTTCAAACCCTTATGGAGCAGGATGGCATTCATCTCCTCATATACTGCGTGCAGGGCGCGAGGGAGAGCTTGGCGCTCCGCCGGAACTACATGTCATTGTACTCCAAAGTTAAGGAGAAAGTTCCGATCGTCATTGTCGTTACACGTTTGGAAAACCAAAACCCAGACATGGAACAATGGTGGAGGAATAACGAGCAATCCATCGCAAACCTCAGGATGATCCTCGCTGGTCACGCATGTGTCACCACTGTGACCATCGACGAAAGTGACAGTCCTAGGCTCAAGCAACGTCGCGAACAGTCGTATCGTGCCCTCTGCCAACTTATCGAGCAGTGTCGCTTGCCCAATGAGAAAGGTGTTCGCGACGTCGAATGGGCATGTGACGACCATGAAAGAGACCACCCGCGAAACGTGATCGTCTGCGACTCTGCTGTCCCAGCGCCCATGAATGTTTGCAACATAGCAGGCGTCATTAACGGCGCATGGGTCAGATCCACGGTAGTCATGCGTGGGCATTACTACATGTTTCAACGCGTAACTGCACCCTATCCCCCCGCGAAACGGTCTAAAGGAGGGGTTGGTTTCGAACCTTGCTTGTTGATTTTTTACGTGGACAAGGATGAGTCCGTCGATACGCAGAGGGCGGAAGTGCAGAAGTTTCGGAAGGTCTACGCGAAATCCAAGGTTAGCTTGGTTGTCGTGGTTTGCGGCTGCGACAGTGATGAAGATGCGAAAGGATGGTGGGAGGGGTCAAATGACGGTGGCATGGATCCATTGTTAGCACCTTCCATTACCTTCACACACATACCTCGAGATGCGTTGGGACATTCTGAGAGTGCTCAAGAAGCACTCCAAAAGTTGATTTGGGAGTTGTCTCGCCCTGGAGAACCACGCGGTTCAGTAGTCCGAGACCTTCTCAACCGAGTGTGGGGGTACCTCAAAGGAGTCAACTAGCATACTTGTCCAAACTAAAGGTTCACAGCCATGAATGTATGACAATTAATCAATTCAGATAGCGTGCTATTGAGTCGGCTCATGCATAGCGAAGAGACTTCAGAGTCATGTATGGGGTCCAACTCTCCTTGTGTCCCATATGTATTCGAATTCGTTCGACTTCCTAATACATTCACATACACATGAAGTACGGTAAAGTACAGTTCAGATTTGGTTCAGATAGCAATATAATCTCACTCTACATTCGCGTTATAATAGTGAAGTATAAATAAGAAAATCCACTCTAATCCACTCGTGGACCTGCCAACCTCACGCTTTCTTGCACATCGCCCTCGTACAACTTGAACGCCTTTTGGAACATGCCCGCGAGCTTGCGAACCTCGCGTTCAAAGGCCTCCTTGTCTGCCCAAGCCAGACGTGGGTTGAGCACTTCACGTGGAACACCCTCTACCGCGGTAGGAATCTGGAGCCCGAAGCCGCCGACGGTCTCATACTCGCTGTCGAGAAGCTCCCCGGAATGTACAGCATCGACAATGCGGCGGGTGTACTTAAGTGGGCAGCGCTTGCCCGTGCCAAACTTGCCACCTGTCCAGCCCGTGTTGATTAACCAGCAGGACACATTGTGTTTGGACATGCGCTCGGCCAGCATTTCTGCATAGCGTCCAGGCTGATCCAGCAAGGATTAGCTCAGGGCTTCCTAGAAGGAGATGAAAACCCACATGTAACACGATGAAAGGCGCGCTGTAGCAGGTCGAGAATGTTGGGATAGGCTCGAGGACACCATCCTCAGTGCCAGGCGTTTTCCTTCGAGCGTGACTAAGCGAGTGGAACCGACAGAAGTAAGAATACACTCACGAGGTGTAGCCGGCAAGGAAATGGTAGCTTGCTTGATCTGGGGAAAGTTTGCTTACGGGGGGAAGGACACCGAACGCGTCGCACGTCAACATGATAATGTTGCTCGGTTGTCTGTCCACCATGCATGGGATCTTGGCATTTGGAATGTACTCGATTGGGTATGCGCAACGTGTGTTCTCCGTGATGCTAACATCGTCATAATCCGGCATGCGCGATGAAGGGTTGTATACGACATTCTCCAGAATGGAGCCGAAACGAATGGCGTTGAATATCTCTGGCTCCTTCTCGCTCGACAGGTTGATGCACTTGGCATAGCACCCTCCCTCGATGTTAAACACCCCAGTATCTGACCACACGTGTTCATCATCACCAATAAGAAGGCGGTTCGGATCAGCGGAGAGAGTGGTCTTTCCAGTTCCAGAAAGACCGAAGAACAGGGTGACATCGCCCTTCTCCATCCCGACATTGGCAGATGAGTGGAGGGAGAGCTGGCCGAACTTCACAGGTTGAAGATAGTGCATGACGGAAAAGACTCCCTTCTTCATCTCGCCGGCGTACTCAGTGCCAAGGATAACCATTTCCATGCGCTTGAAGTTGATTTCCACCGACGTAGTGGAGGACATGCCCTTGGTGAAGCGGTTCGCAGGGAATTGACCAGCATTGTAGATGATGAAGTCGGGCTCGCCAAAACTTGCGAGCTCTTCCTCGGTCGGGCGGATCAACATGTTGTTCTTCCAGGTTGTCAGTAGAGAAAATGCATGTGATTGTTGTTACATACCATGAACAGAGCATGATATGCGCGGGCACAAATGACCCGGACCTTGATACGGTATTTGGGATCCCACTAAAAACAGTCAGCGGTGCAAGCCCATGCAGTTGGAACACAGAACTTACACCAGCAAAACCATCGAAGACGTAGACATTGTCACGCGTATTCAGATAATCAATGGCACGCTCGCGGTTGATCTCGAACGTGTCTAGAAATAACTGTTGAGACAAGAGACCAGTGTGCAACGGAGCAAACTCACGCTCATCCATCTTAATATTCACGGAGCCCCACCATATATCATCCTTACTCGTCTCCTCATAGACGATTCGCTTGTCTTTAGGACTTCTACCGGTCTTCTTACCAGAGAAGTTGATGAGTGCACCAGAGGAGGAGATAATTGCGCCTTCATTGCGGATGGCATCCTCGTAAAGCTGGGCTACAGGTGCGTTGCGCTTGAGCTGAATCCTGTCCATATCAAACCCTGCCTGCGAGAAATACTCGAGGTCACGGCCAATGACTGTGTGAAACGTTCAGTAGATAGGATGTATAGAAGCTGGGTGCACTGACGGTTACTATGAAATTCATTGTCAAAAGCCTGAGCGTAATTTTTGTGCAAGATGTGAGGGGTAACGTAGGGTGTCTGGTGGGGATGAACCATTGTGGTAGACGAGTACGAAGTCTGCTGATGATAGTCAACAAAGATTCACGGCAAAAGATGTTTAGAGTCAAGACAATAAATCAATGATGACGATGATGATCCGTGCAAGATCCGTGGTGGCGAGGCTCGGAGCCCGCCTGTTCGGGTACCCCGCATGCGATGACTCATGCGGCTGGCATTAACGGCAACAGTGACGAGCACTTACTCTACGATGTGAATCACAATAATGACCACGAACAATAAGATGGCGGTTGAAACGGTATGCGAAACTCGAGTTTTTGAAGGGTTTTATACCAACGACAAGCCATTGCCGGAACATCCCATAATCTCCCGATGGCCTACAGTAGCACAGTGTCACCTCAAATCCCTCGATTTTCTGCCTCTTTTGTGCCTCGTTTAGTCTGGTTTCTAGTGATAAACATCATTTCCTGCTTGTTCAGCACCAATCATCTAACCTCCTTGGAGTACGCCCTCAATAGAATGCTCCGGTTCACTCCGGGCGGTACGTACGACGGGACACCGCCTGAAACCGCCGGAACAAGCAGGGTCGGACCAGGGTCAATATTACAGATTGAACTGACTTATCAAGAAGTGGAAGAGGAGGTATGTATGTATGTAGTGGCTTGAGGTAAGCAGCGTGAAATTTGCCAGCACACTGATCATCAAGATTTTGACCACGAACTTCAGGGAAAATTCTTCCAAACCTTCAAGAAGAGCCCACACACAGTCTCTGCAACTGCCTTCCCGCCGCGAGCTTGCTCCCTGGCCAGAACACCCGGCTGAGTGTGCGATCTTCACAAATATATTATCTCATGGTCCGTCCGCTTTTCTCGCTGCTCACAGACACTGATAATAATATACATGTTGCTTCTGCGGGATCAAACGCTCCGTCCTTCCAGTAACTTATGTAGATTGCTACTGGCCCACGTGACACACATTATCTTTCATTTCCACTGCGCGCCCATACTTCGAAGAGCGGATTGACTATCTTCCGTATTATCAGGTCACGGTATACATAGTAAATACAGAAGACTACGATCTTCGGCTCATCATATTTTGCGCTCTGCCCGGCCTTCGAAGCCATCACTCGTGTGCACAACGGGCAATCCTACGACCAAACCCCACGTGTCACTGAATCCCACCCGCAGAATCGACGTAGATGTTGTGGCTGATTGAGTCCGTGGTCTCACCCCCGCCGCCCTATATTCAGACAGCCATTTCTCCCGGGGTAAGATTAAAATGCGGGTCTATCTTCACGGCCTTGTAGGATATCATTACTATGCATATGATTCCTTCATGCAAAGTTGAGGAGTTCACAATAATGCCCTTCGCGTTCATCAGAGCAGCGCGTCCGGCTCCGAGATTACACAACGCGCAAAAGCAAGCGACAAGAATTGTGAAGAAGAGCTATCAGATGTGTCGGATTGAGGTAAGTAAGAATCTGCCTAAACTGAATTTAAGTCTCCGACCCTCTCTTTACTGACTTCACGTGATTTCCTCTCAAAGTAAGCTATTCAGTGTTTGGACCGTCGGTTGTCCCAAAGTTCATAGCGCGCTGGCCTCGTCAACTCCAGTGATTGTTGTGGATGACGGGACGTACTCCGTGCGAGTAACCGTCGCTATCCTCCGAGGCTAAGGTAGTGGTAAGTCTAGCATTATCTTAGGATTGGTCCTCTGCAAAAAGTAAAATTGCCTATTCATGTGAACCAGAGGAACTGTTGAAATGGTGGATATATAACGGCCACTGGATGTTTAAGTAATTGGCTCGCACTTTCAGTCGGGATCAGGGTGCTGCAACCCTATGTCAAGACAAGGGCATTAGATAGCAAGATCTAGCAAACACCTGAGCCATCGATATCAAAACGTGGTGAGCATCGACACTCGTGCATGTCCGTCTAGACCTCGCAGTTCGCCGCAATCTAGATCTCAAGTGTGGTGCAAAGATGGACCATCATCGGTCCCACTATGTTTTGCATATATATACCAGTCATAAATAGTATCATTCTGGGGCGATTGTGAAATAGCTCGCCCATCGCGCAGCGTGGGATCAAGACAGTACACAGGTGTGGATAGCGCAATATCCAAGGGGTCTAATATCACTGAAAACGCTCCCATAGTTAAATACAATATGAACATCGTTATCTTTGGAGAAACAGGAGCGGGAAAAAGCTCCGTCATAAACCTCATGGCCGGCCAACCGATTGCGCACATATCGCCCGACTCTCACCGCTGTACTCTGCATTGGACGGAATACCCAATAACCTTCAAAAATGGGACTCGATACCAGGTGTTTGACACGGTCGGCCTCGAGGAGCCTCGTCTACAAACCGGGGAGTACCTCTCCGCAATTTCAAATGCACATGGCCTCATCAACACCTTGAAAGAGCGAGGAGGTGTTAACCTCTTGCTCTTCTGTGTACGCGGAGGTAGAGTCACGGCAACCATGCAGAGCAACTATAGGTTGTTCTTCGAGTTTCTTTGCGAGGAAAGGGTCCCGCTCGCGCTGGTCGTCACAAACCTCGAAAGAGAGGCAAGGATGGAAGACTGGTACACGCGCAATAGGGGCCACTTGGAGAAGTACAACATCAGGTCCGCGGGACATGCATGCATAACTGCGGCGAATCTTCTGGATGGGAGGCATAGAGACAAGTATGAGGAGTCGCGTGGAATACTCTGTAGTGTGGTTGGGGCTCATTGCAACGCATCCATGGAAGGGTGGACAGGTGGGCAAGGATGGTTTACTTCGTCCATTAGCAAGCTCGTGGAATTTGTCGCTGGACGTCCTAAGAAGACGGATATCATTGGGGTTCTCACAAAACGATGCGGAATGACCAAAGAAGTGGCTCAGCAGGTGGCGCAGCAGATCAGAGGCAAAAACCTATCGCAAACGATGATTGAAAATCACGGTAATACCTCAGTCCCTTCAGACGTAAGGAATACAGGTCTACAACAGGTTCGTGCACTGTGAACTCGGACAACAGATGGTTGATCTCTCCTATAGGAATATCAAAGTCGACCGCGTAACGTAGTGCTCTTGGGGGAGAGTGGAGTAGGCAAAAGCTCACTCATAAACCTCATTATGGGCCGCGACGTAGCGGAAACATCTCCTGACGCCCTCTCATGTACTACTACACATGCTTCATATGATGTGACGATCAGCGGGCAATGCTTCAGGCTGTGGGATACGGCAGGTAGGCATTCTTTCACTCCGAGATTTGGAGACAGAGCGGATTGAAAACCACATCGTCAGGGTTAAACGAGGGCTCCGAGGGTAGAGTGCCTGCAGCCGCAGCTGCAAAGAGGTTGACTCTATTCCTCGGTAGCCTGAACAAGGGAGACGGTGCCCATCTCCTTATGTATTGCGTGCGCGGCGCGCGAGCCACAAAGGCTCTGCGAACCAATTACCAAACGTTCTCATCAGCTGTCGGTGACAGCAAAGTGCCCATTGTTATCGTGGCGACGTGCCTGGAAGACTGGCGTCCAGTGATGACAGAGTGGTGGAATCAGAACAAGGACCAGCTTGCGACATATGGGATGTATTTCTCTGGATATGCTTGTGTCACAACCCTGCTGGATGGGCTCGCGGAGTCCCAGGATTTACGCCAACGTCGTGCACAATCCTACGAAGACGTTTGCAACCTTATTCTGGACCATTGTTCGCAGACCCCTCACAAGACATAGGACACTGCGGCCATCAACGATCAATATTCAATCGTGGTTCCTCGCGATTTTTACTCATAATTAGCTTGATTTGCAGGAGGATCTTATTGTACATAGTACGTAGAGATACGCGCTTACTACCTTCGTCGTGATCTGCGCGTGAACCAAGATAGGTGTGACCTGTGACATTAGTTTCGTAACTTTCGTTTGGTGGCTGCTGTCCACTAGAGTACTGTTGAAATCGCCAGTGGGGGGGGGGGATTTTTTCGTCATAACAAGTGTAGATGCACTCAGTACAAAAACGTTGATTGTGGTACGCATTTTACCATGTCATTGTTGGAATCCGAAGAGTCCGAGAGGTCCGATGGAGGAACCACTCGGAGATAGTTGAATGTACGAGCTTAACTAAAAGCAGTGCGAGAGCGCAACGGCTCGACGTCGCTTCGTACTCGTCCAATATTGCAATGCCTCATTTCCAAGCTACGATATATTTTTCATCTCTATGCTACGTTCTATAAAGATACGAGTCCCGCATGTATGCATCTCAGTCCTTTCTACGAGACTGAGATGTGAGTACCGAATTTTCCCCCGTCAAAACATTATACTTACAAGTTGTAGATTTGCTTGATTACTAGGTACATCAGATGCCAATAGAGTCCTTTCTATGAGACTGAGATATTTGCTTGATTACTAGCTTCCTCTCCCGCATCCACGTACTTCTATTTGTTTGAGTCATTACTTACCTTCGAGGTTCAAATTGAAATTGAGCTCAGCGTGACAATTCGTTGGATGTGTGATGGTGTGACAAAGTTAGCTTGAATTCTCTAGCGAGTTCTCTTACAGTACCACTCTGTACTACTATACCAGTCAATCTACAGTGTATAGTCGCCTTCCATTCAAGCTCCTCCAGAACAGTGATATTGCATGCGCCTCTTCCCTCACACACCACATGAAACCGTAGATTGTTGTGGCAGAGGATTAGGTGGGAATCACCATATTCCAATGTAATCTTGCTGTGATCACATAAAGATCACCCAGCCATGAGGATATTCTGGTATTGGCTTAAACATTTCCACATTCTCTACAAATCATGTGTGGATCCTCATTACATCATATATCATCAGGGATTTTGGCCGTTCATGTACTATTTTGCCCTATGCACTACTTAATTCATGCTTGCTGCTATTCATGCTTCTTCATGCAGTCTAGAACATGCAATAATGATATATTTGGAAGGAAAATGACATGCGAGACGCTATTGAAGAGTGTGGGCAGCAAAACATGCAGTGCTGAGTCACAATATCCTGTAGGTATAATATATCAATGTCTAGTATTGTAGAAGGCTGATGTTATCTCACAGCCTGTGGTCCATATACCATGATGTATCATCTCCCTCACCTTTCCCACTGCCTGTCCTGTGATGTATCACCTTCAAAGCCCTTGAGGCTTGTGTGATATATCACTTTCAGTTGTGTTTGAGGCTTTCGTGATATATCACCTTCAAAGCCCTTGAGACTTGCGTGATATATCACTTTCAATTTGAGGCTCATGTGATATATCACTTTCAGTCATGTTTGAGGCTTGTGTGATATATCATTTTTGGTTGTGTTTGAGGCTCACGTGATATATCACCTTCATTTGCATGATATATCACTTTCGGTCGTGTTACCTCGTGTGATACATCACTTTCAAGCCTTTTGTGATACATCACCTTTGTATCACCTTGTGTGATAAATCACTTTCAGGCATTTCATGATATATCATGCTCTGGGCTCATGTGATATATCACCTTTGGGGCTCGGTTTCCACCAATGACGAGCCAGATCAAATACTTCAAATGACATCATAGTTCTCTTATTGCAGCCCGTCCGTTAGGCATGGCACTCACCACTTGTAAACACAGAAATATGGTAGATTATATATTTGCCCTCATCATCCTCTCCTTTACAAGCTCAAATCAAGTGAATGGCAGGGGAATCGGGGTTCAGCATTGGCAACTCAGAATGAAGATGGACTGCTTCTTGCCATGAAGGGTTGGCTGCCCACATGGATTTGATGTGGATGACCATCTGTTGACATAGATTATCCTGGCGCTGCGCATAAGCAAGGGCACCCTCTCTAGCCTGCAGTGAGTTAAAAGCACGCCGTGGACCTTGCATGTCACACCAGCCTGCCTGCCAGTCAAGAAATGCAACAATGTGGCACATTTCCTCCTGTAGTAGTTGTACTTCTTGCTCCCAACGATGAGCTCATGCTTGTGCCTTACACCATTCAACATGTAGCACTATAAAATGGCCAGGTCAGCAAGAAACACCAGTCATTAGAACCTACTTACAGTCCTGTAGCACTAGCTCGTTGCTGTTGAAGCCCGAAGTCTTCCAGATCCATGATATACTTTGTTGCCCTACTGTTTGGCCATCATTGTGTTTGAGTGGGACGGCATCCCTTTGCTTATTGAATGGCTTGAGGCTTCTCTCCCAGTCATCAGTCTTGCCCAGCCTTGCCACCAGATTGACGAGTGCATCTCTAGCAGTGGAATACTTGAGTGATAAGGTATCAATGCAATGTTCAGCATTGTTGATGATTCCATTTGCTCAGGTATTTGCTCACTGTCCGCGAACAAACATGTCCTTATACTTGTAAAGGTGGTATCGCAGGTTAAGCACAGCATGGAGATCATTCAGCATGTCATATGCCTGAGCTTCATGCAATTCCCACTTGTGTTTGAGCAAGCGGTTGTCACATGGCACTCGGTGGGGTGGAGAGGACAGCAGAAAAAGGCTGATGTTGTGGGCCTTCATTTCAGTGGCAATGTCATCTGGTGACCACAGGCGGGAGACACTAGGCATATACAACAACTGCACCTGGGCCCAGGTGTCAATGCGTCGGTGAAGAGTATTCATGCGCTGTAAGATCTTGCCCTTCTGGACATCTGTAGCGTGTTGTCCAATCACCTTGGCATCAAAGCCAAGACAGTGCCCAGAACAGAGTCAGTGCATGATTCAATACATCCAGAAACATACACTCAACTGCTGATCTTCGAGTTCTAATCCCAATGAAATCAACACTGACGGTGATATATCATTGTGTAGGGACATGTTGTTGCCATGCTCAATCTCTGCAGCCGAAGCCATCGATAAGGCTAGGTGTATGGCAGCCTGACTCATTGCTATTGAAAATGCTGTCAGCTTCTCAAAATGTATTAGTATAAAATACATGTACTCGTCATAGCTCTGCCTTCAAATGGGTTTGGTTGTGAATGGTCTGCCTCCCATGCTTCGATGTCCTCCCTCCATTCAACTAACTCATCTGCAGCTAGGGAAGCTTCAAAATTGATGAGATCATCAACACGTTCTTGCACCTCAAGTATTGTGAAGTTGTACTTTTGGTGGAAAATCAAACCTAAGAGACAATACTTTAAATCCAGATGTTCAGTTGAGAGGCTAAAACTGACCCATTGCACAGATCTTCTTCCAGTTCCAGTCATTGAAGTGGTCATCTAAGGTGTCGCGCCTTGAACCAGGACCCATTTCATGTGTGCTTGTTGCAATGGGGTTTATGTCTGCCCACCCACGCTCAGGAGCTTCACCATCTGTGCGACCAATGCCCTTGATGAAATTGAAGGAAAAGTTTGACTGGCATTTGGCCACATGGGCCGGCAGGTGGAATTTTGGTATGAGAAAGGTGATTGATTTAAGGTTGTGCTTGATGTGGTACTGGTGTGGGAGGGTGGACATTCGTGTCCAGAGATGTTTGCTCCATTGACAAGCGATATTGTATGAGATGTTCAATGTCGATATCTCTGACAAAGACTGCATGCTCGAGAAGAATAAATAATCCATGTTAAGGTACCTGTAAGTTCTGTTGTTAGCAATACAGCAAGAATGTGAAATGTTGCGCACCTTTCGCCCTTCTGTAAGTCGCTGACTGAGCAAGGCCATTTGAAATTGTGTCTTGTGCAATCGATAGTACCGGCATCAGTAGCTGCAAGGCCACATGAGACTCTTGAATCTGCAAGGTTGACCACATTGTGACTGGAGCATAAACTCAACTATAGAGAGTTATACTTAATGCTCATGACAAATAGAAGTTGAACTTACCTCCTGGACGACTCGCTCATGTGAACCAATGAAACCTTTATACGCCTGTTCCTCCACAAAAAATGCATATCCACAATTGAGACCTGGATCGACAATGTCTGAAGAGACATTACGGTGAGCCAGACGAAAATTGGTGTTGATGGCAAGGAATAAGGCATATAGAAATCTGGGACTGTGTGAGAAAAAGTCGGGGGAAAGGTGACATTATACATACCATATTTTGGATGGTGCATTTTCCCATCCATCCGGCAAGTTTTTGCCTGTGTGGGGACATGCAGGACACAGAACAGCACAGGCACCTGGTTTAGTTGCACCAATACCGTCGGGGTGATGACCTTGACCAGCATGTTTCATCTGCTTGATGAAGCACCACTCTCACACCATGCATAACAATGCCTCGTAATGATCCTAGATTGTGTTATGATGAATTGAAATAAAAATAGAATTAGCACATACCTTTGGTATATGAATTCCAGTATTATCCGTCAAATGAGCAGCTGTTTTGTAGAATTCAAACGCAGAGACTTTGGACTTGAAAGACAGCATCTGAAAGTATTCCAGGGCCCGAAATGTTGCAGCCGTTTTCAGATCAACTGTTGTAGCAGGAAAGAGGCGAACATGAAGTAGTTGAATGATGTGCGGTTCAGCATATGCACATCCACAGAAATCTAACCCTACTTCATAGATGTCATTGTAGTCGATTATAACAAAGTCGGCATTGTGAGCAGAGAGTGGGCTGATGCACAGAACACCAGAAGCATGTCCAAGTTGTAAATGGATCCCCATGGACTTCAAAGTAACACTGTAAAATGAGATACCATCCCATTGCTAAGTTGAAAGTGCAGAAGAGTCAGTCGATGTATGGTATGTAAGGTATATATGCACATACCTCTATTCTATGAAGCGGATGTCTCTCATGTGAGCGGATCATGCACAAATGACAAAACAATTTGCAACCATGACAATCCTGACAACGATATGTTGCAGCTTCCTCACCACAAACACAAAGGTCTTGTGAATAGTCACCTCGGCCCTCCAGGCAGAGGAATTCCTCCAAAAACAAGTCGGCATCTGATCACCATAAGCGCAAGACCTCACCTCCAGTACATTTTGGTTTGGTGAATTCCACAAGCTCTGGAGTGTCACTCTGAACTTGAAAGTTATCAGAAAAGTTGCCAATAATTGAAAAGTTGAGCTCTGCGGTGTCTAACAGGACTTCTGATTCTCCACAACAATGTTTCCCTGGAGAATTAGGAACTGTGTAGTAGGAGGAAGAGACATTTAGACGTCCACGTGGTCCTGCTTCGAAACTGCTGTGCTTGCATTGTTGAATATTGCGAGTGTGCTGAGGTGCATCATTTGTATTGTTAATCACTGCTTTTGAAGCAGCAGCATTGTGTGCATAGAAATTGTGCTGGTACTGTTTCAGGCCTTGCTGTTTCTGACCTCTGACCATTGGATACAGTGTTAGTGAGTCAACAATTTAGTCGTGTGATAGTGTTATTCTAAATTTCTAAAAACTACCTAATATATCAAATTGTCTACCAACTGAGCAAGTCAGTATACATTGCCTCATTGTAAGCTTCAATGCCCCCATCATCTATTACTGATATTATTTCCCATTCTACTGTAAGCCATCTCCCCATCAGATCAATTAGTTCCTGACTCTGTTTCAGTAAGAGGTGATATCTGGTCCCAGACGTGCATCTGAGTTGTCGCACCACTTCATGTAATTCGGTAGCACGCTCATGCAAATCCAGCACTATGATCAAGGAATCATCCAACTCAGCATGCAGCAGAGTCCAACCTTCAACATCTACTCTCTGAAGCACTGCAATAACACGAGATTGCATGGTGTGTGCCTCAGGAACACCGGACTTGTACCCAAGCTTGTCACTCAATCGGTCCAAGGTGGAAAACAATAAGACAATGTCCTGTTCGAAAGTGTATGGTAGATAAAATGTCCATAGCATAATAATATCAAGGGAATATGTACATCATCGAAATGAGTTGAATGCGTTCGCCAACATGTTCGAGACTTTGCCTGTTCTATAGTCTTATTTCTAAAGGAAGATGAATAAAATTTATTTGAGCATTGGATGATAGATGAAGAGTGATGAAATTTGACTGTTGATAATGTGCTTGTTTGCTTTGCAATCGAGCTTTGTAGCGTTCTTCTGCAGTTGTGTATCTTGGTGCCATTGTGATAGTGACATTGGAGATTAGTAGTCTAGTACTGTACTAGTATTAGTACACAACAACTCACTGTACAGTTTGGTGTTATGGAGCCACACTTCAGGACAGATGAAATGTGCATGTACATAGGCGACATTCAATCCAATTAAACTGATTTAAATTCTGCACTGTGTGTTATATGTTAGTCTCACTGCACAAAGTTGATAAACAGGCAAATATAAAGCAAACCATTGCAGTAGATATTCACCAGACATGACTGCAGAATGTGTTCGGGCTGTGTGCTTGACAGCATGATATATCATCATTGCGCACATCAGGGACACATAATTCATTACAGAGTTGAATTATGCCTGATGCACAAGTCTGAGAATAACTTGTAGCATACAGCACGTCTGACTGGAGCGAAAAGCTCATTGTGAGGCCTAGGCCATAGGGCATGTCCAGAATCAAACACAGATTGTTCATTAGGGATACCCCACAATATTTTGTCAAACACATATCCATCAGGTAATGGAGTACATAGATTGTTCATTGGGGATACCCCACAATATTTTGAGTACGTAGCGACAAAAACAAGTACATTTACATTAAACTGTCTCGCCATTCCACATTGCCAAAGCAAGACAGAAATGCTGCATGGCTTCATGGAGGGTGATGAAGTAATAGACCGTTGTGCCTGGGGCACGAAGCATCCAAGCAGTAGTTCTATGTATAGTTCGATGTGTTATTGACCGGAATCAATTAAAAAAATGCCTACATTTTGCTAAAGAGTCCTACACCAACAACACTGGTGGTTATGAACCAATTGAAATGGCAAGCAGGGTCAAGGTCAACGAGTGTGTCAGCGCTGGTGTCAGACTCCACTTCATTATCCCCCTCATTGGAAGAGGAGGACTTGAAATCATTATTGGCAAGGACCATCTCAGAGCTGGTCCAAGGATTGTTGATAGAGATGTCTGAGGAATTGTCCTCGACATCTGCGGAGTTGTCATCTGGACTATTCAAACCTGTGTAGTTATAAGTGAAATGAAAGAAAAAATGAAGGCGGGTTCAACATACCCCTTTGCGCATGGACTGGACACACCTGGTCTTCAGGTTGGTAAGGCCATGTGTATGGTCAAGGAGATGATGGGGGAACTATGTAGAACACGATCATGGGAAAATGCTTTGAGAATATCATAATGAAGACTTACTGTGACTGTTCTGCACCAAATGAATAGCCTTGATGAATTGCTCCATTGTGAAGCATGGGTGGCAGAGCATTTGCACAGGTTGACTGTGGGGGCATCTGATGTTGGAGTGACTGTTATTCATGTTGAGGAGAGATGGTATGTGTAGGGATAATCAGGATATCAGTTCCTGTGTGAACAAATCCAGTATTTGTATGACTCACTCGATGATTGGTATTGCTTGGTTGATAAAAACTTCATTGTTGAGTAAGGACCCGAGTGATGGTTCGGTTCATTGATGCACCTGTATATGGAACCAAATAAAAAAACAAATCATCAGTGAGTGAGATACAATATACGAAAGATTGATACTCACCCAACATACAGATGGCACCTCCCAGGTGGATGAGCACAGGCCAGTTACTCTGGCTGCAGAATGAGCTGCCCAACTACCTGCAGATGCAAAAAGAGAAGAAGTTATCTCAATTTTTCGAGTCACTGTTTCTGAAGTGGTTCAATGACTTTCCAGAAGAGATAGAGCTAAATGGCAGCCCACCTTGTGTTGAGAACACCGGTATTGATGAACGTGGTGGAGCTGTTATCGACTCCATTAACGAAACAGCCCAGCCTGATCTTACAAACATATCTGAATCTGCCGAACAAGAAGATAGCGAATCAGACTCATGGCCGATGCAAGCAGGAGAACAGCACAAAGTATGTGGTGTTCATGTTGTCCTATTTATAAAATGTAATTGTTTTTCTTGGTTAGCAATTGCGGGAATGGTTTCAGAATAATTCCAAGGGAAAAACTACACCTGGCAGTAGCTCAACCGGTAAAGTCCTATCTGCACTACTTGGTCAGTGTGCGAGAGGCACTCGAGACCTCAAAGAGGTTGAAGTGTATTCAAAACTTCACTATGAGTCAAAAGTTAAACCATTGGTTTCTGATGCACTTAAAAATAATCCCATACAACCTACACAAAGGCTTAGTGCAGTCCAGCAGCACACCACTGATTGCTTTGCAGATGAGTTGGAAGAGGTTAAAAAAGAAATTTGGGAGGAGACTGCATGTCTTAATGCTGCCAGAAGATTGGGAGATGTTGTGGGACAGGATTCGAGAACAAAAGAAGAAGTTTATCAGTAAGTGATGCATTGCTTGGACTTGATTAAAAATAGAGCTGATCACTTACAATTAAAAGTGCAATTCAAGAGCTACTGATCCTTCTAGGTCAGATATTCAAGGACCTCTCAATATTGATGGGTGGATGGCACTACACCCTTGTCATGGGCGGAGTTGACTCAATGTGTGAAGGCAACATTATGACATTAAGGTGTGTTATTTGCTGTTTGTTGTGCCAATCACACATGTTGATTCATCAGTAGCTACCACCACAGTAAAACCACAGATGGTCTAAGCTTCAAGGCATGCACGCTAAACTTCCATGAACAGTATTTGTTGCCCTTTGAATAACACCTTGGACGCATCTATGGTAAGTGAAATTCCTGGCTATGCGACTCAAAATCATGATGAATGAAAATTTATCATAGGTGCATCTTCAAAGCTGCCGGTGGCTCCCTCATCCACCCCAACTTCACCTCATCTTCCACCTGGCCTGATCTTACTGGATGAAACTTTGGACAAGCCCTCACTCGGAGATCACCATCCTTCTGTGCTTGATCCCTCTCTGGACTTCAATGCACTTGCAGGAATGAATGGACATGGTGAATGGTCAATGTGCACTAGTAGTAGTGACCCAAACCCCATCACATCTCCTCACAACATGACAGACACACCAATCACCGCTTGGAGAAAGTCAACAGCACTCAATGAAGACCTGCTAACCACATCCCCCACCTTTAATCACACTCAATGGCCAGGTGTCAGGGCAGTGGATCCACCAGTTGAGGCTATCCCTCCTTTCATACTTCATCTATTGTCGTCGTTTGACACCACCGTCTTGCCCCAGCCTGCTTCACTCTTGGCTGAGAAAATGAATAAATTTTCGGAGGTCAATGGACTATCCATGGAACCGCATGGCAATCCATTGCCATTCAACCAACCAATGTTCAATTTGGGGCCGCACACACATCCAGACCCCCAGATTCCATTGTCTGTGCTACCAAGTATCACACAGTCTACACCGCCCGAGTCAATGCATTCCAAGTCCACCGAACACCAACCCCCATTGGCTCCTCATCAACCAACATCTCACACTGTTGAAGGAGAATACCAATTCCCACTGGCTTCTCACCAACTGACACCTCACAACATCAAAGGAGAATACCAATTCCTGCTGGCTTCTCACCAACTGATACCTCACAACATTGAAAGAGAACACCAATTCCCACCAGCTCCTCACCAACCAGCACCTCATGACATTGGAGGAGAACACCAATTCCTGCCAGCTCCTCAACAACCGACGCCTCCAGCATCATCTGTTGACCAGGGGTCTTTGCCAGCTTCTCACCAGCTGACACCTTGTGACATCAGGGGAGTCTTGGCTGGTGAAACTCCCCAATCTGATTTGGAGACGGAGACAGTGTCCTCGTTACCTGTTGCCCCCACTGCCCCCAACAGACACACCAGGCATGCACCGGGTCCTTCTACACGAGCTGCTGAAGCCAACAAAATTGGTCACAAGGAAGGAACAAAACCCGCACCAAAGAGGAAGCAAAGCGAAGTCCAGCACAGTAGTGAGGGGCCGAAGAAAAGTCTCACAAGTAGATATATTGCAGTCTGTCGTGTTTTTAATGTAGCTACCTGAACAATATACAAAGTGTGGAAGCCATGGGCAGGCGGGCTCACACAGTGGATTCATCACTACATGAAAATTGATCATTCATCATCTAAGTTATTTGCCCCTACAGACTCACTGGATGTCATCGGTTTGTTGCAAGGCTGGACACCTGAAGACATTAACATGGCACAGTTGATGTTCAATGTCAGACTGAATAGGCAAACATCAGACATATAGCCAGGAGGAACCGCCACTGGCAGTTACTAGTACTTACACAACAAATTAAAGAGCAAGAGCATCAGCACTGCACAGCCGCATGCATAAGCACAAATTTCCGGTGTATTGCAGGCATACTTGAACATACATGATATATCATTACAATATACAGGGAATATATCATATATCATATTCTACTGAGGACATTGAGGTAGGTGATATATCATTAAAATATACAAGTACTGCAGCCAGGGGAATATCATATGATATATCATGTTCTATTGAGGGCATTGAGGTGGGTGATATATCATGAAAATATACAAGTACTGCAGCCAGGGGAATATATGATATATCATGTTCTACTGAGGGCATTAAGGTAGGTGATATATCATTAAAATATACAAGTACTGCAGCCAGGGGAATATCATATGATATATCATGTTCTACTGAGGGCATTGAGGTAGGTGATATATCATGAAAATATACAAGTACTGCAGCCAGGGGAATATATGATATATCATGTTCTACTGAGGGCATTAAGGTAGGTGATATATCAAATAAAATATACAAGTACTGCATCCAGGGGAATAAATCATATATCATTGATATATCATGGCTCTAAGGCTGGTATATCCTCAGTAAGTAGGTGTTATATCACAGTGCTATGATGGATGTATCATCTTCCCACACATGGTGTCATAGACCAGGATATATCACCTCCCTTCTACCATGACAGCAATATAATACATCATAATGGCATTATCGCCTGGCTGAGTGCCAAGCATTGAACTCAATTCCCCTTTCACTATCTAGCCAGTATTATTGTGTGCGATGTCAACTGCCGCCGGTCCATCAAGCACGACCAATGGATCCAGAAATCCAAGTGCAAATCTTGAGCGCTTGAACACAGCAGTGTTGGCGATTGAGGAGTTGCAAGTGCAGGTACAAGATATCAAGGAAAAGGCTGACAAGAAGATGGCTGTGTTGCGTACAGGGAATGAGATATTGAAGGACGTGGAAGAGTTGAGTGAACATGTCTTGTTCCTTGCGACTATGCTTGGTGTGCGGAATGAAGAGGATGGGCTAGATGGGGAGAATGGAGGGTCATTATCTGAAATCGACCCAACTCTTTGTGGGACAAGCAAACCTGTTTCTGAGGCATCAAGCTCTGCAAAGAAGCTGTCTGCGATGGAATTGAGCTTTGCTGCATCAAAATCCAAGGCAATACAAGTGTATACCAAGGATTTTCTCATCTCAATCCACTCTAACTTCAGGATCAAAAAGGATGTTATCATCAATACTCTAAAAATCCATCTCGGCGCTGACTCACTTGCAGGTGCGAGTTTGCCTGCATTCCCATTTGGTATTGATGAGGAGAGGTGGCCAAAGAACCCTGTAGATCAGAAGCCCTATATGTGCCTCAACTGGGATGCAGCTTACAACAAATGGCCGAATGCAGAAGCCCTTGACAGAATTTTCAACTTGTTGCGTGTGACTGGTGCAAAACGATGCCCTGCCACCGACGAAGACCTGGAGAACATCTGTGACAACGATCTGAA
Source organism: Suillus lakei (assembly GCA_016628065.1). NCBI lineage: Eukaryota > Fungi > Basidiomycota > Agaricomycetes > Boletales > Suillaceae > Suillus > Suillus lakei. Next base: position 386,720 of record JABBWA010000030.1, on the reverse strand, counting down.
AGAACGCATCAAGGACAAGTTCATCAGCATGGCTCAGGAATTCAAAAGCAAGCACAAGGCACAGGCCAACTTACAGGCAAAAATCCAAGAATTTGAGGACAGGCATGCAGCAGCTGAAGAGAATCTCAATGAAGAATTTGCTGACGAGTCTACAGCAGTAGTTGTTACTACAGCATCACGAGGTTGTGCTTCTGTCATATTCTGTGCACAAATCAGTGCTTCTCTCAACCCTAACCCTATAATCAGTATTCAGTTCCTATCTAATCTGCTCCTATTCCAATCCCTTGAACCTCCAGAACCTCCTGTAGACTGGTACTGCTTCCACTGGAACCAATGGACATTATACCACTCCCCTTTACCCCTCAATACCTCTGTACTCTGCCTCACCCATCTCCAGTTATTCGGTCCTGTGGGTCATCTAATCTCCATCTGCTCCGGTGTGGGAAACAACTCCACAGTGGGCGGATATAATGTTGGGTCTTTGCTATGCCTGCTGCTTCACTTGCAAGACAAGAACGTTTGACCCTAAAGGGGTCTGCTACTGATATAAATCTGATGGTTAGTGTCTAAGGTCACGGAAAGGTAAGGAAACAAGTCCGAAGGTATAATACCAAGTCCGAAGTGCAGGAAAAGCAGGTCCGGAGTTTCGGGTCATCGGGTTACGGATAATAGCAAGGGAACGGGTGCAGAAAGCATTGGACTATGTCCAGAAACAAGGGAAAGTCAAGGGAAACAACTGACAAGGGTTGTGGGTGCGAAGTGGGTGCGGAACGGGTGATAACCAGGTATATTCAGCCAGGTAACAGGTAATGACAGGTATGTGACCAAGTAGATGGGAAGTCCCACCTACAGTAAAGTAAAGTGCTTGGTCGTACTATCAGTCCTATATAACTAGCTACATAGAAATCTGGAATACTGAAAAGTAGGAAAACATCGGGTCTGAAGGTATGTAAACTAACATGAGGCACTGCAGATGTGTGAGAACACAGGTAATAGCGCTGTCTACTGCATCAGCCATGGGAAATAAGCTACTACACACCTGTGGGGTTGGACAGAACGGACAGGACATAGGACGGATGGGCTTCCAAAGGTATGCGAGCGGGTCCAGTGGATCTCTGAGGGTAGTCCGGCAGGTCCGAGGCTCGGAGAGCGCGGGAAAGCGTCGGGTTTGAGCAGGTTTCATCGGAGATGGGTGGGGATCACTATTCTGATGTCCAGATGACTAGGCTTTTGATGTACTCCATGATATGAGCCTCTGCAGGGCTGCAGCCAGAATGTTTCCTACACTGGCTCTATCTAAATCTCCGTACTCCGCCAGCCATACAGGTCTCCACCCATTGCATGCATCATCTGCCTCTGCAACCCCTATCTTACAATCATTACCATTTTCCAGCTCTCCCTTCATTATTCCGTACAATTACACTCAAGCTGTGCCTCCGCTTCTGGTCATCTTCGCTTTAGTCTCCCGCCCTGATTCACAAAAAGTTCCGCCCACTTCTAAATATAGAAAACCCCTATCCCTCTGGTTATTGGTTATGTATATTCCCTCTTATTCATCTGATCCGTTTCCCGTTCATATCCAAGTTCATTTTGATTGTTCTGTTCTGTCTATTATCTAACTTTCCATATGTCACATACATACATAGCCCGTCCACTCCTCCATGTGCTCCACTCCTAGCTCTGGCCTCATCCTTACTCATCCTGACACTACTTACTTACAGTATATAAACCCCCTGTAAAACTTAGTAGATCTTCAGTTTGAATATTATTGTACCCTATGGGTCCTATTTCCCTCTGTCATCTACTGGACTGGATCTCCATGTCTGCTCCTACTCTAGAGTCTTAAGGATACTCTCCTTGTGACTGTCTCTCTGTCTACCCATAGGGTGACCTACCCCCGTCATACTGCCTATCCTGGACTCCATGCCGGATAGGACTCTCACTATCCACAGTCATTACCTCCAGTTGAATAATCTTAGTTACCCCCTCTGAGTTCTCGGACTTACATCCCAGAAACTACATCTCCACCTCTACCTCCGGGTGGTCTACCCTTGTTCCTCTTCTACTCTGGACTTTGTCTGGGAGTAGCCATACCTCTGTCCTCAGCTTGTGTCTCTGTTCTACTTGAGACTCTACCAATAGTAGTCTTGACTCCAGTTTCTCCTTCACCATTCCAACTCCAGACATCTGCCGGACAAGTCTGTTATTCAACCCAGACTTGTTCTGGAACACCCTGGACTTCCATTCTAGTCCGCCTGAAATCAAGGGCACATACTCGGGCAAGGGGCGCAGTGCACGAGCTGAAGCCAAGCCCTTCTTGGCCCATCCTACTCCTGTGCACCCTCGGCGTGCATGGTCATAACAATTGGCCTCAACTTTGCTCTTCTTTCCCTTTGCATCGTCGATGGAATCCTTATCGTCACCCCATGCCTTTCCATTAGGCCCCACCCTACCTGATATCATCCAGTCCTCATTTGCATTGAGGAGCTCGGGCTTCACCATCCATTGACGAACTCTTGTTGAAACTACCTTTGCCTTTGGTGGAACTGCATTTGGAATGATATCACCACGGAGTTGCTGACGGCTCTTTGCAGCTGCGTCTGGGTTGGGATCAGGAATAGCATCTATCTCGCTGTATAGTTTGGTGAGCTGGACATGTTTTCATGATGAGTGTTTTGTTGATCAGTAAATGAATGAAATTCTCACCTTGTCGCTTCTCCAATCAGGTGCATGACTGATATATTTTTTCACTTCTCCATCTCTGGTTTGCATCTCCTCGTCATCTGACATTGCATTAACAATAAATGCCCACACCCTCACTTTCAATTTCTGTGTTATCAGTGAGTTATTACTCCATTTTCATTGAGAAAATGACATACCAATGTAGGAAACATTCTCGCTGCAGCCCTGCAGAGGCCTATTTTACGGACTACGTTGAAAGCCCAGTTGTCCGGACATCAGTACAAGTCACTCCCAGTCATCTCCGACAAAACCCACTCAAACCCGACGCTTTCCCACGCTCTCCGAGCCTCGGACCTGCCAGACTACCATCAGAGATGCACCAGACCCACTCGCATACCTTTGGAAACCCATCCGTCCTATGTCCTGTCCGTTCCATCCAACCCCACTGGTGCGTAGTAGCTTATTTCCCATGGCTGATGCAGTATACAGTGTTATTACCTGTGTTCTCACACGTCCGCAGTGCCTCATGTCAGTTTACATATCTCCGGACCCGATGTTTTCCTATTTTCTATATTCCAGATTTCTACGTAGCTAGTTATATAGGACTGATAGTATGACCAAGCACTTTACTTTACTGTAGGTGGGACTTCCCATCTACTTGGTCACATATCTGTCATTAGCATTACCAGTTACCTGGATTGAATATACCTGGTTATCACCCGCTTCGCACCCGCAACCCTTGTCATTCGTTTCCCTTGACTTTCCCTTGTTTCCGGACATAGTCCGACGCTTTCCGCACCAGTTCCCTTGTTATTATCCGTAACCCAACGACCCGAAGCTTCAGACCCGCTTTTCCTGCGCTTTGGACTTGGTAGATTACCTTTGGACCTGACATTTTGACCTTTGGACTAGTCTCCTTACCTTTCTGTGACCTTAGACACTAACTTTCAGACTTATATCAGTAGCAGACCCCTGTAGGGTCGAGCGTTCTTGCCTTGCAAGAGAAGCAGCAGGCATAGCAATCACCCAACATTATATCCGCCTACTGTGGAGTTTTTTCCCACACTGAGCTCACGTGGGAGTTCTTAGAAGCTGTTACAACCATGCACACCAAGGGTGATAATGCATTGACATGTGATGATTGATCAGCATGTGAATGCCAAGCTTTTGCGAGCCTTGACTGTACCGTTGAAGATAGTGTTGCCTGCACTTCACCTTGTCCATAGATATAGATTTACTGGCAAGAATTCTCTCAGCAACAGAGCGATAGAGGACCAGGTTGTAGATTTCTCGAGGGTTTCAGCAGAATGTTGGTTGTGATCTGCAGTTCGGAGGAATGGGAGGGGGTGTGGTCTTGATTTTGTCGTTTTCATCGCGCCAACACACCCAGAGGATGATAGTCTGGATGTTAGTAAGTCTTTGCCACTGGTCAGCTTTCTGCAGTGAATGATTCTCACTGTCGATCTTCATTGTCGGTCTGTTGAAACCTTCAACAAAAACAACAAAACCAGACAATGCTACTGGTCAGCGGTCCTTGTGCTTGGAAGCACTGTGTTCAGTAGTTGTTCAAAATAGGGTGGGCTGACCCTGATAGTGCTCCAAACACTTTGAGTTGTTGAAGAGTTTGGGTTTGTGGGAGTTGGAGGGTGAAGAAAGCGAAGTACTGCACACTGGCAGCAGACTGGAATGGATAGACTGGGCTGGACTGGAATAAATGTAAAGCAGAGTGACAAAGTTCCAGGTGAACAATGTCAGGAATGATGACAGAGGACTGTAAAATGCGAAGCCTATCTGAGGCTTCAGAAGGGAATGGACATGGAATGGTGAACTGGATAAGTTGATTTTCTGTAGCTAAAGTACAGGGGTTTATATAGAGTAGAGTATCTGCATATGTCTGTGTATGCAAAGCAATGCTCCAGGCAATGAGTAGGGCAATGAAGAGGGCAATGAAAGGGGGGAATGGAATGAATGTGCTGCGCTTCAGAGGTACAGTGGCTCAAAAAACTGTCCACATGTTTGCGCTATTTTGACTGTTTACATCATTGTACAAGAATGGATAGGTATTCCCAGGACATCCTGCCATGGCCTGGGAGTACTACATCAGGGCTTCAAAATGAGCCCTTACCCGTGGGAATTGGTGGTCATATGGTGGCACTATGAGGTTTGCAAAATGATGACTCATGTGGACAGTTTTTTGAGGCTAGATTGAAACTATATAAATTAATGGTTATGACACCATAAAGTCATACCATTATTAAATAAATTATAATGTGGTGTCATTATGGCATTATTAAACCTATCTCTCACTATATAATGAAGGGAGTCTCATGTATGATAGTCATAATCACCATGAAAGCCATCTCCTCTGCTCAAAGGGATAACATCCTCTCTCTCTCTACTGCTGGCCTCTCTGCTCGTCAAATAGCATCTAGAACTGGTGTATGCAAGTCTACTGTGGCCAAGCTCACCAAAGAATGTCACCCAGACAAAGAAAACTCTAGTGGAGGTCGTCCATCCAAACTCACCTCTACTGATAGGAGGGCCATTATTCAGCATATTACTACAGGAAAGGCTGACAATGCTGTCCAAGTCACTCATCACATCAATTCCATCATCACTACCCCTGTATCTTCACAAACTGTGAGAAATGTTCTCAAGGCAGCCAACCTCAAGGCTGTAACAAAGAAGAAGAAGCCTCTCCTTTCTATCAGTCATAGAAAAAGAAGACTGGACTTTGCCCTGGCCCATCAAAACTGGACTGTAGAGGACTGGAAGCGTGTCATATGGTCAGATGAGACTAAAATCAACAGGATTGGGTCAGATGGAAAGGTATATGTGTGGAAAAAGAAGGGGGGGCCTCTAACAGACAGAGAGATTAATGGGACACTCAAGTTTGGAGGAGGTTCTCTGATGGTATGGGGGTGTATGGGGTGGAATGGTGTAGGAATGCTTGCAGAGGTTGAGGGGAGGATGGATGCTGAGCAGTATGTGGACATTCTCAACCACCACTTGCTGCCTAGCATGGCAGAATCAGGAATTGATGAAGAAGATATCATTTTCCAACAGGATAATGATCCCAAGCATACATCCAGGAGAGCCAGAGAATGGTTTGAAGAACATAATATTCATCTCCTTGACTGGCCAGCACAGTCCCCTGATGTCAATGTCATTGAACACCTCTGGGGAATACTCAAAAAGAAGCTTATAGCCTATGAACACCCCCCTAAAGGAGTATGGGAGTTATGGGAGAGAGTGGTGGTAGAGTGGGGACAGATTACAGCAGAGGACTGTCAGAAGTTGATTGAAAGTATGCCTAGAAGGATAGAGGCAGTAATCAAGGCCAAGGGAGGCCACACAAAGTACTAGAATACCTGATTTCCTATGTAAAATATCTGAGTCAAAAAACTGTCCACATGAGTCATCGTTTTGCAAACCACATAGTGCCACCATATGACCACCAATTCCCACGGGTAAGGGCTCATTTTGAAGCCCTGATGTAGTACTCCCAGGCCATGGCAGGATGTCCTGGGAATACCTATCCATTCTTGTACAATGATGTAAACAGTCAAAATAGCACAAACATGTGGACAGTTTTTTGAGCCACTGTAATTACTGAGCAATTTCGAAAAATAGAACAAATCCTATGCATAAGAATGGAGAATGAGTCATAAGGACAAAGAATGAGTCAGAGAATGAAAAAGCGATGATAAAGCAGGGCTGTGACCATTACAAACCATGACTCATGACCTGAGTCATCATGACCAATTGCTATGCAAGCATGACAAAGTGCTGTGCGGTGATGATGCAAGAGCTGTGACACAGCAATGACACAGCATATGGGCAGTGGAGAATGGAATGGAGGGATGATGCTATGATGCCATGATGGTGTGATGATCTGAATGCTCTGCTGCAGAGATGTCATGTGGTTGTTGGTGCAGAATGTCGACATGCAGGGATCATGGGATATACACAGTCTGTAAGACGCTTCCCCAGCATGATAAAGGGATTGGTCTTCTGCATGGTGAATTGGTGGTTTGCAATCTCTCTGGTGAGCATGAGGATGGAATGGCATGGTGTCCACAGTGATCATGGAGGTGAGGTGCGAGTGGATAATGGTTTGAATGGTTTGACGAATATAAGCTGCTGAAGAGGATTGGAAATGGTAGGGAGATGAGGACAGGATGAATAAAGATGTGATTTTCGATGTATTGGTGCATTTGGCATGGTCTGGCTGATGCTGAGGTTGTCTGGGAGAGTAGTGGGTGAAGATGGGAGAGCATTGGAAGTGTGTGAATGGGGGAAATGTGAATCAACCATGTTGAAGGCGGGATGCCATAAAAATGCGGGATGCCATAATACTGTTGAAAATTGCTAAAAAATCGAAAAAATAAAGGAAAGGAAGGGAAACAAATGACAAGGTGAGTAAGGAATGGTATGAGAAATGAAGATATAAATTAAAAAAAACATGTTCTCGCTACCAAACACATTTGGTGCGTGACACCACAATTTTAAACAATGGATGGGCGATGATTCCAAAGTGCTCATGAAGGTATTTCTTCTGGCTATCGAAGGTCACGTACCTCAAGACATGGTGCATGTGTTTTGCGCATTGTTAGAATTCTGCTATCTTGTCCAGCGCAATGTCATTACCAAAGATACCTTGATTCAGATTCAAGATGCACTTCGTTGTTTTCATCATTATTGCTTGATATTCAATACCATCATTCCCACCTTCTCACTCCCCCATCAGCACTCGATGGCTCATTACGTGGACATGATCAGACTCTTTGGTTCCCCTAATGGACTGTGCTCATCAATCACAGAATCAAAGCACATCAAGGCGGTAAAGGAGCCTTGGTGGTGGTCAAGCAGGCACAATGCTCTTGGTCAGATGCTTGTGACCAATCAGTGCCTTGATAAACTCACAGCATCCCATGTGGACTTTGATGCGTGAGGGATGCTCACTGCCACTATTCTGGCGAGTGTTTTAGCTGCTCTTGGTAAGTCTGTTTAAATTTCTTTCCCAAATTTCTCACATATTCAACAGTAATGTACAACAGCAGATGAAAATGAACAAGTTGCCCCCGCTATTGCACCACAACCCAATGCCCCTGTCAATGAACCGCAACCAGATGCCCCCATCATTGAACTGCAACCAGATATTGATGACAGTGAAATAGTTGACGGTCCAATGGTGCTCGCTTATATAGCACTTGCCAAAACTCCTCATAAGTAATCTCATGCAATGTCCAATCTTGATGCTCACCGGTGCACCACTGTATCACACAGAACGAAAATGGGCACAGACAGTAGCAGCATTGGCACATGAAGTCGCTGTTCCAGATCTACAATGCCTCATTCAGTACTTTCTGTTCTCTCAGCTCAACCCAGATGATGCCCGCAACCCCAAAGATATCCCAGCCACTGGCCCGCCTCGACATGAAGGCAAGCTTCAGGTCTTCAACTCTGCTGCTGCAACATTTTATGCTCCCAGTGATCTGAGTGGCATTGGCGGCATGCGACACGAACATATCCGTGCATGTCCACTCTGGTGGAACAAGTACCCACACAATGATTGTGTGTTCATTAACACTGATTCAGATACTGAAGGGATGCGAGGACTCGAAGTTGCGAGAGTCATATGCTTCTTTTCTTTCAAGCATGACTGGGAAGTGTATCCATGCACTCTCATACAATGGTTTGAGAAGATTGGTGACTGTCCTGATGAAAATACTGGCATGTGGATGGTCACTCCAAGTTTTCATGAGGACAGCTTGAGGAACCTTGCTGTCATTCATATTGAGACGGTCTTCCATGCAGCCCACTTGATACCTATCTACGATTCTGAGTACATTCCTCCCTCCCTCAAGTTTTATCAGTCTCTTGATACTTTCGGCTCATTCTACATCAACAAATACACTGATCACCACGTGTTTGAGATAGTGTCCTGACTGGATGACATGGGTGGGTCCTCAATTCAATTTTTGGTCTGTTGCTAATAGTCAGGTCCTAGGACATTGTATGACGATGATATCCAGTCGCTGTTCCAGAAGGTCTCCCACTGGCTGTAACTCTCGCTCTGGCATTCGCCACCAAGAGGATGACAAAAGAAAACCTCCTGGTATGTGTCTTGGGCTCCTGCAAGACGATGGCCAACTCTTCTGTCATCTGCACTGACAAGACCGGTACTCTCACCCACAACATTATGTCCGTGGTTGCAGGCTCCGTCAGCATACATGCCAAATTCGTGCGCAAACTCAAAGACAACCAAGCCCGCACCAATGCAAATAGAAGCCGAAGCCCACACAGGAGCTCTGGTTTGAATACCCCACATGATGATTTCAGCATCAATCAATCAATGCTCAACACCATTCTGAGCTGGCCACTTCTTTCACTGTTTAATGCGGCCATCGCTGTTAACTCTACTGCATTTGAGGACGAGGAGAAGGAGACTGGGAAGTGTGTGTTTGTGGGAAGCAAGACAGAGATGGTACTTTTGAACTTTGTGAAAGAACTTGGGTGGGTGGATTATAAGGAGATGAGGGACATGGCAATGGTTGTGCAGATGATTCCATTTTCTAATAAGTGGAAGGCTATGGGTGTGGTGGTCAAGACCAAGCATGGCTTTCATTTCAGGGTGCGTCGCACCCTATAATAGCCTGAGTTGTACTGATCATCGTGTCTATCAGGTCCTCATTTTCTTCCAAATGACAAAGGTCATGGACATCATGGAAGATTTCTTGAAGATGATGGGCTGGAAGGGTATGAAGATGGAATCCAGTATTCCCAATTTCTCTGCTAATACGGCTGCGTATACCAAGCCATTGGCCATCACCACTCACTCTGGATTGTTTGGTGCACCCCCTCCTGTTCTCACGCCCACACCAGCACCAGCACAAGTGTCAGAGGCTCCAAAGGTCACTGAGGCCTCTGCTTCCTTGTTTGGTACACCTACAATTGCTCCTCAAGTATCTGTCACACCATCTGCTGCACCCGCTGCGACTTCCATGTTCAGAGCAGCTCCTGTATCTGCAAGTACCTCAATCTTTGGTCCTTCTTCTACTAGCACTAGCATGTCATTTGGTGTTCTAGCACCACTAAAAACAGCACCTGCTGCAATAGAGGTAACACCTGTCGCCCCCCCTGTCACTTCTCCACCACTGCCATATGCCTCTACCCCTGCACTGTCCTCTTCACCATTCTTATTCAGTGCTTCAACTGCACCTGCTGAAATTGCTCCTGTCAATGAAGCTCCAAAGCCAGCAGAGCAAGAGGCAAGCAAACCTCTGTTGCTCTTCGGAGCTACCCCATCTGCCACCTCATTCAACTTTGGCACACCCACAGTTTCTGCACCTGCAGCTGAGCCATCCAAGCCCGGATTCTCTTTCGGGGAACGTGCACCGATACTGGCGATGACAGGGCTCAACTTGCAGACTGCAGACACGGTCATCATGTGCGCTCATCAACGATCCTCCAGAGCTCAGATCCCCTCATCTCTCCCTTTCAGGTCTTCCCGAGCTAGAGCATGAAAAAGCACCACCTCATATTCCACCATCATCTCCCAGCAGGCAGTCCTGCTCCTCTCTGCCTGACAACACAGACAACCTACCATCTTCTCCATCCTCTCCTGGAATATCCCTACTCTCGGCCAGACACAGGCTGTCTGCATCTTCAACAACAAATCAATGCAGGAATAATGAGAGGCAAGATTTGATGAGGAGGTCGAGATTTCACAACAGGACACTATGGCATGCGAAGGTGCATGTTCATTCTACATACTATACATTGATACAATGCTGATGGTGAATATTTGCGGGTCAAAGTCGCAAAAATGACACTATCAGGACCAAAGGTAAGTCTTCATTGATTAACAGACATCCTACTAGTAGTAGGACTCACCCTAGGCTGGATTCACGATTACCTCATTCCATCTCGATTCCTGTCACCCATCCACCCCTTCACCCTTTCCCAAAGGCTCTTTGGCACCTCCGCATTTGCCTCTGCCTCCTCTGCTTCCACCTCAGCCCGAATCGCCTCATCAGCCCTGATCGCAACATCAATCCATTGGTGCTTCCTCCCTCGCACGCTATCAAACAATTTTGAAGCTGCCATTTACTTAACACTACCATCTCATTAATATGTCATACTTATGAGTACACTTGCACCACTTACTGTAGTTTTGTTCCTTGAAATAAATGAGTGTCCTTTTGATGCTTATCTGCGCATTATCGCGCTTGTTTGCCACACGCTTTCTTTTGACTAACACGCTCAATCAAATAAATGTAAATAAGTGGTAAATAAGATTTATTGACTGGCGGCAAGTCTCAAAAATGGAAGTCAAGAAATGTGGGAATTTACTGATGGTAGAACTTGTAGCACAGATTGCATATAGGCCGCTGTTTGATATAGTCGTCGACTTCGAGTCCTAAGCGCCGTTGTCACGCACCAAATGTGTTTGGTAGCGAGAACATGTTTTTTTTAATTTATATCTTCATTTCTCATACCATTCCTTACTCACCTTGTCATTTGTTTCCCTTCCTTTCCTTTATTTTTTCGATTTTTTAGCAATTTTCAACAGTATTATGGCATCCCACATTTTTATGGCATCCCGCCTTCAACATGGTTGATTCACATTTCCCCCATTCACACACTTCCAATGCTCTCCCATCTTCACCCACTACTCTCCCAGACAACCTCAGCATCAGCCAGACCATGCCAAATGCACCAATACATCGAAAATCACATCTTTATTCATCCTGTCCTCATCTCCCTACCATTTCCAATCCTCTTCAGCAGCTTATATTCGTCAAACCATTCAAACCATTATCCACTCGCACCTCACCTCCATGATCACTGTGGACACCATGCCATTCCATCCTCATGCTCACCAGAGAGATTGCAAACCACCAATTCACCATGCAGAAGACCAATCCCTTTATCATGCTGGGGAAGCGTCTTACAGACTGTGTATATCCCATGATCCCTGCATGTCGACATTCTGCACCAACAACCACATGACATCTCTGCAGCAGAGCATTCAGATCATCACACCATCATGGCATCATAGCATCATCCCTCCATTCCATTCTCCACTGCCCATATGCTGTGTCATTGCTGTGTCACAGCTCTTGCATCATCACCGCACAGCACTTTGTCATGCTTGCATAGCAATTGGTCATGATGACTCAGGTCATGAGTCATGGTTTGTAATGGTCACAGCCCTGCTTTATCATCGCTTTTTCATTCTCTGACTCATTCTTTGTCCTTATGACTCATTCTCCATTCTTATGCATAGGATTTGTTCTATTTTTCGAAATTGCTCAGTAATTACCTCTGAAGCGCAGCACATTCATTCCATTCCCCCCTTTCATTGCCCTCTTCATTGCCCTACTCATTGCCTGGAGCATTGCTTTGCATACACAGACATATGCAGATACTCTACTCTATATAAACCCCTGTACTTTAGCTACAGAAAATCAACTTATCCAGTTCACCATTCCATGTCCATTCCCTTCTGAAGCCTCAGATAGGCTTCGCATTTTACAGTCCTCTGTCATCATTCCTGACATTGTTCACCTGGAACTTTGTCACTCTGCTTTACATTTATTCCAGTCCAGCCCAGTCTATCCATTCCAGTCTGCTGCCAGTGTGCAGTACTTCGCTTTCTTCACCCTCCAACTCCCACAAACCCAAACTCTTCAACAACTCAAAGTGTTTGGAGCACTATCAGGGTCAGCCCACCCTATTTTGAACAACTACTGAACACAGTGCTTCCAAGCACAAGGACCGCTGACCAGTAGCATTGTCTGGTTTTGTTGTTTTTGTTGAAGGTTTCAACAGACTGGCAACGAAGATCGACACCGTTTTGCAGTAACAATAGTCCTTGCAGGTCTAGGATGGGTGGGGAGTGCACCACAGAGTGTGATTATCTTGAGTTCTCCATTAAGTTGCCTTTCGGCACCGGCGATAGGACAAGCTTCGAATATGTTGGCAAAAACAGCATGCAGGTAAGCAAGTCACACAGCTGGTGTTTCTTGGTGGGCAGTTGGGAACTCTATGATGTGTGGGGGGGCTGGTTGTAATTCAGGATCAGCGGTTGGATGCCAGCGAGGTTGTGGGTGATTATTGAAATTATTGGTTGGTATGGGAGCATCAATACAAGCTTGTTCTAGTGGGTCCTCTAATGTGTCACTGGCAGGAGCAACCATGCCATTGTTGTCAGGAATGAAGTCTGGTTTGAGTGGTTCCTCGGGATCATCATCAGTGGCATCACCAGTGTAGAACTGTAGGTTGTAGTCAAAATTGAAATCCTCTGCCAGTGGCTCGGATGCCCCTGTATCGGTGATAGCAGCCAAAGACTTGGCAACCACGGGAGTTGATGCCAGCACAGAGTTCATATTCGGCAGTACGTCAGATGCAGCGCACTCTTTGTCTCTGCATGTATGCTGACCAATTGTCTGCTGATACTGAGTTTTGAAGCCTCAGGGGTCCTTGGAGCACTCCAAGCAGCAGCATTTTGCCATGTCCTTCCATGCAGGGGCTTTTGACTTAGACCCTGGTGCCATCGACAACCAAGCTCGAGGGAGAGTGTTCAAAAGGACATGAGGTCTTGCAGTGGAGAAGTCGAAACTGATGTATAGTATGTAAGTACTTGTGTCATGTTCATGTGATCGAGTCACATGAACAATTGCGTGCAGTCGCGTGTACACATGCATGTGGCATTTGTACAATTTTTCTTCTAAGTTCAAATTCAGTACTTGTTTTGGTGGTATATAGGATTGATAGATAATCTGTATAAAATCAATGGATCTCATTTAAATCCTAACACATGACGGATGTACTGAGGATCTTCGTAGGATCTGGTGAGGATGAATAAATTCCCACTCAATCCTCTGCCACAACAATCTATGGTTTCACATGGTGCATACCATCAGGAAAACAACAGATCTCTTGTTTGCACTTAGTTAACTTATTGTCACTTTGGGCAGCTTGTTACTTGGCAAGTGAATCAAAGTTGCTCTTCGAAAAGTTGGACGTGTTTTGAAAATGGTGATTCAGGCGGGTAAGATGAAAAAGAGATAACATTGTGCATTAAGATCCGACAAATATAAAGCTCAAAAAAAGTGTCAAGTAGATTAAAAGGCAATCTCAAAGGCATGGTGATCTGCGTACTTATTCATGTAGTAGGCTCGGAAAGTATCATAAGACTGATAATACTTGAGGTCATGAGAAACAAACTGTGCACCATAGACTGGAATTAGATGTGCTGCACAATAAATTGAGTCAACGTGAATGACAGATATATGCAGGGAGTGATTAGCATAGTAGGCCGGCCAGCCGGCCGCACGATCCACATCCCAGTGTCTTCATCAGGAGAATAACCACCAGTGTCAAACCACCGGATAACTGCGCAGGGATAAGTGATTCCTTGAAAATTAAAGGAGAAAAAACACAGGACACGAGCAACATCGAATCCCCACATGCCCTCAAGCTCTGGGTCGGTGTTCACAAACACACAGTTGTTATGAGCATATTCATTTCACCACTGAGGACATGCATGAATATACTCTGTGCGCATGCCACCAATCCCGCTGAGGTCACTTGGAGAATAAAATGTTGAAGAGGCAGAGTTAAAGACAGAGATCCTGCCGTCATACCCAGGAAAGTGGAATTCCGGAAGTTCAGAGACATTTTGAGGGTCGTCTGGATGCTGTTGTTCAAAGAGGAACTGTCGGAGGAGGTTGGGCAGATGCGCTATGTTCAATTCTGCTGCGAGGGCAGAAACTGTTTTTGCATGTTTTCGTTCTAAAGTGGTGTTAGTTTTCAATGGGGGATTTCGATTCAATGAACATATGAGGTGTTCGTGTGAGCTGAACATGTGCTTGTAGCACTGTAGGGCCATCATCCACTTCACCATCATCATTACCTTCATCTGCATCCGGAGTGTTGTTGGTGTTTAGGACATCATCATTTGGGCCGTTCATTGGAGGTGCGTTGTCGGCAGCCTGAGCAAGTGGGTGGATATAGTGTTGGGTCTTTGCTATGCCTGCTGCTTCACTTGCAAGATAAGAATGTTCAACCCTAAAGGGGTCTGCTACTGATATAAGTCTGATAGTTAGTATCTAAGGTCGTGGAAAGGTAAAGAAACAAGTCCGAAGGGATGCAGACCAAGTCCGGAGGTCAAAATGTTGGGTCTGAAGGTATACTACCTAGTCCTCAGCGCAGGAAAGCAGGTCCGGAGCTTTGGGTCGTCAGGTTACAGAGAATAGCAAGGGAATGGGTGCAGAAACCATCGGACTATGTCCAGAAACAAGGGAAGGTCAAGGCAAACGAATGACAAGGGTTGTGGGTGTGAAGTGGGTGCGGAACAGGTGATAACCAGGTATATTCAGCCAGGTAACAGGTAATGACAGGTATGTGACCAAGTAGATGGGAAGTCCCACCTACAGTAAAGTAATGTGCTTGGTCGTACTATCAGTCCTATATAACTAGCTACGTAGAAATCCGGAATATCGAAAGTAGGAAAACATCGGGTCCGGTGATATGTAAACTAACATGCAGCGCTGCGGACATGTGGGAACACAGGTAATAACACTGCCTATTGTATCAGTCATGGGAAATGAGCTACTACGCACCAGTGGGGATGGACAGAACGGATAGGACATAGGATGGACGGGTTTCCAAAGGTATGCGAGCGGGTCCGGTGCATCTCTGATGGTAGTCCAGTGGGTCCGAGGCTTGGAGAGTGCAGGAAAGTGTTGGGTTTGAGTGGGTTTCATCGGAGATGACTGGGAGTGACTGTACTGATGTCCGGACAACTGGGCTTTCGACGTACTCTGTAAAATAGGCCTCTGCAGGGCTGCAGCGAGAATGTTTCCTACACCGGTTTATATCAGCCCAGGGAAAATCATTGGTAAATGGCTAGAAAGGTAAACAGAGTTAGAAAACTTGGAGGGAGAAGGCTGGTAGACATGATATAAAATGACAATGGTGCCTCAATTCAGATGATGGTGTCCAGCAGGTCAGTTGACAGAGTGATGCCACCTGCCAGTCTCCCATAATGACGCCAGGCAATGTGGTCAGCCATGTGACTGAGATAGGGTCTGGGGATACAGTGATCCTGGTGTCCCATAACAGTGCCCAGTCATTCAGTCAATATGACTGAGATAGGGTCTGGGGATACAGTAATCCCAGCCACTGGTCTCCCATAATGGCACTGAGCAATGCAGTCAACCACATGTGACTGAAATAGGGTCAGGGGATACAGTGATCCTGGTGTCCTGAAAATCACAATTTCGTACAACCCAACATGGATGGTGGTGATGATCTCATGGTCGAGAACTTTCTAAAGACAGTCAACCCTGACCTGAGCCACCTCTTCCCCGTGTTTGAGGAACTAGGGATCAACAGTGAGGTGGATCTCGTTGTGATGGCACCAAGCAATGCAGTCAGCCATGTGACTGAGATAGGGTCTGGGGATACAGTGATCCCGGTGTCCCATAACAGCACCCAGTCATTCAGTCAATATGACTGAGATAGGGTCTGGGGATACAGTAATCCCAGCCACTGGTCTCCCATAACAGTGCTAAGCAATGCAGTCAACCATGTGACTGAAATAGGGTCAGGGGATACAGTGATCCCAGCCACCAGTCTCCCAAAACAGCACCAAGCAATTCAACAATTATATCCAAAAGAAAATGGACTCACGCCAAGGTCACCAATAATTCCATAATCATCCCAGATCCCTAAGAGAGTCCCTTCCTCCACCAGGGCATCCACGTGTTCGCGGCAATGGTCCAAGGCATCTTCATCGAGATTAAGACATGATGCGAGGCACCTTCAAATGTGTTGCTGGTTGATGAGTAACAAATAGTCTAGAGCTTGGAGACACTTACCATGCACACCAGCATTTAACAATGCATCCCAACAGAACTTGCTCTTCATAATCAGCAATATAAGGTCCAAGTCCATAGATAACACGACGGAAATGACCATCTCCAAAACGAGCAACTTTGAATTTTTGAAAGAGAAGAGTGGAACAGTTGACAATGAAACTTTCAGAACGTTGGATCCTCAGCATATGCTCATGTAGCTTTATATATGAAACCTATTGTTAGCGCTTGTAAACAACATAGAATTAAATGGACCTTACTTTTTGGCATGGCAAGGAATCCTATGACAGCAATCGCGTCTCGGTGTGCGCAACGGACATTATTTTGAACATTGCCGATGGATAAATAGAGTGGGTAGTATTCATTGTTGCCAGTGCCAACTGAGATGGTTGTCTTGTCACTGCCGAGAATCACAGGGACGAAGGTTGCCCCAACTGTGTCAGGATCTTTTGAAATTTTGTCCTGTATCCAACAGTGTGTCAGTATGTGTATTGTGCTGCAATTGAAGAAAACGTGCCACTTGATCCCATGCCCAATCAGCCGACATGAAGTCCTTCCACTGGCGTTCATCAGTTGCTGAGTTGTACTCATGGTAAGGTCAATAATCCATTTTGTCTGCATACATAGGGTTTGCAAGCATGTTGCAAACGACTTCATGCAGATCTTGATACCATACATCATAAGAGCCATTCATCCATGGTGGAATATCAATGTCAGGTTTGTCACCACAAAACTTGACCGCAAAACTCTGCCACGGCACATCTCTGAGTGGAATACTATCAATTGTCTGATATAGGTCTCGGTGGTTGGCAAATGACGGATGGTCATTGTGTTTTGCAAGTGTTGTGGCCCACAGGTCAAGTAAGGCGTCAATGTGAGAGGCAGACATTTGGTCTTTACAGAATAAGAATTTGGCAGCTTCAAATTCTACACAATTACGAAACAGCATCCAGTCATCAGCAGGACGCTCGACAGGTGGGGGTGGTGGAGTGCCTGGGGTAAGAAACATGCCATTTTCATTACAAGGCTGACCTTGAAAAAGCGGAACATCAAGATTTATTTTAAAAAGTGCAGAACACCACTTACCATCAAGATTTTTATGAAAATTTCAATATAGGTGATTCCCTGGTCCAAAATATTCTGTGTCAACATCAGGGAGTGGAGATGATGGTCTAGGAATGTTGAAAGGGTCATTGTTGTTGAAAGGAACATCAACATCATGCAGGATATCATCTCCGTGATGCTGGTTGTTCCCCAACAGGTCCAAAAGCTCAGAAGAAGGTGAATGAGGAGCTGGGACAGGTTGTGGGATTGTTGGGTGAGCTGAGAGCCTATGTTTTGTCCTTCCTGCTGCACTCTTGAAATATTGCCAGCAACTTGGATGGCCACAAGGAAGCTGGAGGGTGCTGTGGTCTGGATGAGGGCGAGAGTCTGTGCCATTGGCGGACATCAAGACACAGAGTAAAAACAACAAAAAGGTGATAAAAATGAGCAGAAACCGTTGCTGCATTTTGGGCCTAAGGCTGGTGCATGAGCAGGCTGTAGTAGGCTCCTCATGTCTTCAAGTTAGTTGAGAAGGCCTGCAAAATTTCGATGTTTGTTTGGTTGTGAACCTACAAATTCTGCAGAAAGTCAAATCCACTAACCTGTGTTTCTCCCCCATCAATAGCCATAGTCCTCGCTACCCATGTCTTGCTTCTACCTACCCCTGCATAATGTCTTCAGCAGTTGGAACTGCAGTTCGTCGAACCTGGGCGAAAAATGCTGATGCCCATCCTGGTCAGATTGTACTCAACACAGCTAGGAAGTGATGTACCAAAGCTGAAAAAGCTGCCGACGACAAGTGTCTCGAAGAAGAACTCAAAGCAAAAGAATTAGCCACTCTGCAAGGCATCCAGCACCTTGCCAATCTCCAAGCTGGGATGGAGCAGGCACAGGCTGCTGAAGCCATCAAAAAGCCCAAGGCAGTTAGACCATGTCCAGTGGCAGCTAAGAAAACAATGGTGTCTCAGCCTCAGCTGCACAATGTGGCAGCAGCTGTGCAGGGTAGAGATCAGGGTCATCAAGTAGAAGGCAAGGGAGAGCAGGGCGGCCAACTGACCTCCAATATTGATGAGGACAATATGAACATTGACGAGCTTGAGAATGTCCCAGTTGCAAAGCTGAAGCCTGGTAAAAAATCGCTCAAAGATGCAGTTGATGCTCGATTGAAATCAATGAAGGCCAATCAGCTTGCACATGTTGATCTTGAGGACAGGAAAGGAAACTCTTTACCGATGTATGTTGTCTTTTGACTGCCATGTTGTTACTCTCTGAGTCGACACTCTTCTTCCTTAATCTGACTGCAGAATTTAGGTTGGCTGTTAAATCTTCAGTTGGTGGACACATCAAGGCCTGGGCTTCAGACGTACCGAGTCCTTCAAGTTGCCCATCTGAAGGCTCCCAGCCGACTTCTGGTTCACAAGCCTCTGTTTCCCCATCCACTATATTTTCCCGCTCTCATGCCACAACTGCCTCGAACACAACTAGTGTGAGGTCTCATGTCATTCCACAGAAAGGTTCTGATGTTTCTGCTACTCCCATTGATGATCTGGTTGGAGGATTCAGTGAGGAAGATGTTGATGACTTGTACAAATGCCAGGCTGCATCCCAAGTAACGAAGACAGGAAGACAACCAGTTGAGGTATGGTATCTCCTACCACAATTTATCAAGCTCATGCAGCTCACTCCTTAAAGCCTATGCTCCAGTTCGGTGAGATTACAGACTCAGAGTCGGAAGATGTTGAGCCTCACAGCAAGGTACATAGTTTTCCTTTGGCCATTGAAATATTCCTTGACCGTTGTGTTTTTTTTGCTGGCTCCTTACTATCGTTTGCCGATGACACTGCGATGTTAGTTGATGAGCTGCAGGGAACACTTGAAGACACCCCCATCACTAAAGAACCTGAACCCACGGTTGTCAAGAAGAAAGCTCTGTGGACAACATCCTCAGTGCATTTTTTTCCCCACAAACATATCAAATTACTTATATTTTATCAAACTACTGTTACGACCACTGATTCCAAGGTACCACCTGCAAAGAAGATCAAGACCGAGCAAACAGATGTGTCCAACACTGCCCTGGCATCTACTCTGGCAGTGGCAGGTGGCCCCTGGGTCGAAGTATTGAAGGCTTGATCAGCCTACCAGAACACCAATCTGCCTCCCACATGTCAGGATGGGTGTTGGCCAAAGGCTTTCCTTCCCACAATTTTCCTGTGGGCAGGAAGTCAACAGAGCCTCTGGAACATCCATGACGACATGCTCCTTGAAGCTATCCAACATGTCTTCAAAGCTATCTACCCAGAGGTTGAGTACACACCTACCTTGCAAGGCTCCGTTTTTGGTGTTGTATGTTTGTCTACCGTCCATTTTCCCCCTCTCACATACTCAATTTTAGACCAATCAACGTCTCTCTGAGTGGCACAGCAATTTTGGCTCTACTGCAATTGCCATCATCATTGCTTTTATGGCTCGCAATGAAGACTCTAGCCCCGCTGAACTCACCGAGTATCTCCTTTTTCATTATGCATTCCTCTATGAGGACCCAGATGTTATTGACAAGACGAGGACATTCCTGTCCCCATTTATGCTCCAGCTAGTAGCCACTGGCCACCTTCAAGCAACAATTGGCCATGTGAATGTTCTGGCACTCAACACTGATGCTCTCATTGTGAATGGGATTGATGGCGTTGTTGGGATATGTGCCGCTGCAGTAAACCTTTTTTTCTTTGCTCGAAGACAAGCTAATTTATTTGTGCAGTTGGAACGTGCCCTGCACCTCATCAGGGACAACGTAATTAATGTCGAGGATGTACTTGCAGCTCCCCCAGCACAACGCAAGCTCATGGTCAAAACTCCGAAGGCATTCAACAAGGTCACTGGGAAGGAGACGTGGACTGCCCATGCATTCTTGGAGAACAATTGGGGCTCAGCAACACACTTATTCTCGAAGTCGGCTTGTCTGAAAGGGAGGACGATCATGAGGGACATCACCTCAATGTCCTGGAAGCTTCTCAAGAAACCGAAATCCGGACTCGAAGACTACCTTTCTGATGACGACTCTGAGGAACTCGATGAGTGCGCCTTGGTTTAACAAGCTTTTGGTATTTTCTGTTCTTCGCACACTAGTCATTCACTCAACTCCGTTTAGCTTCGTGCAGCTCATCTTCGTCTGTCTACTCGTCCGCTTACACTTGGTTTTCACGCAATGATCGTCACTTTCCGCATCTTTTAGTTCGCTTTTTTGCCATTGTCTTGCATTGATGTCACTCTCTGCATCTTGGTGACTTATTAGACTCTCACTTTTTACTACTTTATGCCACTTTCTGCACGCGTTTTGACACCTTTTCTCACCTTTAATAGACGGCGCAGTGGTTTCTAAGATGCCATTTTCTCATTTATAATGTGTGAAAAGTATGCCATCAAGTAAGTATTAAGGACACTTCAGTTGAAATCAGAGGACGAGTGGCCTTTTTGTGACTTTTCCCGCATTGCTCTGAATTTTCGCTTTTGGTCTCTTAAATCTGTCATAAGTCGCTGTTAAGTCATAAAAATGAATCCGTTGTTTTCCTGATGACGGACACAGCACAGCCTTTGTACTAACATCCCTTCCCGGCAACTTCCCGGAAACATTTCTTCCTGAGGCATGCGTGCTGTCTGAGTGTCTTTACGGTCCAATGGATCTACGAAAAGCCCATTGAGCCATACGAGACCTCATGCATGTGATAACAACTTTATCTTCTGCACGTGTCCGTCTCCCGGTGATTCTGTACACGTACTTGTGTGCGTGGACGGGCTCTGATATGAAAACCAATGATGCCAGAACAACACGATGTGCCGATAAGGTCATCACAGATCTTCTATGATTGGTTGTGGTATATTACTTCGCGTATACATTGCCCTCGATGCACAACGATGTGTCGCTAACAGCTGTGTATGCGGGCATCTGAAGGCGCTTTCTCTTCCCATTATGCCGTGGATTACGACCGGGCTCCACTTGCGGTCGTGATGCACTGTACGTTGACACACGTGTCCAAGAAGCCTCTGAATCGAAAGCCGGCGCATAAAAACACAGGTCGTTTTGATGTTGTGTGCAATACGCCTCTAGCATCTAATCTACCATGGATTTACTTCGCAATAGACGCAAACAAGCAGCCTCAGCCTCGCCCTCATCCGAGCCCTCTCTTGATGTAACGTCTCTTCCTTCCCTCTCTGGTTCCGCGAGCCCTCCAGAGACATGGGAGGAAGTGGACATATCATCCACTGACTATGCCCGCAGGCGCAGAGAGCTCATGGAGATGATGGCTGATCTCCGATCCATGGGGTGGGTGGTTGTAGATCTCATTGTCCTCGGATCACTCAGGCTACCTCTTCACAGTGCCGACGCGTTGATCGCCTTACCATCCGTAGTCGTAATTGGTGGTCAATCCGGTTTGTGATCGCCTTCCCTTGCAACCACAGCTATACTCAACCTGATATTTCAGCGGGGAAAAGCTCACTCGTCGAGGCCATCAGTGGGGTACGTTGGCAGATAGTTTGTCTTTTTGTCCCTTCATTCATCATTATTTTCTTTACGATAAAGATCAACGTCCCAAGAGAGAGCGGAACGTGTACCAGGTGACTATACTAACTACCAGTTATTGTGGGTATGCTCATACTACTATATGCAGATGCCCTATGGAATGTAACATGTCCAGTCATGCCACATCGTGGTCCTGCACTATTACCCTACGTATCGGCTGCGATAGTAAAAGCTTAAAGGGAAAGAAAAAGAAAAAGCCTACTAATGTACAATTTGGCCGAACGATCACTGACAGAAGTGAATTCGAAGTTTGGCTGCGTCGTGCTCAGGCAGCCATTTTGAACCCGAACGTTCCTTCTTCGACTTTCCACACAATGACCATCGAGGAACTCAGGAACATAAAAAATACACTGAAGTTCTCCCGGAATGTAGTGTGCGTCTCGATCGAAGACCCCGATGCGACTGACCTATCATTCTATGATTTACCAGGTAAATATATGTTCATCTGTATTGAAACGACATATCTGATGGCAGCAAAGGCCTGATACAAAACGAAGAAGCCGAAACCGTCGGCTTGGTGAAAAGTTTGGCGAAACATTATACCGAGAAAAAAAACACTATCATATTGACCACGATTCCCATGAGTGGTACGTGTACGAACTGCAAAGTACTTTTCCACTGAATCGATGAGCGCGGTGCCAGATGATATGGAAAATCAACAATCCATGAGTCTCGCCAGAGCCGCAGACCCCAATGGGAGGCGAACAATCGGCAAGTCACCCGTACTGCAGTATGATTAAATGACTCAAAGTTCTCCAGGCGTACTTACGAAGCCTGACACGCTCGGGACTGGAGCTATCACCCAGTGCCACAAATGGGTAGAAATCATTGAAGGTCGTTCAGAGGAGCATACATTGAGGCACGGTTTTTACTGCGTGCGTCTTCCCGATGATGTCGAACGTGCACAACACCTGTCTCGTGCTGAATCGCAAAGGCGTGCTGCTGAATATTTCGACACGACGTCGCCCTGGAAGGACGTGATCGACCGACGTCGGTTTGGAATTTCGGGCTTTGTCTCCGATATAAGCCGACTGCTCATTCGATTGATCGAGGAAGCGTGCGTGGACCCTCTTCTAGCTGGCTCGCCAAAAAGCACTTACATTATCTATAGTTTACCGCGTCTCAGAGAAGATGTGGATACGCTCCTTGCGAAATGTATCAAGGACATCGATGAACTTCCTCCGCCACTTGAAGATGACCCACAGATTGAGGTTTTAGGACGAGTTAATGCGTTTTGCGATGTCTTCAAGAGCTTTGCGAATGGCAGTCACGAAGACAAACGTCTTGCGCAGCGGAATCGCGCTCTCTATGCCATTTTCAAGAGGGATATCCGTGGCACTGCTCCTGACTTTAGGCCTTTCAATGATCCGGAAGACTATGTTCCACTGGATGATACTGAGGGAAATATGACTCTTACGGAGCGAGATCCTGGCGTGAAAGTGATGGGCATATATGACATCCGCAGGGCCATCCAAGGGTATGTTTTCGTATTTTGTTACAGTTAGGCGGCAGCTCAACCATTCATCAAGGGCAATTGGATGGGAACTTCCGAATAACGTGCCATATCAGGCAAAGGCAAACCTTATTGCTCAATTTACCAAACTCTGGGTTGCTCCGTCTGAGCGCTGTCTCGCTGGTATCAATAACGTGCTTGATCAAGTCATCGGCACACTCATAAGCACCCATTTTGGACGCTTTAAAGTTCTCGAAGAATATTTTGGGTAAGCATCGACTCCTCTTGACCAATGTTTAGGTTCAAGTTATCTGTGGCATTAGCAATTTGATTCGAATTCAGGTTGATATCTGCAAGGCGCGCGCCCAAGAGGCTGTCAAAACAGCCTTGGAATTGGAAACTACTACTCCACACTATACTCAGAACACGCACTATCTTCAAACACTCCGCGAAAAATGGCTGGCTCATTATAAGACAGTCCGGAGTAGACCTCTTCTGTACCGGGCTCCTGTCCGTCATATTTGGGAAGCCACGGGACCCATGACATCGCGACCTGGGTGGCCCAGCTGCCCCAATGATTACCTAACCCCTGATGACGATTGTCCCCCACCGTTTAAAGAGTTCGAATCTGGTGCATCAGAGGATCGTCCTGCTAAGTCTAGTCCCGCTAAGTCTAGTTATGGTACGCCTTGCCCTGTCAGGTTGGAGATGCCCGAGGCCAAAGCTTTGAGGGCTCTTGCAGAAGCGGGGTATGCAGGTCTTCGGGGTTCAGATCTTGCAAGGTTATTACCTCCAGACTCATTTGAGGAGGAGCTAGTTGTGATGGCTGATGTTCGAGCCTATTATCACGTTGCCTACAAGGTGAGTCTTGCTCATCATCTCCGTTTCAACGTGTTTATCATCCCGAGCAGCGCATCGTTGACCATATTCCTTTCACGATCGAGCATGATCTCCACCATGCTCTGGCGAAACAACTTTCGCAGAGTCTTCTCACGAGCTTGCTGACTGATGTTGCGTCTGGGTCCAACTTCGCTGAGCGTATGGACGAGTTGGTCAGCGAAGATCCTTCCATCGCTCAGAAACGCGTAATGCTGTCGACAAGAAAAGAACGCCTATTAGAAATTCGCCGGAGACTTATGACGTTTAGTAATAGTATTTGATCGCTGTGAGGGGTCATGTCGTATGTTCGTTTGCTGGGCTTTCGCGCGCCCACATAGAAATTCTTTACCTCTGTCGAAGACACCGCAAGTGGTTGTTAGTGTAGTTGTTGCCGTATTGTACTATTAAGTTATGTGTTGTGCCCAAACATTGTCATTTCATAAGCTCCATCAGCAAATCATGCACTGAAATTCTTGGAAGAGAGGCGTCGAGTTGAGACAAGCAGAAATAAGTGCGGCCAACCAAAAACGAGTCGAGACAAGCAGAAAGCGACCAACTAAAAATGAGTCGAGATGAGCAGAAACGAGCGGAGACAACCGAAAATAAGTGCAGGCGACCAGAAATGACATCACCAAAATAACAAAAGTCTGACATGGCTAAATATGGCCATGTCGGAGCTACCTAGTGCTGCCGTGGTCCGGTTCGGTCCGGTTCAGAGGGTCCTGGATGAGAACCAAGAACCGGACCATGGTTCGGTTCTACAAAATCTTCAAACCCAGAACCGGACCACAGAGAATGGTTCTCTGGGGTCTGGTTCGGTTTTTTTCTGGTCCGAACTCGAACCGAACCCGAAAAATTTCAGTGTCTAATTGGCCCATGCGGATGTAGTGTTGTTCTGGCCCGGCTTGGCCCAAAAGCCATGGCTTTGGCCCAGCTTCAGACGGCTCTGGCTCATCAAAAATCCAGGCCAGGCCAAAGCCGTGAAAGCCGGCTGGCTTTGGCCTGGCTCTGGCCCAAGCCGTGGCCCAAGCATGCAAAATGTGCAGTATTGTACAAGATATGTATTCAACATAAACACTACAGTAAATCAATGTCAGTATTGGATTCCAAGTCATCATAGCGAGTGTCTTCAAGAAATATACCATCCCAACCCTCATCTTCAACCTCAGACTTCTCACCAGACTCCTCTTCAATCTCGAACTCATCAAGTTCATCTTCTATGAGGGATGATGCCCTGGTTCGCAGAAAGGGAGGTCATGGTGGATAGCACATTTTATGCACTGGAGGGCCTCGACAATGTCCCCTTTAAGGCGATTGCGGTGTTTGCTGATGGTTATCCCGCCCTGAGAAAAAGTGCGCTCACTGGAGACGGACAACACCATAATTGACAAATAGTCTCGCACAATCGAAGACCACACCGGCCCATATCTCTGGGCATTGATCTTGTTCAAATGAAACGTGAGTGATATGAAACAGATGGTAAGGAAAATGAACATACATCCCACCATTGAATAGTGGTCATGCCAGGCGGAGGTGGTGCCTCCAACGTATCCATATATTTCATGAAATCAGCCTGCCATGGTTTAGCCCAAGTCGATGGTGCTGTTGTTGGAATATCTTCATCTTCGTCCAAACTTTGAGTTTGACGAATGAGTCTCTGGAGATGACTTGCTTTTCCTTTCTTGACACGAGTTTCTGGGGCTGATGCAGTGGTACCCATTTCAAGGTAGTGAGCTTCAAACTTTTAAACACGTCAGATATGAAAACATATATTAAATATTGTTTGACCTACCACTTGTTCCACACATGCAAGGACATCTTGCTGGAGATCATCAGGCCAGTTTTTCTTGAAGTAAGCCATTTTTTCCATTGGATCAAGTACTTGCATTTCAATGTTAGCAATCATAATATATACAGTAACCACATTGACGAACCCATGGCCATAATATATGCAGGATTCTTTGTTGTCTTCTCATAGTACTCGTCAACCTTGTCAGCAGCAGCATCCAGCACTCGTGCAAAACGAGTATACTTCGGCCATTGTTGATCTTCGTTGCTGATCAGTTGTAAACCACAACAAAACAACAAACCTAGCAACACTACTGCTCAGTGGTCCTTATGCTGAGAAGCACTGGGTACAGTAGTTGTTCAGTTGGGTGGCCTGACCCTTGGTAGTGCACCACACACTTCGAGTGTGAGGGGTTTAACTTGGAGGATAGAGATAGATGAGCACAACTAAGTCTGGAGTGACCTAGCTGTGTTGGAGGACGAAGAAAGAGGGCAGCAAAGATAATGGATAGAATAGCAGTGGGACAGTGTTCCAGGTGAACAAGGTCCAAGAAGACGTGGAAGGATGAAAAATGCGAAGCCAACTGAGGCTTCAGAGAGAACTGGACATGAAATGGTGAACTGGATAAGTTTTTTTTCTCTGTAGCTAAAGTACAGGGGTTTATATAGAGTACAATACCTGCATACGTCTGTGTATGCAAAGCAACGCTCCAGGCAATGAGTAGGGCAATGAAGAGGGCAATGAAAGGGGGGAATGGAATGAATGTGCTGCACTTCAGGGGTAATGACTGAGCAATTTCGAAAAATAGAACAAATCCTATGCAGAATGAGTCATAAGGACAAAGAATGAGTCAGAGAATGAAAAAGCGATGATAAAGCAGGGCTGTGACCATTACAAACCATGACTCATGACCTGAGTCATCATGACCAATTGCTATGCAAGCATGACAAAGTGCTGTGCGGTGATGATGCAAGAGCTGTGACGCAGCAATGACGCAGCATATGGGCAGTGGAGAATGGAATGGAGTGATGATGCTATGATGCCATGATGGTGTGATGATCTGAATGCTCTGCTGCAGAGATGTCATGTGGTTGTTGGTGCAGAATGTCGACATGCAGGGATCATGGGATATACACAGTCTGTAAGACGCTTCCCCAGCATGATAAAGGGATTGGTCATCTGCATAGGGACTTGGTTGTTTGCAATCTCTGGTGAGCGTTAGGATGGAATGGCATGGTGTCCACAGTGATCATGGAGGTGAGGTGCGAGTGGATAATGGTTTGAATGGTTTGACGAATATAAGCCACTGAAGAGGATTGGAAATGGTAGGGTGATGAGGACAGGTTGAATAAAGACGCGGTTTTCGACGTATTGGTGCAATTTGGCATAGTCTGGCTGATGCTGAGGTTGTCTGAGAGTGTAGTGGGTGAAGATGGGAGAGCGTTGGAAGCATGTGAATGGGGGAAAGGTGAATAAACCTCATTGAATGCAAAATGCTGTAAAAATGCGGGATGCCGTAATACTGTTGAAAATCGCTGAAAAATCGAAAAATTAAAGGAAAGGAAGGGAAACAAATGAAAAGGTGAGTAAGGAATGATATGGGAAATGAAGATATAAATAAAATAAAACCATGTTCTCGCTACCAAACACGTTTGGTGCGTGACACTGTCCCGCACGAGAGGACCATGCTTTGTAGAGCGTCTCAAGCGCAGGAACTACTAGGTGTAGTGTGGTGCCTGTATTCGATGAGAATGCCTGTTGGGCAATGTCCGCATACTTGAAGAAAACAATCTGTTAGGCAAAAATTGTTGAAATAAATCATACATGCACAGAAAGCAAGTCCACAAACTGGCCAACACGGATCCACTCTGCACTTGTCAGCCTGAGATAATCTATCTTAGCACATTTTGTAAGATCTCGCTCCTGCAACCCCATTTCATATATGAAAACATCGACATGCTCTTTGCTACTCTTGGTGTGGTTGAGCATGACATAAGCCGATGACCAGTGCACCTTCATGTCAAGCAGAAGCTGGGTTTGAGGTACGACATTGGCCTTTGCTTGAACAAGTTTGTATAGCTCCTTCCGCTTTGCTGATGAGTGCTCCTTATAAAATTGTTAATGAATTCATTGCATCAAAGACGTCAGATAGACCTACCTTAACACAAATAGCACGGACTAGTCCTACTTTGTCATGCTCGCCCATATTTGAAGTGTTGGGTTTGTGTGCCTTGGGATCATGTGGAGTGTAGTGCAGGGATTTGCTGTACGTAGCAATTAAAGTTTGGGTTCCCAGATTGACGATGTGGGCAAGACAGCTACCATGATATGGTTAGATACAAAGTATATGTTATAGATGTTATAAATGAACTTACTTTATCCTTCTTTCACTCAATGGGAACTTCTTTTTGTGTCGCTGACGGTAAAGCCGTGCAAATTCATCAATCATTGTCCCATTATTGGCAGCGTTATCGCATGTAATGTGACCGAGCTATGGAATGTATGAGTGCAGAGTAGAGTGAATACAATTTAGATACCTTGTGTGTGATGCCAACACGGTCCAATACCTTAAACAATGCACCACCAAGACATTTGCCATTGTGTGCATTATTCAATTTGGTGAATCCAAGGAGTGCATTCTCACATTTCCACATCAAGGGACTGTCTTCCTGGATCCAATGACCAGTCACAGTGAAATAACCATCAGTATTACCAGCTTGCCATGCATCGCAGGTAATGTTGACAGCCCCACGAACAGCATCACTCTAAATCCCATTTAAATGACCGTTAGATAGAAAAGAAAAGGAAGTGATCAAGTAGACCTACATTCAAAGTTGCCTTGAGCTTCATTAAGTGAGTTTTGAACATGCACATGATCTCCGCCCATGTCGCTTTCCTTCCAGGAATTTTCACACCATTAGTCGCACGAGCAGCCACATCAATCATTTCTCTAAATTTTGGATGCTCAAGGGCTTGAATGGGCTCAACACACCAAAAACACGCCAAAAATTAGTGATAGCACTATGACTGAGCAGTAAAGACACACCTGGTCTGTTGCTACAAGCCATTCAATAGCAGCTGTCTTGAACAGCTTGTTGGAGTATGGGACCACACGGTCTGCAAGCTTACGTTCAGTAAGATGCAAATTGATGGCCTGTTGAGCACGTATGGCTTTGGCCTTGCGATCCTTGACATTGCCAGGCAACATTGATTTGAATCCATTGGATTTCGCCCAAGTTCGATATTTCCCCTATTTTGATGTATTTATTAGATTATATTCACTGTGATTAATGAGCACATACCGCGAAATTTGCTTCTGCATGCCAATGAAGAGTTGTAGGTTCACTTACAAGAATACAGCCTTTCCTATGAAATATGGGTGAGTGTGTGAGCAAAATTGATGACCACAATCTTACATGCAGCTCTTGCATTTCCGGTGCTTCTTAACCTTCCCATTTGGTCCTGTCTGCTCAAATGCTGGCCCAAAAAATTGATCAATATCAGCTGTTTTACCTTCACATGTCGAGGACACATTGACAATTGACTGGACATTGACATCAATGGGGATACCATCTAAGTCAATATCCTCTGCCTCGACACGTTTCTTTTTTGCTGATAGTTGAAATTTTAGTCAATAAGAATCTTCAATGGTGGATTATAGTACTCACACTTTGGATTAATATATGCGCTTTCCCACGTCTCCATGTCATCATCATCTTCTTCAAACACTTCGTCCAAGTTGATGTGTGCTCTTTTTGTTGTGTTGGGGACATGTGAAATTGATGGTGCAACAGTCTCTGGTGTGTTGTAAGTTGGTTCTTGAGAAGGGCCTACCAGAGACAAGGTGGGCCTTTGGATTGGCTCGATATCCTCTGCCTCTTCAGCACATTGCGCAGCCTCAGCAAGATGAAAGTCATTGACAGCCTTTTTCTGGAATGAAAGTGTTGCTGGTTCCGCTGAATGAAGAAGTGCAGCAGTAGGCTTGGTTTTGCGCACTGGACGCATAGCAATACAAGTTTCTCCCTCACCATCTGAGAGAATAGCAGGTGGCATCGAGACAGAATAATGATCAGTTGAACAAGATGGAGACAAGTACTTCACCTCATATAAATATTTTTGGTCATTTCTTAGTAGTTGTTCAGGATTTCGTTCGGGATTTTTGGGGTTATGAGACCTGAACGTTGAACGAAGAGCTGCAATAAAAACAAGGCAATGTTAAGTCAGAGTTGGTTGAACATGTGCACATGTTGGACAAACTGCGATAAAAACAAGGCAATGTTAAGTCAATATTGGTTGAACGTGTGCACATGTTGGACAAAGATCAAAGCTGGACAACACTGTACCAGATGCCTGTGGAGTGATCCTGCAACTGTAAATGGTGAATACATGTCATATATTGGACAAACATTGTTGTGACATCAAAGTTGATTCTCAAAGCAACTGTTGCACTCGACATCAGGAACCGATTTACACTCAGACTATTTTTAAACATTTCATATAAGCCAGAGTAAATACACTCAAAGCCGTGGCCTGAGCCACCGGCCCATGGCTTGAGGCTGGGCCATGCACATCACTATGCGGATGGCAGAAGAGGCACAGAGATAAACCAGGGCAAACACAACTCCCTGCAGACGACGGAGAGCCCTATGAAGATTTGTACTAGTGATACATGACGAGTGAGCCTGACAAAAGACAACATACAAGAAAAATGGTGCAACTGATTAGTAATACATGACAAGTAGAAACACCCATCAAAAACATAGGCCCGAAAAAACTCGAACTCGAACTGACTCGACTGCTAAGAGCAAACAATGAGGTGGGAGTGGTGGGTGATGCAAAGCTGAAATGACTCAGCTGTTGCTGTTGTTGAGATGGAAGAGGGTGCTCGCTTAAGATGGAGGATATTGAGTTGTTTGTATTTGTGCAGGGAAAGATGGCTGCAGTTGCAAAGCGGCTCCTGAGTAATGGGGCAATTGAGACAGTGGAGCAAATGATGTTGGCATGGAGGGGGGTCTGCTGAACTGTGCATATTAGTGTGTCCAGATATGAAAATGCTGAAGCAGAGGAGCCAACATAGTCATAACGGTTGAATTTTCGGGCAGGCTAGAATTGTGGTGAGCTGGTGGGTGGATGTGTAAAAAAAGGATGGGAAACACACCTGAGACTGAGGCTCATAAGCAGCCCCAAACGGTAATGAGAAATCAACCCTGCCATATACGTAGGCCTGGAATGATAAGGAGACCGGTCAATGGGCATTGAGACGAGGGAAGGCAGCTGGAGGGGAGCCACGGAGGGTGGCTGGGATATCACTGAGATCTGGACAAAAAATGATCAGTTATAGTTATAAATGTGAAAAAGCAGTACCTATCCACAAGATGCCGGGTGCAGACACGTTGAGATAAGCATAGATGTACACAAGCACACAGAAATGAGCGAAGGTGCTTGTCAGCGATGTAGATACATACATAAATGAAAAGACGCACCTAGATTGTACCAAATGAATGCAAATAAGTGTGGGACGAACACACAAACATGCAAACAAGGGCAGATGAGCAGGGACAGTTGCAGATGAATACCACCAAGGTGTCATGGATGTCATAGATACAGCAGCCTGTAGTTGTAAACCAACCTTGGACTGGGACCTATGTCAACCTCTGGTGATTGGAATCCTCCTGTAGCATTAGCGTTAACCCCCACCAGCATACAAACTAGGTACAAACTAAGGTACATACCGTCGAAAATATAATTATTGGTTCGAGGTTTGGAATGGTTCGAGACGCATCCGAACCAAAGTCAAACTGTTCGCCCAATGCCAGAACCAAGAACCGTACTATGGTCCAGTTCTGGCTGATACCTGGACCGCGGACTGAACCACAGGGGAACCGGACCAAAAGTCCGGTTTGAACCATGGTTCAGGACCAGACCACGGCAGCACTAGAGCTACCATACCTACCATAACTAACCAGCGCAAGGTCTCAATGTCGGGCAATGCCAGGAAACTCAATTCTGGCATTGGCACTGCCATATGATATCAGTCTGGCATTCAACTAGTGTACCACTATATCAGATATTGCTATGTACACAATTTATTGGAATTTCACTCAGATTCATCAGACATTGCAATTGCGTTCTGACATAATGAAACATTGCATTGAATTAATCGCAGTACAAAGCATTGAGGTACAGTTGAGTCCATTGTCCCGAGCCTATGTATATGAATGCGGTAATCAAGATCAGACACGAGGACAGGAATGTGAAAAATCTATGAATAGGTCAATAATACAGCGGTTCAGTAGTGCATGACAGCAGGAAATTGAAAGCGAGAATATAAAGTAACAAATGGGTATTGTCTGACAGCCTGCAAGTTTGATGTGAGTGAAAAGAAAATATATGACTACTTCCTGGAACTTTTTGCATTGGGGCTGCCTTGGGCTTTGTTGCACGACCAGACTGCAGATCGAGATCATTGGATTCAATACAAACTCCAGGATATTCTGGACTTACCTTCTTGGTCTTGTGTTTGATCATGGTCTGGCCAGGCTCAGAATCTTCAGGTTCTGAGAGATCGCTTGGGACATCTGATTCAGCATGTGCATCTGGCATAAGACGCTGTAGGAAACAATCTGGCTACAGCCCTGCAGAGCATCATTTCCCCATGCTAGCCAATACCTACACTCACAGTCCGAAGTCATTCTGAAGAGCCGCGAACAGTTCCGGATAGTTGCGGTCAGTTATGCACCTTCGTGCATCATTGCGGTGGCTCCGCATACTGGGTTATGATCCGCATCACTTCGCATAACCGTACCGGTCCCTCGCATTGTCCTCCCATGTCCTGTCCACGTCCATCCAACCCCACTGGTGCATTATTAGTCCTTACCTGTTGTCTATTGATCGTTTGCAGGCTGTTTTACATACTTTTCCCATGCATGAGGCCAGCTTAGTGCTATTACATCTTATATCACTCCGGACTTGCTTGTACATATGCGGTCGCCTGCATAGTCCCGGATTCATATGGACTCACATAAATACTCGCCCAGGACTCATAACTACTCACTTTTCTACATTCCCTTCCTTTGAGTTGGTGTTGCAGGAGTCACTAGCCTTAGTCTACCTCATTCTTTGTTTTTGCGCAATTGATTGCAGTTCTCCCTATCTTGCACTTGACCTCTACACTCTTTGAGTGTTCAACCCTTGCTAGTTATACCTAGAAACCTCGTCGCATAAAGCTCCGGAACAGATCCCAGCAAAACTTCGCATCATGTCCCTTATACCTGGTACCCTTACCTGTCATACCCATCACCCGTTACCTGGTACTTGGACTCGTATACTTGGTTCCCTTCTAGTTATATCCGCGCTCTCTTACTCCGCGTCCGCATCGCACTCGCCTCACAACTCATCTGCATATCCGCATCTCGTATCTTCACTGCATAGCTTGCGGAGTCTGTTGCATAAATCATAATACCCAGCTGCACTTGTCCCTTTGCTCTTGCAAACTTGAGGAACTGCTCTCAGAGCTATCCCTTTGGGTCGACTACTACTCTCGCACCAAACAGGATCGACATGCTATCACTATAGCGTGCTTCTACAATTTCTCCCACAACGCACAGGTGAACTCAGATGAGCTGACTGGTAAGCAAAGGGAATGGGAGTTGACTCACGAATAGGGACAATAGGCTTTGGGTTATGAGCACACGCTGTAAGCTTTGGCTTTGGCTTGGGAGCAGTGGGAGGTACGGTTGGCTTGCAGTCAGGTGGAGGGGGACTTAGCTCACGGTCAGGTGGAGGGGGACTTGGCTCACGAGTAGAGGGAGCAGGTTTGGGGTTTGCCTTGGCTGCATGCCATGCTGCCATCTGAGCACAGACTCTTGCCAAGGCATTATCCCTGCCTTTGCACGAGGTTGTTTTCTTGTACTCTTCAGTATGGTTGCCATCATGGCCCTCCTCATTCTTAAATAATTTCCTTAGATCAACAAGATTAGTGCGAGAGTTAAGAATATATCAATGACTTACACATTCCAAGCCTTAAGAAGTTCATCTTTCCATTCGGGGTCGGGTGAATCGCCAATAAGGTCCAGAATGTTGTTGTAGAACTTGCAGTAATTGAAGGCACCGTCAATTTTGGCCCAAGTGTTCTTGGCACTTATACCAAATTGAACCTGTAAACAGCTGTAAGCTATATGTGCAGCTTCAATGGTTATCATGTTGTGTAAAGATGTGTTGCAGGTGTGGGTAGCACGTGTCTCCCCTCCATATGCACTCAATGGACTTGTAAATATATGCCACATAGTCTAAAAACATTGCAATGTCAATCTGGACAAGTAGTAATAAAAATAAAACTTATCACACTCCAACAAATAACCTTCAAACATGTTATTGTCATCATAGTCTGAGCCTGGTGGATCTCCGGCCCATAGAAAAGCAGGAAGTGCGTGTGCGGTTACCTTGATCTTGCCACACTGGATGTTTTTAAGTGCCCTGTAAAGCATTAGACAGAAGTTGTGAGGTGAAATATAAAGGGACGCACATGTCCGTGTCATATGAAAAAGTCTTGAGCTCCCTGACTGGACAGAGGAAGCATGCATGAACAGGGTGATTAAAACCCATATGGGTACATGAACCACTGCCATTGTATATGGCCAGACGTATGAAGTGGTCCTTCGTGTTGAAGGCCGTGTAATGACCAATCTGACTCTTCAGATGGGCAGTGTCGTCAGAGCGAGTCGCAGAAATAACCACATCCATCTGATGAATTAAATAAGTATATATCATGCGCATATACTCACCTTCTTGATGATAATGTTGAGTTCCAAAGTTTTGTGAGGGCCACCAAGGAGAGACTTCAAGCTTGGAGCGAGTTGAAGTAAATGAGCAAAATTTTTCCTGTATTGATCTTTGATCTTAGGTGACCTGCACAGCAAGAAATGATGTAGTCAATTGTTAGATTAAAAAATGACTCACATCTTTGACAGTTACTTGTCGCAACTGATCTGGACATCTTCATCTTCCAATAGATCACCATGCTCTGCAGCAGCATGCTGCTGCAGAGCAAGGCCTACACTGATAAGTTGTTTAGTCTTACAGAAAACATCAATGCAACGCGCTATACAGCATGCAGCTGCAAGATATTCCTCATGGGGATCAATCAAGTCGGGCTCTTTATCCCTATATCAAGTCATTATCAATGATCAGAACATCGGAAATGAAATGACTCACTCAGATGAACAGCGCCTTTTCTTTGGCCTCATGGCCTTCTTTGAGGATTTCTTCGGAGGAACAGGGGCCACAGATGATATTCAAAAGTTAGAACTACACGAGGATGCAGATGAAGCAGAAGAGGCAGTCAAGTCAGAGCATTTGCGACGCGCCATGATGATGGGGAAAGACAGATAAAATCACACCATTTCATGTGTTATTAATGTTTGTTTGTTAACACATTTATTTATTGCAATTAAATTAAGGAGTGAGCACAGTACACTGTTGAGCAAGATAGAAAATACAATGGTACAATGGGCGCTATAGTACAGGACAAAAAATGAAAATCAGAAGGACTCCTGGTTGTCCTCCAGCGCCTCTGTCCTTTTCTTGATGTAGTAGCTCCATGGTGCAGTGGGATTCTCGGGATCCAGATGGGGGTTGCCAAAACGCCTGGTAAGAAGGCTGCAAGGGGAGGCTATCACAGGCCTTTACAAAATTAGTAAAATGAACATGATCAATAATTGCAACAACTCACTCAAAGTCTGGGCCGATCACAGCCTCTTGATCATCTTCAACCTTCACCTCACTGATCCCAATCTCTGCATCTTCGACCTTGATATCCCTGCCATCTCCATTCCCATCAACCTCGTTGTCAGTTTCAATCTCTATGGCATCAGAATTGGTGTCAGACTCAGTGTCAATGACTTGTTGGTGCACACGGAAGACAATTTTCTGTAAGATCACAATTAGATTAGCTTGCAAATGAAGAAAAAACCTTGGGGCCAGGAGAATCTAAGTCAATGTTGAAGCAATAAGTGTCTCCAAGAGAAACGGCATTTTGGATGTCAATGAATATGATGTCCCCGTAGATGTTGACTATGGAGGTCCAGGTGTCATCAGCAGGTACGTTAGACATTATGATATTAATATGATGATATAAGATAGAGTTTCAGTTCAAACTTCATAGCACTGCAAGATCCCGGCAGAGTTAGAATCTGACTTCAACCGTTCATGTTGGACTTCGATCATGATCGATTCCAAAGTCTTATGTGCTGTAAGTCAGCTGCTTTGACATCCTTTTTTTTGAACCTCAACCTCCAAAGTCTTATGTGCTGTACCCAACCCCAGTTGATGAACAGTCTATCACAACCAACTCTTCCTCAAGCTGGAACTCCCACACAGATTCACAGGATACTCTGATGCAGAGTCACAGTGATTCACCGCGATAGCGAGATGATTCATTTACTTAATGGTACACTAGTTTACATTTCCTATCTAGATTCACACTTGACTCTTGCTTTTAGTTGTTACATTACTGTATATCCAAAGTAGACTGCTGCAGCAATTGAATGGTATCTTTAAATATGCTTGTGGGGTGATGTGCTAACACGTTTTCTCCAGCCGCTGTGTGTGCGGTTTTCTTAATGAAATTTTCTAAATGGAAATGCATGACTCCCGGTCGTCTGGTGCCCTGGAGTAGCAGGATCTTAGAACACCATCCTTGAGTAGTTGGTGCGTCCCATGGATTCCCACCATCTTTTCTGGCATTCACAAGACCTTGTATAGTTTTAAAACACTTGTATCCTGTATATATATACATTTGCAATCAGAATTTGTCCATACCTCCCACTTTCTGCGCCCTCCTCTGAGTCATACTCCATCCATGGATGAACTTAGTTGTCTTGGCTGTGCAAGAGTATTTGACACCCAAAGGCATTTGAGTGCCCACGAGGTGTTGTGCGATACTCACTATGAATTTAGTGCAGAGGTCAGCAAATCTCACTGGTGTGCTGAGAAGAGTTGAAAGCACAAGAAAAGGAAAATCAACCACCAAGACCACCACAATGTTCTGGATGAAGCTGACGAAGGAGCTGATCCCCTTGAAGGCATGGAAGATATGGATGCTGGAAACTGGGATATTCAGGTATCTTTGCGTTGTTTACTTCATGTATAGGTAAATGCTGAAATATTATTCAGGATGATAGCATGGCTAGACATTCAGATTCCCCACCAGAACCTGAGCCTAATGCACCCCTCCCACACTCCAATCATTCTGGGCGTGTTATTCACATGCCCAGACAATATGCTGATTTTATTCCTGGTGACAACATAGCTCGGCCAGATGAGATCATGCCTGAGGAGGAGATTCACACTGAAGTTCACGCTGGTAATGAACTAATCCCTTTTGAAACAAATCCAGATACAATGGGATTGTACCGAATATATCCTACTTGTCCCACTCTGTTTCTGCAGTCCCCCCTCAATAGCCTATGTGACACACCAATGTTGCAACCTGAGACCAGCAAGGGTCCCAACAATACTCCTTCTCATCTTCACACTGGCCCCCCCCTCCCTATTTCCATCACTGCCGACAATCTCTACTCCGCGTTCAGTAGTCCAACCGCTGGCCTGCTGATGTGTTGGCAGTACTCCAGCTCCAATCTAATTTCCGATGCTGCTATGCAGCGACTCACCACTTTCCTCAACAATGATGCTTACAATCGAAATGACATCAAAATATTCAATCCTACCCGAGAGAAGAGATTCATTGCACAGTACCTTGAGGACCATTCTAATCCTTTTAGTGCGAGGAATGGATGGAAAGAGTCGTCAGTCTACATCCGCCTCCCTAAAGAAAAAATGAAATGGCCATCATAAGGTGATACCCCTGAGCTCAAAATTAAAGGTGTGCGCCATTGATCATTGATCGATATCATAACGGAGGTATTTGAAGACGGCATGGCGACAACATTCCATATGACACCATTTCAGCATATGTGGAAAGTCTCCGAAGAACAGACCATCAAAGTATATTCAGAGGCATATGCTTCACCTGCAATGATGGATGCCTACATTGAGTTCAACTCCCTTCCCTGCCAACCAGACAACAATCTCGAATGTGTGGTCACATTGCTTATGATGTATTCTGACTCAACACACCTTTCAAATTTCAGTGACGCCTCCCTCTGGCCATTCTATGTTTTTTTCGGAAATGAATCTAAATATACACATGGGAAGCCTACAGCTTCTGCATGTCATCACATCGCGTACATTCCTACAGTAAGTTGTTTTCAAATTGCTTAAATTAATGAAATTCTATTGACAAAATATGAAGCTTCCAGATAATTTTCAAGATTCATATTTTGCTTTCTTTGAGGAGGCATCTTTGTCAGAGGTTTACACACATTGTAAGCATGAGCTTATGCAAGCAATCTGGAGGCTTCTTCTCAACAAAGACTTCATGCATGCTTATGAGCATGGGATTGTGATTCGTTGTGGAGATGGAATCACTCGCAGAGTATTTCCACTTTTTTTCAATTATTCGGCAGATTATCCTGAAAAGTAAGTTTTTCATTTGGTTCTCGCACTTCTTGAATTGATGTCATATCAGGATCTTACTCGCTGGAATTAAATTCCTTGGTGAATGCCTGTGCCCACACTGCCTGATCAAGAAGGCGGATGTATCTGAGATGGGAACAGAGGGCAACATGCATGATCACTTGGCCCTTCAGCGTATCAACAATCTAGCCCGTCATAAGAAGATCGATCATGCATGGAAGCTGATCTTCCAATGTGGTGCACCAGTTGATGGTAAGCGGGTCAAATCCATCCTTAATTCCAAGTCCCTCGTGACTACACGTGTAAGTACTCAATCATATGTTATATTCAAATTGTGACTAATGAAATCTAGAACACATTTTCCAATCGCCTTTTCACCTTCGGATTCAATTTTTTCTTGATGCTCGTGGTGGACATGCTGCATGAATTCGAGCTCGGTGTGTGGAAGGCCATCTTCACACATTTGATGTGCATTGCACATGCAGCCGGAGGTAATGTAGTAAAGGATCTGAATTGGAGGTACGTGTTTTTTTATATATTAATCATTACTGACTACAGGACTATCTACAATAGGTACCGTTGTGTTCCGACATTTGGGAGAGGAACAATCTGGCACTTCCACAGGAACACCTCTGCAATGAAACATCTTGCAGCACGAGACTTCGAAGATCCATTGCAGGTGAGTATCTATGATCTTTGTGAACTTCTTTTAATACTAATTGATTTCAAATTTAATTTCAGTGCACCATCCCAGTCTTTGAGGATCTACTGTTAGATCCAGACAACAATAGTATTATCCTGGACCTTTTGTTCGACCTCACCACATGGCAAGCTTATGGCAAGCTCTGTCTGCACACTGAGGACACACTAGATTTTTTTGACTCAGCAACAGTCGTCCTTGGCAAGTCTGTGTGCAAGTTTCAACGGACAACATGTGAAACTTACATCACAATGGAATTACCTCAAGAACACGCCGCTTGGGGGCATCGGCTGGCTGCTCTGGCTGCTAAGCAGGGCGCACCGAAGGGAGGCACACCACACCTAAAGGTAAAAAGATTGAATATCTATACTTATAAATTCCATGCCCTTGGCAATTACCCTAACACGACCAGGATCAGGGGGACCACAGATAATTATACCACCCAGCCGGTGAGTTAATTAATTTCATCATTGATCATGTATTTAATTTTATTATAGGGTGAACTAGAACATCGATGTCTTAAAAGACGCTACCCACGCACTGCTAAAACAAAAGCTACTATGACTGCAAGCATCACAAATCAAGACGTGATTGAACATCTATGTACGAAGGTCATCAATGCTCATGCACAGTTTGCTGCCCAGCATGGCAATAATTTACGCCGGCAGGTGCAGACATCACCATCAGAACATTACCACATCGCCAAATCTGCTCGTACAACTTACAACCTCTCAGCATGGTTGGGTGAGCTCCATGATGATCCGGCAGTCAAGGTATGTATTTTTAATTTTTTTCGGGTGTATCTAATACAGCTGTATAGAATTTTCTTCCCTGCCTCAAAGACCACTTATACGCATGTGTTCAAGGTCTCGTGTATGAAGGCAATGAGAACGACTTCACTGATGCTGAGCGGAACTCTATTCTGATCATGGACAACAAATTATTTGAACATAGCATTGTTTGGATCAACTACACCACATATGATCTCTGACACGAGCAAGATTCCATTAACCCCTGCACTCGTGCTGACCTCATGGTTATGTCACATGAGGAAGAACAATCTCATCCTTACTGGTATGCCCAGCTGATCAAAATATTCCATGTGAATGTGGAATATCATGAAACCCCCAATTCAGTACGGTGCTGGCCAAAACAAATGGATTTTCTGTTCATTAGATGGTTCAAGCGTGACATGAGTCCAGCTGGCTTCACTGCCAAGAGACTCCAGCACCTCAAATTTTTCGAGGACGAAAACCCGGACGCATATGGATTTCTTGATCTGGAGTGCGTCATACAGGGCATGCACATCATTCCGGGTTTTGCTTTTGGCCGACCCAATGGGCTTTGGTTTCCAACAATCGGATGGCACGAAGCAGACCCGGATTGGGTGTTGTATTATGTGAATATGTTTTTTTTTTTTCATAGTCTACATACTAACTATACACATGGTACTTAGGTTTGTAGATAGGGATATGTTTATGAGGTTTCAAGGGGGTGCTGGTGGCCACAAGGGAATGCAAGAGTGGGATGACTTTTTGCAGTGCGAGGGACACGTTCCCGAAGACTCAGATGATGAAACCAAGGAAGAGATTGAAATGGAAGCCGATCAAGCCGGTATCTCTGATGCATCTGATGACGACAGTGAGGTGGATGAAGACTTAGATGATGACTTGGAGGATGTATTGCATTTGGACGAGGATGATATACTAAGGGACAATGAAGAGGACGAGATCATAGCCGAGTATGGCGAGGAACTCAATGACAACATCCTTATGGAGGAAGGCTATGGCACCCTGTAGTTACTTTACTTAGCTTTCATCCGTTTTTCATCATATGTGCTTACATTTTTTGTATATAATACATTGGTTATGTCTGATATATATCTGATAGTTACTCTACTACATGACTGATGTCTGACAGACGGTATGTTTGATGTCAGTGTGTCACGATGATATTTGAAATGTTGGATATCACGTGTATGTACAATTGACGACATCAGAAAATTGAACATATCATGTGATGTCTGGATTTGGTAATTTTGGTGATGGAGTTGAGACATGCAGAAACAAGTTGAGACCAAGAGGAGTGCGAATTTAAAACTTGTGACATCAACCTGGGAAAACTTCAGCCCTCCCACCCCCTGTCACAGCATGATTGTAACATTAATATTACCATATATAGAAGCTTAGTCAGTTCATTTACCAAGCAAATTGTGCAATAACAAGGCGCACTACAAAACATCGTAGAATAGGCCGTAGTAATTGTAGACTTCATGTGTGAATGATAACAATGATAGCGTGAATCCAGAGAGAATTTCAAGTGAGTGAAAACGGCAACAGAGCATTCTAAATGGTGAGAGACTTAAAAAGCAAAGTACCATAGAACTCATATCTGAGTCCCAGTTGCTGTCATTGTTGGAAATG
This sequence comes from Suillus lakei, assembly GCA_016628065.1. NCBI lineage: Eukaryota > Fungi > Basidiomycota > Agaricomycetes > Boletales > Suillaceae > Suillus > Suillus lakei. Next base: position 344,745 of record JABBWA010000030.1, on the reverse strand, counting down.
TCATAACTTGATGATGCAAATGTATGCATGTGCCATTGTAATGAATCCATAAGAATAATGATATATGTTGTAGAGTGAGTGCAAGATGCATCGAGAAGGACGGTGTGTATGACATGCATACATACATATATTGATATCACGCACAAGGGGGTAGCAAACATAAAGTTTTGAACACGGACCCGCAAAAGTTGAGTGACCAGGACCCTGAAAACAAGTCAGATACTATACCATACTGTACCATACTCGACCAGCAAAATTTCACTAAGTCCACACACCACATATTGAATTGTGAGTAAGTAATGGCTTCAGAACACATCTTGATGGCAAAGCAACTTGTGACATTAAATTGTGCATTGCGCAGTTACATACAACTATTATAGTAGAAACCAAGAGGTGTGCAATCGAGAAGTTCAGCACACAGACCTGTCATAACTTGGGTACTGCTGTCATGAACATTCTGTCTGCAGCCCTGCAGAGGCCCATTTTACGGAGTACGTCAAAAGCCCAGTGGTCCAGATGTTAGAACAGCCATCCCCACCCATCTCTGATGAAACCCGCTCAACCTGATGCTTTCCCGTGCTCTCCGAGCCTCAGACCCGCCGGACTACCCTTGGAGATCATTGGAGATCCACTGGACCCGCTTGCATACCTTCGGAAACCTGTCCGTCCTATGTCCTGTCCGTTCTGTCCAACCCCACAGGTGTGTAGTAGCTTATTTCCCATGGCTGATGCAGTAGACAGTGTTATTACCTGTGTTCTCACACGTCCGCAGTGCCTCATGTTAGTTTACATACCTTTGGACCCGATGTTTTCCAACTTTCTATATTCCGGGTTTCTACATAGCTAGTTGTATAGGACTGATAGTACGACCAAGCACTTCACTTTACTGTAGGTGGGACTTCCCATCTACTTGGTCACATACCTGTCCTTACCTGTTACCTGGCTGAATATACCTGGTTATCACCCGTTCTGCACCCGCAACCCTTGTCACTTGTTTTCCCTGACTTTCCCTTGTTTCCGGACATAGTCCAACACTTTCCGCACCTGTTCCCTTGCTATTCTCCGTAACCCAACAACCTGAGCCTTTGGACCCGCTTTCCTGCACCTCGGACTTGGTATTATATCTTTGGACCCACTGTTTTGATCCTCAGACTTGGTTTGTATACCTTCTGACTTGTTTCCTTACCTTTCTGTGACCTCAGACACTAACTATCAGACTTATATCAGTGGCAGACCCCTTTAGGGTTGAATGCTCTTGTCTTGCAAGTGAAGCAGCAGGCATAGCATTGACCTAACATTATATCCACCTACTGCGGAGTTGTTTCCCACACTGCCTATGCCTACCATGACAGTGTGATGACAGTGTAACTGATCATGTAATTGAGCCTTATTAGGTAGGTTTTTTTATCGCACCAAGAATCAATAGTCTAAAGTCAAAACGGATCAATTGAATGATCGCAAAGCACAATAGTAAAGTTACAGCAATACAATGAATGGACACGAGTACATAGATGACTGGTATGAGTCCATAAAGTAAGAAAGCATTTAAGACATCAAGCACTGAGTGCAGAAAGAGCAGTTGGAATAGTTGTTCAGACCTTCTTTGAAGGATGGTGTAGGGTTCAGTATTTCTGTGGCCTTGTAGAGGCTGGTTTTACTTAGTTTCACTTACTTGTATGTTCGCATTTTTACTGCTTACATCAGCAATCAATTCTTCACCAGTTACCAGTATGAGTCTGAAGTCCTCAGCAGTTATTCTCTCTTTTTACTCTCTCTGAGCTCTGAGCCTGGACCAGAAACCCTGGGTCAAACACTGTCTTCTCAGACATAGCAAGTAGGGAGGAAGACCCAACATTTTCCTGCTCTTCAGCAGATTTGTTGTACCCACAATGAGAAGGGCCTGCTTGTGCTCCAGCATGTTTGGAACCACAGGAAACCAACAGAGGAATGTTCTCCTTTCCAATCTCGCCCAGAGGAGTGTAGGAAGGCTGCCAATGTGTCTTTGGGATGCACGGCAGTCTGCTTCAAGTCCAAGAACTTCATCTTCCTCCAAACACTTGTGGGCAGCGGTAAACCAACATCTCTCTGCCGCAGTACCACATATTCCTCATGCTCCTGGAAGATATGCTCTTGCATATTGTAGCACCAAATGGCACTGACCAGCACAACAGGTGTCTTTCTCATTGTCTTGCCAGGCATTGGAGGGAGAATGGGATGACAGAGCTCACATTTCAGTGGCAAGTTGTGGCATGGTGTATTCTTTGAACTGATCTCAGTGGATGCATATCAGAATTGGTGCTGGTACATGCATCCAGTGTTCCATGTTGTTGCAGCTTTTGCAGGCACTGTGACAGTGATAGTGCACTCTGGTCATCCAGAATGTCCACAAAAGCCGCATGGAAGTGTGTCGCCAATAGTCCTGCCACTGTTCAGTCCTGAACCAAACTTTGGACCCAAACTTTGGTGGACAGTGTGGGAGAAATTGTAGAAGCTTGCTATAGTGATAGCATGTTGATCCTGTTTGGTGTGAGAGTAGTAGTCGACCCAAAGGGATAGCTCTGAGAGCAGTTCCTCCAGTTTATAGAGCGAAGGGACAAGTGCAGTCGGGTATTATGATCTATGCAACTGGTTCCACTAGAGGTGCGAAGGTCCAAGGGGAATGTGATGTGGATGCGGTGTCACACACCAAACGTGTTTGGTAGTGAGAACATGGCTTTTTATGTAGAACACCATTCCCCCATATCACTCCTTATGTTCCTGTTCTTTCAATTCCCTTCTTCTCCCTTGATTTTGCAATTTTCAAGCAATTTTCAACAGTATTACGGCATACCGCATTCAACAAGGTCAATTCAATTTCCCCTCATTCACACACTTCCAACACTCTCCCATCTTCAACCATCACGCTCTCAGACAACCTCAATGTTCAGCCAGACCTTGTCATGTTGCACAAACACTTCAAAAACTGCACCCTTATTCATCTTGATTTTATCCCCTTACCATTTCCCCTGGCAATCCTCTTCAGCGACTTATACTCGTCAAACCATTCCAGTCATTATCCACTCACTTCTCACCACCACAACCATGGATGCACACACCATTCCATTCCATCCTCACTGCTCATCCAAAGAGATTGCAAACAACCAAGTCAATCTATCACCATGCAGATGCAGATGACCAGCCCCTTATCATGTTGGGGAATGGCCTTACAGACTGTATATATCCCATGATCACTGCATGTTGACTTCTGCACCAACAACCACATGCCATCCCTAGAGCATTGGAGCATTGAAGCATCAGAGTGTCGTACACCTCTATCATCATCCTACACAGCCACATTGCACAGCTACATCAGATGAGTCGCTCATTGCACAGCCATAATGCACAGCCACTGCTTAGTCCAAATGCTTATGTCATCACTGTGCAGCCACTGTACAGCATTTAGTCATGCCTATAGAGTGCTTGGTGATGCCTACTGAGGAAGAGTCATCATCATTGGTCATGCAGTCCAGGTTCATCATGGTTTTTCCCCTTGATTCATAATTCCCTTCCTATATGACTCATTTCTTATTACACACACACTCCTTCTTACTCATATGCCTGGAGTGCTGCTTTGCACGCGCAAGTATACACAGATTCTGAACAGTATATAAACCCCTGTACTTTAGCTAGAAAAATAACTACATGAGTTCACAGTCCACATTTCAGTCCAGTCTTTGAAGCCTCAGATAGGCTTCATGTTTTTCAAGTCTTCAGTCGTTATCATCATCTTTGACATTGTTCACCTGGAACTTTGTCACTGTCTTACATCTCGTCAAGCTCAGCACTATTCCATTTAGCTACCACATGTGCAGTTGGTCTACACTTTCTTCATCCTCCAACATGGCTAGGTCACTGCAGACTTAGTTGTGCTCATCATTCACCACCTTCCACACACCCAAACCCTTCAACACTCGAAGTGTTTGGCACACTATCAGGATCAGGTCACCCAATTGAACAACTACTGTACCTAGCGCTTCTAAGCATAGGGACCGCTGAGCAGTAGTGTTGTTTTGGTTTTGTTGTTTTTGTTGAGGTTTTCAGCAGGCCAACAATGAAGATTGACAGCAGTGTGGATGTGGTGCGGATGTGGAGTAAAAGAGTGTGATCTTATCTAGGTATGAGCCAGGTATGCGAATCAAAGTACCAGGTATCAGGTGACAGGTAAACAGGGATAGGTACCAGGTAAACAGAACAGGGGTGTGGAGTACACTGGGATCTGTTCTGGGACTTGCAACGAGGTTGCTAGGTATAAACTAACAGGAGTCTAAATGATCTGGATGAAGCGGAACTCATGCGAGAGTGATGAGAACTGCAATTGATTGTGCAAGGACAAGTAACAAGGTAGACTAATGATAGTGACTCCAGAACACTGACTCCAGGGAGAAGAATGTAGATATGTGATGAGATATGAGTCTTGAGCCAGTATTTATCATGGTCTGTATGAATGTGGAACTCCATAGGCAAGTCCATATGTACTAGTGAGCACACAGTAACATAAGATATAATAATGCTTAACTTGCCTCATGCATGGGAAACCATATGTAAAACGAACTGCAAACGATCAACAAACAACAAGTAAGGACTAATAATGCACCAGTGGGGATGGACAGACATGGATAGGACATGGAAGGATGATATGGAGTTTCGCCACAGGTTGCGAGGTGTTGTAGACCAGAACAAAGTATGCAGAACCACTGGGACCAAGCACAACAACATGCAACTGACCAGAACTGGTCGTGAGTGTCTGGGGTGATGTGGAATGGGTTTGGACCATCAATACTGATGTTGACTCATATGGGGAATTGACATCCTGCAGGGCTACAGCCAGATGGTTTCCTACAACGGGACTGTAGTTCTGTCAGAGGTTTGCTGTATGATGCAGGACCAAACCCTACCTAGGTTCTTCATTCAGGCTGTCTTGGATTGCTGTTGGACCTGTTCAGATGGGTCTGGACTGGTCCAAACCTACCAAAACTTTGAAATTTATTCACTGTTGCTTCTATCCTGTGACTCATGAGAATCAGTTGACTTTGTGGTACTAGTGTGATCCTCAGATGCTCACCATCAACACGCTACTGTCAGTAAGTTTTCTGGACAATTATCACCAGCACAATTGATAACTTCTAATGCTTTTTAGTTTGTTCTGGTCTTATGCAGATTGTCAGTGGAGGATAAAAGGGACAGGATCCATGTGTCAAAGGTCAGTTCATTTGTCGAAATATATCAAACCCTGCAGTCAATGCTAATGGCAATTTGAAGGATGCATCTGAAATCATGTGGTATCATGATGCTGACGACAACATGCCCATCTCTCCCCTTCCTGAATTCTCTTCTAAAGCTTTGCCCTCTGGCCCCTCTCATCATACCCTGGACTCATTTGTAGGCACAATGGGCTCTCGCCAAATGCCTGCAACCCTTGTTGCTGGTTCTCATCACTCTGGCTGATCCACCAAGCCTTCTGCAAAGGTGCAGGAAGCAGCAAACAGTACTATTCCTGCCAAATGTTCAGGTACTACTGCTATGGCCCCTGCCACCAAGTGTCTGCTTGTCCCCACAACCAGCTCTTCTACTATCAGCAACAACAACAATAATATATCTACCAACAAGGATGAGGCCTTTGTCCTTGATGAAAATTTAGATGACGAAGAAGGCAAGGATGCTGAGGAATCTTACCATTTGGAGATGCCAACCAAGATGTAAGTGTTTTTTTCAGTCTTAATCCTACTGTCCTGACTCAGATGTCAAACCTTCAGCTTTGCAAAAGCTTGAAGAAAGATGAGTGGATGGCAGATCTTCAGACAATATTTACTGAAGAAAAAGGTCACAAGAATGTTCATACTGGCAAAAGTGAAGATGGATGGTGGTGTAATGTTTGCAAGTTAGTTTGGTTCTTCCTTGTCTGAGTATTTTTGCTAACTTGGCTTCTGTCTCATAGGGACGCAAATTTACCTCTTCAACATTTTTTCTTCAAAGGTAGCATTTCTACCTGTTGTACTCACACTGCCTGGTAAGTTTTTCTCAAGCATGTTTGAGCTACACTAATTATCTGACCAGCCATTAAAACTGCCAATTTCCAATATACAAGAGTTGCTGCGAGGAGAAAGGTATCATCATGCATGAGCATACTATTCCCATGAATGTTAAGGTACTTGATGGAGGGCAGTGAACTCTTGATCATACCCTTGTCCCAAAGCCACCTCAATTTTCAAAGTCAGGCCTTGTTAACTATATTGTGGAGCTCATTGTTGCTGAGGACGAGGTTTGCAACTTTTGTTATTCATTTCACAAAGACACATCCTCATGCATTTGTAGGCATTTCAACTTGTTGACAAAGGCCCATTCTGCCACCTCCTTCAATACCTCTGGCCAAGCCTTTTGGATCAAGATTCTGCCACCTCCTTCAATACCTCTGGCCAAGCCTTTTGGATCAAGATATTCCACACCACACTGAGGCATGGGACAAGATTCTCAAGAGAGTGAAACTTGCTGTTGAGTGAGTCAAGGAAAAACTTGCAGTAAGTACTAATTGTGATGCTTGCTCTCATGGACATCTGAACCAGGCAACCCATTTCTCTCTGTCACAGCACACTATATCAACTCACCTGCTGACAAGCCTTAGGAATGGGAGCTGAAGATGGAGAAGCTTACCTTTAGGCCCATTGAAGGTATCCACAGTGGTGCCAACATTGGTGGCATTCTGATTGAAGTCATCAATAACTACAATATATGCAAAAAGGTGAGTATTTATGTTGTTGTACCTACTGTTTATCTAATGGTTCAATCTTAGGTTGGCTGGTTCACAGCTGACAATGCTACAAACAATGATACTGCTGTTCAAACTGTTGCAAAGGCCATTGACCCTTCTGGTATCAACTGGGACCCAGTTGAGCATTGTGTCCATTGTATGGAACATGCACTGCATCTTGCAGTGAAGCATTTTGTTGAGAGGGTTGCTCCAACATCCACAAGTATTTTACTTAAGAGGGCAACAGAAGGTGATGATGATGACGAGACTGATTTTGACATTGCCAATACTGTCAGTAAAGCCCTTTCACTTGTCACACAGATACAAAAGTCTCTGCAAGCTTGTGTTTTCTTTATCAAGTGCTGTGCTGAGGTTGATGTTTCCACTCTTGAACTTCTCAAATGGATTCGAACATGTTGGGCATCACTCTTCAAAATGTTGGAGTGGACAATCCACTTATGCAAGGTTTGTTCTATCTTCTGAGGTGCTCATACTATTTAATTGATTTGATTTTCCAGGGAGTGAACAGGTTCACGCAGCTTGCTGATGACAGCAAAGAAGTTCCCAATTTACAAGGGAAGACATATTCAGCATTCAAGCTCACACAACAAGAGTGGCTGAAGTTGGAATGGATTTGAGACGTGCTGCAGGTCAGTTCCTTTATCTCTCTCCTGTATGGGCTGTACCTTCCTATTAACCAACATAATGCTGTACAGGAGCCTGCAAATTCTCAACAGACATTCTCAGCTACTCAGGAACCTACAGTATGGTGCACCATTCCTGTTCTTGAATATCTTCAAAAGACATGGCAAAGTATGACTGACACATCAAAATTTGACAGCCTTTCAGCATCCATCATGTCTGGCCTCAACAACCTTCATAAGTGGTATTGAAAGACAAATGACACAGATGTCTACTTCGTCTGCCTTGGTATATACCTCATTTGTATTTCACACCTCATTCTGATGGGACTCTTTCTTTCATGCAGCCCTTGACCTGAACTATAAAGTTGCCTATGCTAAGACAAAATGGGTGTCTCACGACTTTGATGATGACATGAAATGGCTCAAAGATGTGGTAAGTCCATGGGTCTCTCAGTAGATTGTTTTCACACTGACTTAGTATCTAGTTCGATAAGTATTATTGTGTTTCCTTTTATTTGTTATGATATATTCTGTTGATGTACCATCCCTCTCACACCAAGGTTCATATGGCCATGGCTGGATGCGTGACACAATCAAAGCTCATATCTCACATGATGCAGCTCATCAAAGGCCTCACCAGGAACTCAAGGATTATTTGTTAAAGACCGGGCATGGCGGAGGGGAACAGAGGCAAAATGAATCTAGGGGGCTTGGCTTCAGCTTGTGTGCTGTGCCCCTTACCCAAGTATGTGCCCTTAATTTATGGAGTTGAAGTCCAGTGAAGCCCAGTGGCTCAGGAGGAGCTGGAAGAAGAGGTATAGGACTAAGTCCATCGGACTTCCAGAGTGTGAAGGAGAAACTGGAGTCTAGGCTCCAAAGAGCCAGATACCAGTTGGATGTAGTAAAGGGTATAAACAGAGGTAGGACTACACTAGATGAAGTCCAGGGTAGAGAGGAGACAGAGTAAGACTACCTGAAGGTAGAGCCAGAGGAATTGCCCTTAGGTATAGAACCCAGGGCCCGGAATTGGGACAGAGGAGTTATAATGGAGTTGGGTTGGGTTGGGGTCTGACACAGGCAAGGAACAGAGGTCGGTCACCCTATAGCTGAGATGGAGGAATAATCATTAAGGGGGCTTCCCTTAAAACTTCTTAGGAGAGGGGAGGAGAACATAAGTCCTGATCCTAGTGTTTACTGAGGATAGGTGAGAAGGCAGGAGAAGGACTGTGGGGTTTTGAGGCTGCAGGAGCAATAGGGTACAATAATATTCAGACTGAGGAGTTACTGAGTTTTACAGGAGGCTTACATATATACTGTAGGTAACAAGTGTCAGGATGAGTAAGTAAAGTCTGGAGCTTGGAGTGGAGCACATGGAGGAGTATGAGGCTATGTATGTAGCATATGGAAGATTAAACTAGTAAACAGAATGGAGCAATTAAATGAACTCAGATATGAATGGGAAACAGATCAGATGAATAAGGTGGAAATATACATAACTGATAACTGGAGAGACAGGGGGTTTCTATAATGGGAAATGAACAGACTTTGTAATCTGGGGCAAGAACTAATGGCAATGGCAATGGCAATGTCAATCTTCATTGTTGGCCTGCTGAAAACCTCAACAAAAACAACAAAACCAAAACAACACTACTGCTCAGCGGTCCCTATGCTTAGAAGCGCTAGGTACAGTAGTTGTTCAATTGGGTGACCTGATCCTGATAGTGTGCCAAACACTTCGAGTGTTGAAGGGTTTGGGTGTGTGGAAGGTGGTGAATGATGAGCACAACTAAGTCTGCAGTGACCTAGCCATGTTGGAGGATGAAGAAAGTGTAGACCAACTGCACATGTGGTAGCTAAATGGAATAGTGCTGAGCTTGACGAGATGTAAGACAGTGACAAAGTTCCAGGTGAACAATGTCAAAGATGATGATAACGACTGAAGACTTGAAAAACATGAAGCCTATCTGAGGCTTCAAAGACTGGACTGAAATGTGGACTGTGAACTCATGTAGTTATTTTTCTAGCTAAAGTACAGGGGTTTATATACTGTTCAGAATCTGTGTATACTTGCGCGTGCAAAGCAGCACTCCAGGCATATGAGTAAGAAGGAGTGTGTGTGTAATGAGAAATGAGTCATATAGGAAGGGAATTATGAATCAAGGGGAAAAACCATGATGAACCTGGACTGCATGACCAATGATGATGACTCTTCCTCAGTAGGCATCACCAAGCACTCTATAGGCATGACTAAATGCTGTACAGTGGCTGCACAGTGATGACATAAGCATTTGGACTAAGCAGTGGCTGTGCATTATGGCTGTGCAATGAGCGACTCATCTGATGTAGCTGTGCAATGTGGCTGTGTAGGATGATGATAGAGGTGTACGACACTCTGATGCTTCAATGCTCCAATGCTCTAGGGATGGCATGTGGTTGTTGGTGCAGAAGTCAACATGCAGTGATCATGGGATATATACAGTCTGTAAGGCCATTCCCCAACATGATAAGGGGCTGGTCATCTGCATCTGCATGGTGATAGATTGACTTGGTTGTTTGCAATCTCTTTGGATGAGCAGTGAGGATGGAATGGAATGGTGTGTGCATCCATGGTTGTGGTGGTGAGAAGTGAGTGGATAATGACTGGAATGGTTTGACGAGTATAAGTCGCTGAAGAGGATTGCCAGGGGAAATGGTAAGGGGATAAAATCAAGATGAATAAGGGTGCAGTTTTTGAAGTGTTTGTGCAACATGACAAGGTCTGGCTGAACATTGAGGTTGTCTGAGAGCGTGATGGTTGAAGATGGGAGAGTGTTGGAAGTGTGTGAATGAGGGGAAATTGAATTGACCTTGTTGAATGCGGTATGCCGTAATAATGTGGAATGCCACAATACTATTGAAAATCACTTGAAAATCACAAAATTAAGGGAGAAGAAGGGAATTGAAAGAGAAGGAAAATAAGGAGTGATATTGGGAATGGTGTTCTACATAAAAAGCCATGTTCTCACACATCCACAGTGCCTCATGTTAGTTTACCTACTATCGGACCCAATGTTTTCCTACTTTCCATATTCTGGATTTCTATGTAGCTAGTTATATAGGACTGACAGTATGACCAAGCACTTTACCTTACTGTAGGTGAGACTTCCCATCGACTTGGTCACATACCTGTCCTTACCTGTTCCCTGACTGAATATACCTGGTTCTCACCTGTTTCGCACCCATCTCACACCCACAACTAGGGATGGACAGGGGTATACCCATGGGTATTGGAGGTCATACCCACACCCCTACCCACAAGGGGTATGTACCCCCCATGAGGGGTATGGTACCCCTGAGAGTTATACCCTTGATACCCTTGATAATATTCTTCTTCTTTGTTGATTATAAAAATTATACTAAGTTACAGACTGCAGTTCAAGTGTTATCTTATCAATTGGTTATCTTTTATGTGGATAACAAGCTCTGCATACCTTCATATTAATCCTTCTTCTAATCCTCCTGAGCCCAAGTATGATAATTAATCCTTTCATGACCCTGAATATATATTAGCAGTATTCAAACCTAGTACTGCACCAATTGAAGCAAACTGGCATATCAACATAATTATGATGGCTCATGATATGTGACATCCACAAATATTTGACACCAAGTATAAATTACTGAATATAGATTGCTATAGCTTTCTCACATACTTGACAAGTAGTAGTCATAGCATTAAATAGGATTCAATGGTCACACCATGTCCAGAGGTCTAGAGGCCTATAGGTCTTCAGTGTCCAACCCAAACCCCTATCCCTTGGTACCCCTTCCAAAGGGTCTGAGGGTCCATGGGTCTTGAATACCTAACCCATACCCCTACCCCTAGGTACCCCTACCCTTGACCCCCAGGGGTTACCCACACCCCTGTCCATCCCTACCCGCAACACTTGTCACTTGTTTTCCTTGACATTCCCTTGTTTCCAGACATAGTCTGATGCTCTCCATACCCATTCCCTTGCTATTCTCCATAAACCAATGACCCAAACCTTCAGACCCACTTTCCCACACCTCGGACTTGGTAGTATACCTTCGGACCCAATATTTTGACCCTTGGACTTGGTTTGCATACCTTCAGACTTGTTTCCTTACCTTTCTGTGACCTTAGACACTAACTATCAGACTTATATCAGTAGCAGACCCCTTTAGGGTCAAGCGTTCTTGCCTTGCAAGTGAAGCAGCAGGCATAGCATTCACCCAACATTATATGTGCCTACATCAGCAAACTAGGGGGGCCTTGTACAGATTTGTACAGATGTGTACAAGGCACACAATACAAGGCGCACAAGCCTACAGCTAAGTCCCCCTTGTACAAGGAGGCACAAACTGTACAACTTGTGAGTCTATGAGCTTATATAGTCTGTAGTCCTGTATAATTTTCAATGCTATTGTCAATAAAATAAAACAAATTCTAACCTTAATCCTATAACCAACTCATTTGTATTTAATATGTATTACTTGATCAATTCTAACATTTTAATTTCTACCACTGACCTGGTTTGAACTCTCGACCATGCAGCTCACCAGCCAACATCACATGATCAATTTTCACACTTTCAAGCAACATTTACCACTAGACTACATGAGCTTGTATATATGTAAACTACAACTGATATATATACCATATCCATTGGACTTAGAATAAAATATGATACTCTATAGTCTAATACGATAGTCTACCATTAGGATTTGATAAGGAGCAACTATGGTAGACCATGGGAACTTTTTCGAAGAAAATCAAAGTTGTAGCCCTTGTCAAGGGTAGTCTATCCATAGTCTCATGACATTTTTTGGTTAAGACCCTAGTGAGTTATAAGTGAAATACTAGAAAGTGGTGTGTTCAAGAAAGTTCAGGCACACAAAGTTAAGACTATTGAGTGTAGACTATTGTATTAGACTATTGTAAGCCCTGTCAACCTTGTGGCATGTTTGTGAGGCCTGTGAGGCCTGTGGCAAAAATCCTAGTTTGCTGATGTACTGTGGAGTTGTTTCCCCATTGTTATGCTTGATCCTATGCTCGATGTTTCTACTTGTCCAACCCAACTGATTTTATCCTCATGGTTCGAGTTGTGCACATCTATTCAAACCTGGCAACACCTCTTAGATGGACCAAAATTATGCTTGAATGGACAGGTTACTTAAAGACTGCACTATTCTGCCAGAAAAATTATAGTGGTCCATCTACCAGATAAATTGACATGTTGTACCCCACCCCAAACATCTTCAGGACTTCTAATGATGAGATAATACAACAAAAGTAATGGTGTCATACCAAATTACACTCTGAATTTGTAGATTTATACAAAGAAGGTTCCTCTATATTCATGTATAAGCTGACATTGGAAAGACTTGGGTGACTTATTCCCAATGCAAAGTGGAACACATAATGTCAAGAAAATGATGCAGAAATAATGGTGTCCAGCAGAATGGCACTCTGAATCTGTAGCTTTATACAAAGAAGGTTCCCTTGCATTCCATGACATATTAGGCATCAAAAAGACTGTGATGATCCATTCATAACATAAAGTGGACAAACTTATTTCCTGCTCCAATTATGTTCCATATTTTTAATGCCAAGATAATGAAGCAGAAATAACAGTATTCAGTAGAACTGTGTTCTAACTTTGTAGGATTATGCATAGAAGGTTCCTATAAATTTCATTACATGAATTGATCATTCCACTTGCCTATATTATACTGATTACTGAAATTGTGTACATTACCAGAGTATGCATAACATGGTCCATTTTTTCACAGGGCAGTGATGTTGTGTAACCTTGTGGAATGTTTGTGAGGCCTGTGGTGAAAATCCTAGTTTGCTGATGCTATGTTCCTCCCATGTGCCAGGACTCCATCCCCTCAGTCTTCCTGCTCATAGATGCACCTTGTGCATCAATCTGTACCTTCCTCGAAAGATTTTACATTTATTTAGCAGTTCTTTTGTATATGTAGACTACAAGGATGTCTACAACAATACTTTGTGAAATTTTTGACCAGGGCAACTAACCCTAACCCTTTCCCAAGACTGGAGACTTTCTCTGAGCATGCTTCTTGTCTGAGTAGAGCTTAAATTTCACAAATTTCAAGCGAACTTCTTGAACTGTCATGTCACATCCTGACTCTTCAGGACATATTTTTAATCCTACTCTGAATGACCCTATTCACACACCTCCTTGAGCGCTACTTCCCTCACGGACAGAGCACAGCCTTTGTACTAACATCCCTTCCCAGCAACTTCCCAGAAATGTTTCTTCCTGAGGCATGCACACTGTCTGAGTGTCTTTATATGGCGGTCCAAATGCAACTTAATTAAATCACATGCACACACAATTTTCACGCATGCACACACAAATCACGCGCACACAAGCAAAAAAATTCACATGCAGAGATTTCATGTGACACTGTTGATATTTTGACAGAGTCAAAGGTATAATAAGCTATTGGGTAAAGACAATCTGGAGTTGGTTGTATGTATATGAGTCCGAGTGTTTTGATTATGAGGTTATTGTAAAATTAGGAAAATGAATGAAAATTGATCAATGGCTCATTTCCTGTCCCAAGGGTTGTGCTTGGTTTGACAAGCATGTTGAATGCTGAACAGGCCATGACGAGAATTGAGAGGTGCTGCAAAATGTCTGCAGACCCTGTGGATGGCCATAAACGGTGTGTTATAGTCTGAAGGGTGAAAGCTGCAATAAATGCCTATAATCCCACAACATGTGGGTGTCTGTTATCTAACTTACTGCGCTGCGTGAAATGTTATAACGGACTGCAGGAACACCAGGAACTAAAGGAATGTCGATCATGTCCACAAGCCGCAGTTCAGGAGTCTGACTCGGCATCCTAGAAGGTACTTCCTTCTCCTTGCCTTTACCTTTTTGCTTGCCCTTTTCTTCTTTGGTGTTTTCTCACCAATATCTTCTGAAGACAGTTTTGGAAGTGCGTATCCTAACAGGTTCAAACTGGTGGCCAGTACAAGCTGTGAGGAGGTGTCGTGAGGAGCACGAGATGGGATGAACAAGGTGAAGACACACGTGGGTCAATGAGAATGTCACATCGTAAATTTCACCTTTGGGTACTTGGACAGACTGGGTGACAGGAGAAAGAGAAAGATCTGCGAGAAGAGACAACTACAACACAAGCTTAGTCTGCAACCCTCAGACTCAAGCTCAGCTTGCCGACAAAAAGCGAACCAGTCATGGCCTAAGACAACCATGGCCAGCAAGGTGTCACGAAGCATGAACGGAAAATCAGTAGAGAACTGAACGTCTCCTTCGAGCAAAGTTGCAAGCGCCTGAAACACACCCTCACGAGAACGAGCAAGCGCATCTGAATTCAAAAAGGACATAAAAGTAGTGAATCCACAGAAGAGGGGTTCCGTGTAACAGATACATTTACACCCTCAACCATAAATGACATGATGTGAATAGAGGATCAGCAGCAAGAGGCAGCAGATCTGAGACATGGGAAAGAACTATACTGCACCGCCACTCTGAATCCTTGGTTCTTTTTGGGTCCACAAATACCCAGCTACCTAAAGGTAGTGGGAATACCATCTTATGTTGCTCGAAATGTATTTTAAACACTTTGTATACTCGTTATTGATCAATATTTAAACATCCATCTGCATAGTACAGGCTCTATAGTTGTGAAATTTGCCTCTCACCACATTTACAGTGCTTGTCCTCCATGTTGAACATACTGCTCAGGGCTGCATCAACTAGTGGTATGCATTTTAACAGTGATCTCAATGATGGCTTTCAGACGCTGTGTGATGTGTTGTCTCAGCGTGTCAAGCATGTCAAGCCTGGTCCTATGGCGGTCCAGATGCAACTTAATTAAATCACGTGCACGCACAATTTTCACGCATGCACACACAAGCAAAAAATTCGCGTGCGGAGACTTCATGTGACACTGTATTGAAAAAGTTCCTAATACCCAGCGGTTGACATTTCCTATCCTTGGGGGATAGAAACTTGAGATGGTACTTACAGAGGCTGCATAGGGCTCGACAAGGTGGGGACCAGGCTTGACACGCTGAGACAACACATCACACAGTGTCTGAAAGCCATCATTGAGATCACCATTAAAATGCATACCACTAGTTGATGCAGCCCTGAGCAGTATGTTCAACATGGAGGACAAGTGTTGTAAATGTGGTGAGAGGCAAATTTCACAACTATAGAGCCTGTACTATGCAGATGGATGTTTAAATATTGATCAATAACGAGTATACAAAGTGTTTAAAATACATTTCGAGCAACATAAGATGGTATTCCCACTACCTTTAGGTAGCTGGGTATTTGTGGACCCAAAAAGAACCGAGGATTCAGAGTGGCGGTGCAGTATAGTTCTTTCCCACGTCTCAGATCTGCTGCCTCTTGCTGCTGATTCTCTATTCACATCATATCATTTATGGTTGAGGGTGTAAACATATCTGTTACACAGAACCCCTCTTCTGTGGATTCACTACTTTTATGTCCTTTTTGAATTCAGATGCGCTTGCTCGTTCTCGTGAGGGTGTGTTTCAGGCGCTTGCAACTTTGCTCGAAGGAGACGTTCAGTTCTCTACTGATTTTCCGTTCATGCTTCGTGACACCTTGCTGGCCATGGTTGTCTTAGGCCATGACTGGTTCGCTTTTTGTCGGCAAGCTGAGCTTGAGTCTGAGGGTTGCAGACTAAGCTTGTGTTGTAGTTGTCTCTTCTCGCAGATCTTTCTCTTTCTCCTGTCACCCAGTCTGTCCAAGTACCCAAAGGTGAAATTTACGATGTGACATTCTCATTGACCCACGTGTGTCTTCACCTTGTTCATCCCATCTCGTGCTCCTCACGACACCTCCTCACAGCTTGTACTGGCCACCAGTTTGAACCTGTTAGGATACGCACTTCCAAAACTGTCTTCAGAAGATATTGGTGAGAAAACACCAAAGAAGAAAAGGGCAAGCAAAAAGGTAAAGGCAAGGAGAAGGAAGTACCTTCTAGGATGCCGAGTCAGACTCCTGAACTGCAGCTTGTGGACACGATCGACATTCCTTCAGTTCCTGGTGTTCCTGCAGTCTGTTATAACATTTCGTGCAGCGCGGTAAGTTAGATAACAGACACCCACATGTTGTGGGATTATAGGCATTTATTGCAGCTTTCACCCTTCAGACTATAACACACCGTTTACGGCCGTCCACAGGGTCTGCAGACATTTTGCAGCACCCCTCAATTCTCGTCGGCCCATTCAGCATTCAACATGCTCATCAAACCAAACACAACCCTTGGGACAGGAAATGAGCCATTGATCAATTTTCATTCATTTTCCTAATTTTACAATAACCTCATAATCAAAACACTCGGACTCATATATAGGGCTGTTCACCGTACACCGTATGACGGGACTTTACGGGGCTGTAATATGGTCGCCGTACCTGTACCGTTGGTTGTTTCAACCTTGAGTTGACGGGACAGGGTACGGGTATAAAGGCCCCGTATTTTGCCGTATTTGTATGGTCGTATACGGCCGTATTACGGTGTAACTTATACATGCAGTAGCCGCATGTCTTATTTCGCAACAAGTCATTCCGGACCTGATCCTCACACTATGGAGATCCTCAAAGTACTGCCAGTGGTATGTTCTCTACTATAATCTCTAATCAACCCCACTCTAACATGTTCTATGTCATGTCCAGATCATATATTCTTTGATTACTTTGCCCCGATCCAGGAGGAACCATGATACCGGTCAAGATATCTCCTGGCGCTGTTCCTTTCCTCCCATTGCTTGCTTTCCCCCCTCCCAGTTCCCATATTTTTACTCGATGTCATCTGACGCTCCAGATACATGTGTACTTGCCGAGGATCAAGCTTTTCAGGTGGTTCTTGGCCGTGGAAAAGAGAACACTGGGCGCCAGTCTCCGACGAAGGTCAACTTCACAGCAAGGTACAAGAAGCAATTGAATGTGACGATAGATGAATTCGAGCACTACTTGAAGCTCCCGCAGGAGGATTTCGATACTTGTGACCCCATTCAGTGGTGGGCAGGTCGTCGTGCACAATTTCCCAACCTTTCTCATCTCGCGCGTGATGTTCTTGCAATCCCTGGTGAGTGTATAGCCTATCTAAAACATTCGTAGTATTTAACTATTGTCTTCGCACTATTTGCAGGGTCTGCTGTTGCCGTTGAACGTATTTTTTCTGGGGATCAGGACACAGTCTCTATGCGGCGTGCAAGCCTCAAGCCCGAGACAATCAGGACGCTAATGTTGGTGAAGGCAAAGCTTCGTTTGGCTCGTGCTGCAGTCCAAGACCTTGTTTAATGTACCATATGTACCGTATGTACCGTATACGGCCGTAAAGCACACCGTACCGTACCGTCAGCATATTTTTTTTCATCCGTAATAGACAGTTATGTTTTAGCTTCATACGGCGGCACACCGTATACGGTACGGTGAACAGCCCTACTCATATACATACAACCAACTCCAGATTGTCTTTACTCAATAGTTTATTATACCTTTGACTCTGTCAAAATATCAACAGTGTCACATGAAATCTCTGCGCGCAAATCCCTTTGCTTGTGTGCGCGCGATTTGTGTGTGCGTGCGTGAAAATTGTGCGTGCACGTGATTTAATTAAGTTGCGTTTGGACCGCCATAGTCTTTACGGTCCAATGGATCTACGAAAAGCCCATTGAGCCATACGAGACCTCATGCATGTGATAACAACTTTATCTTCTGCACGTGTCCGTCTCCCGGTGATTCTGTACACGTACTTGTGTGCGTGGACGGGCTCTGATATGAAAACCAATGATGCCAGAACAACACGATGTGCCGATAAGGTCATCACAGATCTTCTATGATTGGTTGTGGTATATTACTTCACGTATACATTGCCCTCGATGCACAACGATGTGTCGCTAACAGCTGTGTATGCGGGCATCTGAAGGCGCTTTCTCTTTCCATTATGCCATGGATTACGACCGGGCTCCACTTGCGGTCGTGATGCACTGTACGTTGACACACGTGTCCAAGAAGCCTCTGAATCGAAAGCCGGTCCATAAAAACAGAGGTCATCTTGATGTTGTGTGCATTACGCCTCTGGCATCTAATCTACCATGGATTTACTTCGCAATAGACGCAAACAAGCAGCCTCAGCCTCGCCCTCAATCGAGCCCTCCATCGAGCCCTCTCTTGATGTAACGTCTCTTCCTTCCCTCTCTGGTTCCGCGAGCCCTCCAGAGACATGGGAGGAAGTGGACATATCGTCCACCGACTATGCCCGCAGGCGCAGAGAGCTCATGGAGATGATGGCTGACCTCCGGTCCTTGGGGTGGGTGGTTGTGGATCTCATTGTCCTCGGATCGCTCACGCTACCTCTTACAGTGCCGACGCGTTCATCGCCTTACCATCCGTAGTCGTAATTGGTGGCCAATCCGGTTTGTGGTCGCCTCTCCTTGCAACCACAGCTATACTCAGCCTTATATTTCAGCGGGAAAAAGCTCACTCGTCGAGGCCGTCAGTGGGGTACGTCGGCAGATAGTTTGTCTTTTTGTCCCTTTCATTCATTTTTTTTCTTTACGATAAAGATCAACGTCCCAAGAGATAGCGGAACGTGTACCAGGTGACTAACTAACTATCAGTTATTGTGGGTATGCTCATACTACTATATGCAGATGCCCTATGGAATGTAACATGTCCAGTCATGCCACATCGTGGTCCTGCACTATCACCCTACGTATCGGCTTCGATAGTAACGGCTTAGACCTGCAAAAGCCTACTAATGTGAAATTTGGCCGAACGATCACTGACAGAAGTGAATTCGAAGTTTGGCTGCGTCGTGCTCAGGCAGCCATTTTGAACCCGAACGTTCCTTCTTCGACTTTCCACGTAAAGACCATCGAGGAACTCAAGAACATAAAAAATACACTGAAGTTCTCCCGGAACGTAGTGTGCGTCTCGATCGAAGACCCCGATGCGACTGACCTGTCATTCTACGATTTACCGGGTAAGTATATGTTCATCTGGATTGAGACGACATATCTGATGGGCAGCAAAGGCCTGATACAAAACGAAGAAGCCGAAATCGTCGCCTTGGTGAAAGGTTTGGCGGAACATTACACCGAGAAAAAAAATACTATCATATTGACCACGATTCCCATGAGTGGTACGTGTACGAACTGCAAAATACTTTTCCACTGAATCGATGAGCGCGGTGCCAGATGATATGGAAAATCAACAATCCATGAGTCTCGCCAGAGCCGCAGACCCCAATGGGAGGCGAACAATCGGCAAGTCACCCGTGCTGCAGTATGATTAAATGACTCGAAGTTCTTCAGGCGTACTTACGAAGCCTGACACGCTCGGGACTGGAGCTATCACCCAGCGCCGCAAATGGGTAGAAATCATTGAAGGTCGTTCAGAGGAACACACGCTGAGGCACGGTTTTTACTGCGTGCGTCTCCCCGATGATGCCGAACGTGCGCAACGCTTGTCTCGCGCTGAATCGCAAAGGCGTGCTGCCGAATATTTCGACACGACGTCGCCCTGGAAGGACGTGATCGACCGGCATCGGTTCGGAATTCCGGGCTTTGTCTCCGATATAAGCCAACTGCTCATTCGATTGATCGAGGAAGCGTGCGTGGACCCTCTTCTAGCTGGCTCGCTATAAAGCACTTACATTATCTCTAGTTTACCGCGTCTCAGAGAAGATGCCGATACACTCCTTGCGAAATGTATCAAGGACATCGATGAACTTCCTCCGCCACTTGAAGATGACCCACAGATTGAGGTTTTAGGACGAGTCAATGCGTTTTGCGATGTCTTCAAGAGCTTTGCGAATGGCAGTCACGAAGATAAGCGTCTTGCGCAGCGGAATCGCGCTCTCTATGCCATTTTCAAGAGGGATATCCGCGGCACTGCCCCTGACTTTAGGCCTTTCAATGATCCGGAAGACTATGTTCCACTGGATGATACTGAGGGGAATATGACTCTTACGGATCGAGATCCTGGTGTGAAAGTGATGGGCATATATGACATCCGCAGGGCCATCCAAGAGTATGTTTTCGTATTTTGTGACAGTTGGGCGGCAGCTCAATCATTCATCAAGGGCAATTGGATGGGAGCTTCCGAACAACGTGCCATATCAGGCAAAGGCAAACCTTATTGCTCAATTTACCAAACTCTGGGTTGCTCCGTCTGAGCGCTGTCTCGCTGGTGTCAATAACGTGCTTGATCAAGTCATCGACACACTCATAAGCACCCATTTTGGACGCTTTAAAGTTCTCGAAGAATATTTTGGGTAAGCATCGACTCCTCTTGACCATTGTCTGGGCTCAAGTTATCTGTGGTATTAGCAATTTGATTCGAACTCAGGTTGGTATCTGCAAGACGCGCGCCCAAGAGGCTGTCAAAACAGCCTTGGAATTGGAAACTACTACTCCACACTATACTCAGAACACGCACTATCTTCAAACACTCCGCGAAAAATGGCTGGCTCATTATAAGACAGTTCGGAGTAGACCTCTTCTTTACATGGGACCCATGACATCGCGACCTGGGTCGCCCAGCTGCCCCAAAGATGACGATTGTCCCCCACCTTTCATGCAGTTCGAATCTGCTTCTGGTGCTACATCAAAGGGTCGTCCTGCTAAGTCTAGTCCTGATAAAGATAGGACTAGTAATGGTATGCCTTGCCCTGTCAGGTTGGAGACGCCCGAGGCCAAAGCTTTAAGGGCTCTCGCAGAAGCGGGGTATGCAGGCCTTCGGGGTTCAGATCTTGCACGGTTGTTACCTCCAGACTCATTTGAGGAGGAGCTGGTTGTGATGGCTGATGTTCGAGCCTATTATCACGTTGCCTACAAGGTGAGTCTTGTTCATCATCTCCGTTTCAACGCGTTTATCACCCCGAGCAGCGCATCGTTGACCATATTCCTTTCACAATCGAGCATGCTCTCCATCATGCCCTGGCGAAACAACTTTCGCAAAGCCTTCTCACGAGCTTGTTGACTGATGTTGCGTCTGGGCCCAGCTTCTCTGAGCGTATGAACGAGTTGGTCAGCGAAGATGCTTCCATCGCTCAGAAACGTGCAATGCTCTCGACAAGAAAAGAACGCCTGCTGAATATTCGCCGGAGACTCATGACCTTCAGCAGTAGTATTTGATTACTGTGAGGGGTCATGACGTATGTCTGTTTGCTGGGCCAACATAGATCTTCTTTAACTCTGTCGGAGAAACCGCGATTGATTGATTGTGTAGTTGTTACTGTATTGTACTGTTATGTGCTCGAATGTTATTTCCCCGATCGGACGGAATCCCGGCCATCGAATATGGCAATGGTGGGCGCGCGCCCGTCGGGCGAGTCGCGTCCGTAGCTGGCTGGGAAAGTCACCGTAAAGTTGCGTTTTGGTAGGGTAAAGTGCCGCACCTCGAGAAATTTACAAAATTTACGCATAAATTTTGTAAATGTTCTCGTGCCCTCTGCAAATGTTGTGTCCCGCGCTTTACTGGCGCTCCAGTACTGCTTCACGCATTCGCAGCACCTCAACAACGCCACGACGCGTTCCCAGCCATCTGCTTGCCGTCCAATCCATTTTTCTTCCTCGAAACCTTTGTGTGGCGATGGATAAATGTGTGAACAAAACACATTCAAATGTACTTGAGAATACAACCGTTCTACTATACAGACATTTCGCGAACGAAGGCATCTGATTCTTTGCTCATATTGGTACACTGCTGCCTAAAACTTGTGATGACAAGGAGGGGCTCTGAGGTGGGCGCGTCGAATTGGATTCCAGGTAATTGCGCATTCCTCCCCGCGGTTCCAGCACGTCAAGCTTTGCCATGTCTGATGTTCCAATCAAATACTTAGCTGTTGGATATGATGCATTGAAACTGGGAGGAGTTGGGTAAAGGCAAGCAGAGCCAAGTGAGAAGATACAAATCGCGCCACGCTCACCCTCGTTGTAAAGACCAGGGCCTGATATCTTTGAAGTACCACGGCACATTTAGCGTTGTGACGCAATTTGTTCTTGCTACGATATTTTGCTGGCAGAACAGATGCAACTCATTGCAGCTGAGTACACTCGATGAAGTGCAGGAGTACCAAGTTGGGTCGTCTGGTCCGGTCATCATTACATAACCCGGCAAATAAACTGTGATTATTGCACCCGACCCGGTCAGCTTTACTGTGACAGCATTGATGGACGTTGGTCGTGCTTACTTCTGCTTGTGATAACTCTCCGCGTAACTCAAGGTCACACATCGTCTAGCGTTCAGCAAGTTATTTCCACGTGCCATTCAAATCGTGTCCGTTATCATATAGCTCACCAACGATATCCACTACTTACGCCTTTGCTCGTTCCGGATCATTTTGGGCGCTCACCCACATCATCAGAATACTCAACGCACGCTCGTCGTGGCATGCGACCATAACAGTGGTGTACTTTCGTGAGCCTTCTTCACTCTCATTGTTTTCTACAGATTCTGAAGATTCTGATTCTTCGCTAGCTACTCTGTCGCAAACTATCCCGTCACCAATTGACGCTATCCATGACTTCGATCCGCTGGAAGCCACAAATCACGTATCGCTCCCCCACCGCAGGGACAACCGCCCTTCATCTAGAGGTGCCACCAGTTGGCTCTCATGCATCTTCATCAAGCCATTCTCCCTCCCCTCAATCACTTCCGCATTGGACAATCCACCAGTCCAGTCATTCTAAGAGACATAAGAGATGGATGATGGGCCCTTCACTGCCCCTTTACCACCCTCTCGGTCGTCTTGCCCTATCTCTCCCCGATTTGGATCCAACTGCGTTCGGGCTCCCCGCGCCGGCAGTAATAATGGATGATCCCACGCGCCGATCGTCAAATCGCGCGCGTCGCCCCGCGCCCAAAGTACGCGACGCAAACGAGCCAGCTCCCTCCCCCGTTCCCTTCATCGATGTCGCACCTGCCCCCGAGCCAGAACCTAAGGAAAAACCTAATTCCCGCAGGAGGCGCCCTGCTGGTGGCGGAAACAAAAGAAAGCGGAGAGAAGTTGATGACGGTGACGCGACCTATCCTGCAAAGCGCTCCCGCAACCCAAGGAGCTCCGCTGCCAATGCAACGGCACGCACTCCTACTGCCGGAGAGCCTTCTCCTCCCCACTCTGTCGATAATTCTGCTCTTTCCCCTGCACCTGATGACGCCCCGGAAGAAAAACGGCCCGAACGCCGGACCACCAAATCACGTGGTCTCCCTGCTCGCAGGGATTCTAGTGGAAGCGAGGCGACTGTTACTTCAGTATCAGCCTCGATTGTTGCTGGCAGCATTGCACTTCTCAAGGATATCGGTGATGATGCTCTGGACATTGACACTTCGCCATCCAGCGGGCCCAAGGACGCTGAGCGTACCACCCGCAGTGGAGACCTCAGCAGCAAAGACACCAGTTCAGACGGAGGCGATAAAGTCACAAATAACGTTCCAGGGTAGCGTGGCACTTCCTTCGTGGCTCCTGTATATATGAGATGTTTTGGTTTATTAAACTATATGCATCCCTTGTCTATTGCTATTTGTCCTTGACCATCTTTTTTACTCGTTTCTCTCGTTAATATTTACCTGTTCGCGTTTTATTCATGTACTTACTCCCTCGGATTCTCTCGTTGACTTATGGTTGACTACGAACAGGTTATTTATGAAGTATCTATACTATTTCAACGAGACTGATCTGGATTAAATTGACGGATGGCATTCATGAATATTATGATGCGGGGAACTAGTCTTCCGCAGTCAGGCGTAATAGAATGAAGACGATTGTTCCTTCTAAATCAGGATAGGGAACGTGTATTTAAAGTACACGAAGCAAAGTACTTATGGCATCAGTTAATAGTACCGTGACGGCTTACACCCGACTCGGATTCCAGCAGCTTCTGGTGAGTCTTTGGCTCGAGAATGCATCAGGTTCGACGATTGGGTTCTGAGAACCAATGGTACAACAAACGTAGATGCGGTAGCTGTCACGTTCTCTCTCTCGGTAGAGCAACGATCATCGTATTGCAATGAAGAGCGGCGATAGCAAAGCGCTGGTGCCTGTCCACTGGCAGTGCCAGCCTGTTCAGCACGTTGGATGCGGCGAGCTTGATGCATTGATGGGCCTAATCAAGGTCCTCCCATTCTTGGAGTCACTTATCATATAGGTTATTCTGACTTGAAGTGCCAGCATCACTTTGTTGTCAGCGCTCGTCTTATCTGTATAATGAATTACCTCCATAATCCCTCAATGGGTTGCTAATTATTCTTCCCATAGCTAGTACTGTGCCACCAAGAGTCATGTCTTGGAGTATCATAAGAGCCGAATCTTCACTGCTGCAGGAGGACCAGCTCCAGGGCCCAGCTAGTGTGTACGAAGCCTAGTAATGCATACGCAGCATGGTTGTTACGCCACCCAATATTGCATGCAACACGTTGCATCCACGCGTTGTGGGGATTTTCATATCTGGCGCCTGGACCGTATCGACAATTGTTCTAACGAACTGGAGATATTACTGGTACATGAAGAACGCCGAACACGCAAGTCAAGACCCTCCTTCCGCTGTTGAATCTTGTCTGCAGTTGAGCCGTCTTTTCAATGTCGTTGTCTGCTGGTGGAGGACTGTCTACTGTAAGTTGTGCTTGGCCCTTCCTCAGCACAAAGTTAATCCGAACTTAGCTACACACCCAAAGTCAGAGCGTAGCTTCGCATCACACAGAAACATGCAATGTTGTCATCTTTGGAGAAACGGGCGCTGGCAAAAGCTCCTTGATCAATTTGGTGGCTGGGAAGCAAACGGCGCTGACGTCCTGCGATTCAATGGGATGTACAACTGAAACTAACGCGTACGACGTCTCGATTCAGAACAAGACCTTGAATGTAAAGCTTATCGATACGGTCGGTCAGTGCAGTCTGCTGCTCTTGATGATTGTTGCTGAGCTAGATTGCAGGTCTTGGCGAGGGCCCTGAAGGAGCAGTCCCCGACAAGGAAGCTCGAGGAATTCTGAAGAAGCTCCTCCGAGATCTTATGAAGAAAACTGACATTCATCTCCTCATGTACTGTGTGCGAGGTGTAAGAGCGACGAAGGCGCTCTGCCGCAACTATGACTTAATCCGCTCCGAAGTGAAGGAGAGGGTTCCAATCGTTCTTGTCGCCACAGCTTTAGAAGACCAAGCACCAGAGATGGAGGAATGGTGGAGGAAAAACGTGCAACTCATCTCAGACTTCGGGATGGCCTTTGCTGGCCACGCATGTGTCACCACGGCGACTATCGACCAAGATGCAGAGGATAGCCTCAAGCGACGCCACAAGCAGTCATACCGCGCCGTCTGCCAGCTTATCGAGCAGTGTCGCCTGCCAGAAGAGGTTCAAACTCCACTGTTAGATGTCGGCCGATGGCTACATAACGCTATCCAGCAGGTATCAACAATGACTGCAAGGTACGAAGTTTTCGGATGCTCCTCGTGCCGTGTCTTACCAGCATTAATGAGTAGGAAAAGACATAAAGATATCGTACTCACTGGGGAGACGGCTGCGAGCGTTGGTTCACCCGTCGACCTCATGGCGGCAGAGGAGGTAGCGCACACAGCTCCTGACCTGCGACGCTGTACTTTGCAGTACACAGAACCTATCGGCTTGTATGACGAGATTTTCGAGGCGTTTGAAACCATTCGACTCGAGGACCCGCATCTGGGAATAAGAGAGGACCATATCCCTCCAGACGTGTGTGCAAGGTGTGTAGTCTTCATATGTTCATTGTGCCTTATTTTGCCAACAATGATGAGTAGTAACGATGATCAAAATATCGTACTCGCTGGAGAGATAGCGGCAAGCGTTGGTTCACTCGTCAACCTCATGGCGGGAGATGAGGTAGCACCCACAGCTCCTGACATGCGATGCCGTATGCTGGAATGTTCAGAGACTGTCGACTCGGATGACGAGACTTTCGAGGGATTCGAAGCCATTCGAGTGGAGAACCATCTTGAAATCAAAGAGCACCCTATCACTCTCGACACGAATGCAAGGTGCGTAGTCTTTAGATGTTCTTCGTGCCGTATTTTGCTAAACATTGATGAGTAGGAACAATGATGAAGATATCGTACTCACTGGGGAGAGAGCGGCATGCAATGGCTCACTCGTTAACCTCATGGCGGGAGATGAGATGGCACCCACAACTCCCGTCATGCGAAGCCGTATGCTGCAATGTTCAGAAACCGTTGACTCGAATGACGAGGATTCTGAGGAGTTCGAAACCATTCGACCCGAGGACCCTATTCTTCTTGACATGGGTACAAGGTGCGTAGTCTTCAGATGTTCTTTGTGCCGTATTTTGCCAACGTGGATGAGTAGGCGCAATGATGATTATAGCGCACTCACTGGGAAGAGAGCGTCAAGCAATGGCTCACCCAACCTCATGGCGGAAGACGAGGTAGTGCCCACGACTCCTGTCATACGACGCCGTATGCTGCAATGTTCAAAGACCATCTACTTGTATGATGAGACTTCCAAAGCATTCTTACGCCTTGTGGACCCGCGTCGGAGAATCAGAGAATACACTATCCCTCCCAAAGTAGTTGTAAGGTGTGTAGTCTTCAAATGCTCTTCGTACCATAGTTCTCTAATTTTATTGGTAGGAACAAGCATAAAAGTATCGTGTCCTTTTGTCGACTCGAGAACCTGCATCTGGGAATCAAAGAGTTCCGTATCAACGTGGGTGCAAGGTGTGTAGTCTTCAGATACTCTTTGCGCTATAGTTGTTCAATTTGATAAGTAGGAACAAACATAAGCTCGAAATCATCGTGTTCTTTTGGCAGACTGGAGTAGGCAAAAGCTCACTCGTCAACATCATGTCGAGAGAGAGGGCAGCGCCCACAGCCCCTGACATGCGACGCCGTATGCTGCAATGTTCAAATACCGTTGACTCAGATGATGAGACTTCTGAGGCGTTCGAAACCGTTCGACTCGAGGACCTGCATATGGGGATCACAGAGTACTTTATCCCTCCAAATATGGATATTAGGTGCGTAGTCTTCATATGCTCTTCTTACTATAGTTGTCTAATTTGACCAGTGGGAACAAGCATGAAATTATCGTGCTCTTTTGGCAGACGGGAGCAGACAAAAGCCCGCTCGCTAACCTCACGACGGGAGAAGTGGTAACGCCCACAATACCTGACATGCAACGCCGGCGTATGCTGCAATATTCAGAAACTGTCGACTCGGATGACAAGATTTCTGAGGTGTTCTTACGCCTTAATGACCCGCATCTGAGAACCGGAGGATACCATGACCCTCCCCAAATGGGTGTAAGGTGCATAGTCTTCACATGCTCATTGTACCATAGTTGTCTGATTTGGTCAGTAGGAACAAGCATAAAATTATCGCGCTCTTTTGGAAGACGAGAGCAAGCAAAAGCTCACTTATCAACCTCATGACGAGAGGGGAGGTAGCGCCCATAGCTTGTGACACGCGACGTCGTATGATGCAATGTTCAGAAACTGTCAACTTGGATGATAAGGTTTCTAAGGCGTTCTTACGCCTTGAGGACCCGCATCTAAGAATCAGAGGATACCCTATCTCTCCCAAAATGGTTGCAAGGTGCGTAGTCTTCACATGCCATCCGTACCATAGTTGTCTGATTTGACTAGTGGGGACGGGCATAAAAATACCATATTGTTTTGGCAGACGGGAGCAGGAAAAATATCACTCGTCAACCTCATGACGAGAAGGAAGGTAGCGCCCACAGCTCGTGACATTCGACGCCGTATGCTCCAATGTTCAGAAACCGTCAACTTGGATGACAAAATTTCCAAGGCATTCTTACGCCTTGAGGACCCGCATCTGAGAATCAGAGGATATCCTATCCCTCCAAAAACGGTTGCAATGTGTGTAGTCTTCACATGCCCTCCGTACCATAGTTGCCTGATTTGACCAGTGGGGACAGGCATAAAAATACCGTACCGTTTTGGCAGACGGGAGCAGGCAAAAGCTCCCTTGTCAACCTCACATCGCGAGAGGAGATAGCACCCACAGCACCCGACATGCAACGCCGTATGATACAGTGTTCGGAAACCGTCAACTTGGAAGACAAGACTTCTGAAGCGTTCTTACGCCTTGAGGACCCGCATGTGAGAATCAGAGAATGCCCTATCCCTCCCAAAATGGGTGCAAGGTGCATAGTCTTCATATGCTCTTCGCATTATAGCTGTCTAATTTGATTAGGAGGGACAAACCTCAAAATATCGTGCTCTTTGGGGATACGGGAGTAGGCAAAAGCTCACTCATCAACCTCATGGCGGGAGGGGAGGTGGCGCGTACATCTCCTGACATGCAACGCTGTACGATGCGTTGGCAAGAGTATAGCATCGGTTTCGGCGACACGTCTTACAAGGTCTTCGATACTGTTGGACTCGAGGTACCGCAACTGGGAATCAAAGAGTATCTCGAGTTTGTCGAGAACGCCTATCGGCTCATCAAGCAATTGGACAAACAAGGCGGCATTGATCTGCTTCTATTCTGTGTTCGCGCCGGCAGAGTCACTGCTACGCTACATAACAATTACAGGCTCTTTCACGAATTCCTCTGCGAGAAGAAGGTTCCCATTGTTCTTGCGATTACGAACCTTGAAAGAGAGAAAAGGATGGAGGATTGGTGGGAGAGAAACCAGGGCACCTTCGACAACTATCAGATCCAGGTCGCTGGTCATGCGTGCATCACCGCCGCTAATAGATTGGACGGCAGACACAAAGACCTTTATGAAGAATCACGCGTCACGATCCGCAACCTTGTTGAAAAATTTACTGCCGACGGGCAGAAGCAAGCATGGTTGGGAGGAGATAATCTGTTCGTGTCGTTGATGCGTAAGCTGAAGGAATTACTTGCAGGGAGTTTGCGTGTGAGAAGAAAGGATCTTGTTACTCATCTCACTAAGCGTTGCGATATTTCTCGAGAAGTCGCAAAACAGTTGGCTGATATGATCAAGCAAGACGTAGAAGCTACTTGACTTCCCCTCTTCGAAGATTTATCGTCATCCGATTGTAGAATTTGCTCTTGTTGATGATACGTTACACACATGAATTGATACATACACATGCACCTGTACTCCAGTACGACGCTCTCATAAACAACGTTGATCATGGCGCAGGCTGATGATCTTGAATTTGATGAAAATTACTGACAGAATCTGCTGCTTCTGTATGTTCGAGTGCCTTGGAGCGCATTATAATGCACTTGGGGAGCGGGACTTTCGCAGCATGACGGAGCAGGGGACCTGTGTCGAGAAATCTATTAGGAATACGTATACTTGGTGTAGCATACGCGAATACGGCGAATGTCAATACCTGCTAGGGTCTAGCTCCCGGTGAGATCGTGGCCCGAGTTATTCAAGATTAACTGGGTTTGATTATTCAATTCTGAGAACCAGTACAACGAACGTAGATGCGGTGGCGATCGAGATGCACGTTCTCTCGAGAAGTAAAGCAATGAATTAGGAATGGCGGCGATAATGAAACGGTTGCCTAGGTCAGGACTTGGATACGAACTTTGCACTTGTGATACAGGAAGTTCGAAGGATTTCAATGACGCTCACGATGCACTTGATGCCCATGCTTGTTATAGATCAGAGGCCGCCGCTGAGTGGACCACTCATGTCCTACGATAATAATAGCTGCAAATCGGTAGCTATGTGGCACGTTCGTCTGGTTCGATGTCGACAGAAGTGCGGATGAAATCCAGACCAAAAAGCCGCGGCGGTGCGTGTCTTTCACCATGAATGCAGATCGAACACTCGATGATGAAGAAACCTTTATAAAGATGTTGTTGGCATGTTCGTATCGGCAGCTATGATCCGTGAACATCGTACCGAATAATCACCCGAGGACTTCACCGTTGCAATTGGAGATACAACAATTGTATCAACGTAACTGGTAAGTGTTTACGACGTCGTACCTTGTTTCAAGGATGATGATAAGAAGGCTTCCCATGCTCCTGCAGCGTAGATAACAGTAAGAGCTGGACAGACTCGCCAGGCGAACCCAGGGCAACAAAAGAGGCAGGACCATGCATATGTGGAGCTCCCAAGGATACCAGAAACTTGGAGGGAGCCCCAGATGCGGACATCGATGAACATTTTGTACGCCTGATCGATGTCATATGACCGGTTCTTTACAACATGCAGCCGTCTCATTCTATATGATTGGTTCTTGAATTAGAGAAGAGCTTGGAAACATCGTGAAACATATACCAGGTTCAGATGTGAAATGTGATCATGAACTTCGTCGATGAGTCACCAGGTCATTTTAAAAATGGCAGGTGTCCCTGTCGCTGCGTTGAAAAGTTGTCAGGTTCTGACAAAGTTCCTGCCCCTTCCTACCCCCGCAAAGATCAGTTTCGACGCAGAGTCATAAAATTGCGGATCATCCGATACGTAGGTCAACCGTTCAAACGTTCAAGTTCGAGGAGCACACCATTTGGTCGTATGCATAGACGGGCGAAGTAAGCGGAATATATGATACTTAGATCGTGAATTGGACTTATCAATATTAATTGTTGTACGTACATTACGGCGTTACCGTGTGTTGCCACAGAGAGGCGCCGGGAAGGTCATTGCCAAAACGGAACTCACGCCGATGAGTCGGATGATCGCGTCCATGTGCACCATGTGAGACTTACGACATGTCATTTGACCACCGCATAACCTTCAAGGTGACTTTCGTGTCCCAGTGCAATCTCAGAAAGCTGACAGTAACCTGAATGACCTGCAGGCTGCAGTTGAAACGTTCGGGTGCACACAGTACTTGCGTATGTGTATATCTCTATCAACCTTATTCCCCAATGTTCAAGTTGCATTATTTGTGCCCAGATTGAAGATCCGTGTTATTTGTTACGATGATCGTTTCCTATCCGTTCATGACTCACGATAACGTTCAACGTTCAACGTTCTCGTTACTAGTAGTAGCTCGATCGGAAGCGTTGTTGTTCCCTACGGCCCTTTAGCTCTCCCGTTGAGCATGGGTCAAGCGTTTGGACTGGAATCTACGAGGAAACTTGCTGCCCTGTGTGGCCGGTGAGCGCAACAGCAGCCGGCTCGCCTTAACATTTAGGACTGATCTATTTTGAATTGACGGCCAAGTCCGACAACCGAAGCTCATTCATCAAAGTGACGACATTTGATAGGATTTGATGGGTCCGTGAAGCACAGCCAATCAAGATCTTTTTTCCTCCATCGCGTGATGCGCATACAGTCTCTGTTTGGCAGAGATCAACCCAGTCGCGGAGTCACTTTGTTACAACACCTTCGCGCCATATGCAACGGCTCCATTAAAGAGTGGACAATCTTGGACAAATGCCCTGCGAAGTCTCATTCCACATCCGTAACGTTCGGTAGAAAGTCCCGTCGTCGACTGCCTTTTCAACCAGTCCGGGGTTCCCAGCATCCCTGCCTCCCCGCGTGTCCGACTTCGGGTCCTCTAGCTCATCAATTTCTTAAAGTAACCCACCCTTTGTTTTCGTCTTTGCGACATTCCTTCGCTCGATGGAGGAATTACCTTCAGCGAAGAGAAGCATATACCGAGAAAACTTCGAGAGCAGCACCTTCAGTCTTGGTGGTCGGTCAACTGCGTCATTGAGAGGTAACGTTGCTATCGTCACTCTAAAACTTAGTCGGACGTAATTTCGCGTTACAGGTCATGCTGCTCCAATTGCAGGAACTGGCTCTGACGGCGCTCAACCAGAGTCAGACCCATTCGCTGATCCCTTCGCCAGGACTACTCCGACCGGAATCGCAATTAATGCCCCTGCATATCAGACCGAAGCTGATGTTCCTCAACCAGAGGGTCAACCAACGGATACAGATGCAGCGACCGCGCCTCCTGCAACCCCTAAACCTCCTCTGTACAAACGTAGATGGTTTATAATCACTTCAATCATCGGGGCTTGTTTGGGTATCGCGTTACTTTTCATCATTCTGTTCCCTGTGCTCCGCGCAATTGTTCAGTATGTAATCAACCAATCCACGTTGAATATCCAACAGGCGGCAATATTGTCCCCATCAAATACGTCGTAAGCGTACAATTTTGTGATACACAGTCAGCGCACTAACTTATTGGTCATACAGCTTCACTTTAGCAATGCTAGGCGTTGTAGGTATTCGCATTGTATTGTGATCGTATCTGTTGACCATCGGTCTCAGGTATCTCATACTGGTATTTTCTCCGCCACCGTGGCCTTCACGCAGCCGGTGAACGTGAGCTGGATGAATGGCAGTGTTGAAGTACCTCTCGGCTATATGTCGCTTTCGACCCTGTATGCTTCCAACAAACGGGCAACCATTAACGATACCACGACTTTCTACATCACAGATCAAAATGCCTTCGGCCGCTTCACGAGTTCGATGATTACCTCACAAAATTTCACCTGGAAATTACAGAGTTCTAATCTGAATGTCCAGGCAATGAAGTTCCCCACCGCCCATGGTATTTCATTCAATAAGCTGGTGACCATTAATGGTGCAGTATTTTCATATTCACGTAGATTTTGGTGCAACTGACAGGGAGTCTTGCTAAGGCACGAATAATTTTGCCGGTAATGTCATTCTCGAGGACATGCAATTGCCCAGCGACAATCCTGGGGGAGGCATCAATTTTGTGGCGGTTACACAGTTGAACAATACAAGGTACTCTTCAAACCAGAGCCTTCATTACGTTTTGACCTGATCACTTGGTATAGCCCTTTCACGTTGGGGCTGGGAACAGTGGTTTTTGACCTCGTGTACCAAAACGTCTATCTTGGTACTGGAACGGGATACAATGCTAACATCGTATGTCCTACGTTCTAATTTCTCCATTTTAACGTCTCAACTTACCTCAGGTCCCTGGTCCTAACAACATCACATTGAGCGGTGTTTTAGTACCCCAGACGACGCCTGCCAACCTTGCGGCGGTCTCGCAGCTTTTCACGAATTATATCAATTTCGAAAGCTCGCCCGTCATTGCCGCGGGCAAGTCAACACTGCAGCCAGATGGTTCACAGATATCTTGGCTTAGCCAGGGTTTGGAAAGCCTTCAGCTTACAGTGCCCTTCAAGTCAACGACGCCGATCAACCCAATTCGGTCTATCCAGATAGGGAGCATGGCGCTTGGATTCACTCCAGAGACGGCATGGACCCCGCAAGCGGACAGTAACTCAGTTCACGCGACCATGCGTAAGTGATTTGTATGAAAGCAGTGCTGTCATGTCTGATTTGGACGCAACAGAATTGCCTTTTGGGTTTGGGTTGTCTATCGACCAGATCCAGAATGAGTTCACCATCGTCAAAAATGGTTCGAATGTAGCAGGTTTGAATACGGTATGATTGTCAACTACACTCATAATTCGCTGGTAACCGTCTTGCTGCGCAGCCTCTGGGTGCATCAACGTCTGCGATTACTGTGCTGAGCCCGACAGACACTGAGGGCACCATCAATATCACCATTGTTAACAGTGTTTTGAATGCTACAGATGCGGAGCATGGTAGTTTCGCCGCGTTCAGTAAGTGTGCTGTTTTCGAATGGTGCGATCTGATTATCTGTTATTTATATATTTGGCAGACATGGAACTCACAGATTCTACCACTACTGACTTCTTGCTGGTTGGCAATTCTCGCGCGGTCGCAAACATGAGTATCGGTCAAATTACTTTGGACCCTATCAAGGTCAATGTGTCGACCAGTCTCAATGGCCTACAAGGTCTGAAGGGGTACACCACTATCGGGGCTGTCGACGTTATGGGTGGGACCCAGCAGGCTCTTAATCTTAGCATCGACGGCAAGAAGACTTCTCAGCTATTGTCTTATTGTGACTGACTTCACCTGTAGTATCCATCTATAACCCTTCCAGTCTTGATCTCACTACTGGCGACCTACGTTAGTGATGGCGAGCCGATTGTAGTGTAAGTATTTGAAATTGACATATCCCTTGTTACAGAACTACAACTACAACGCGGTGGTGCAATCCTCGGAACGACACTGATGCCTAATTTGACGCTGAGCATGGGGAATAACTCGGTTCACTCGACATCTGCTTTCGATGTATGACTGTCTACCGCCCCTGCGTTCACCGCTTCTCAGTTAATCATGTTTACAGCCTAACAGCTCACCCGAAGGATTGCAAACGCTCAGCCAGTTTGTTGGCGGTCAAGGTATGTCTTAAATTCTCGCCTTCAAGACAGGGAATAATTAGTTCGCCAGACGTAGAGCTTAATATCGTGGGCTACAGTGGGAGTACACAAGTCGCTTCTCTCCTGGAGGCCTTTGAAAGTATGAATATCACCGTTACGCTCCCTGGCCTCAACTCCAGTCTCTTGTCGACTGGTTCTTTGGAGAGTAAGTTGAGTTGCTTGTTTTGCGAGCAAGCTCTTGAACGATTGAATAGTCCTTCCTACCACTTTTGTTACAAACAACGTCAGCCAGGTCACCGTAGCCCTCGTCAATCCTTTTACCGCGGGCTTCGACATCACCAGTATTTCATCCAATATCACCTCGCATGGATTGCATCTTGGTTCCATCAATACCGCGACGAATTTCAACTCCGCGGGGAAATCGACCACGAAGTCTCCTGTTCTCAATATGACCATGAACTACGACCCGCCAATGCTATTTACACTGACTCGCGTGCTCGCCGTGCAGGCAGGTTTGGAT
Organism: Suillus lakei; assembly: GCA_016628065.1. Taxonomy (NCBI): domain Eukaryota; kingdom Fungi; phylum Basidiomycota; class Agaricomycetes; order Boletales; family Suillaceae; genus Suillus; species Suillus lakei. The sequence goes on along the minus strand of JABBWA010000030.1, from coordinate 309,620 downwards.
CCCACACAACTGGACGGCATTGTAGCTCTTGGGGATTACCAATATGTAACTGCCACGACGGCGGACTCTCAGCCAGTTCCTCAACAGCAACGGAGAACCAACATATACACGTAAATTCTACCATTTTTTTCCGCTTCTGATATTAAATCGGCTTTTCAGAGGATTTAATCTGCCGAATTTTGTTGACCAAGCGTTCAAGCAGTTGAGGAGCGACATACAGCTAACTTCACAGCTTACGATTGGTAAGCATTTTTCCTTGCACTTGCTTTTGATTACCCACAACAGTACTATTCCAGGGGACTACGCAACGACACTCAGTTACACTCAGACTGATGTCCCCATTTCCACGGACAGTAGCCTCAACTTGATCCTGCCCATCTTGGCGAAACCTATCGTCCAGAAGGTCGTCGGTGGCAGCGTCCTGGGGTAATTGACATTGATTGTTTTGGAGCTAAATCTTACTGAAATTGTGTTGCAGTGTGGAATCTGTTCTCATCACTAACCCTCAGGAGACGACATTTGGTATGTGTCAAAGTTTGATATCTTGCACATCTTAATAGGAGTTTTATAGGGACACAATTGAATGGAAGCATCACGAACGCCGGGCCTTGTCTGTCGCCCTTCTATATGACTTATTGTAAACTTGTTTAACTCCATTTTGACAGTTGACGCGACAATCACGTTCAACAACGGACTCACTGTTTCGTGGGGCGGTCAACCGATTGGCGTGATGAAAATGGATCCCGTTAATGTCGTTGGTGATGTCGGAGCTACTCTCAACGTGCAAACTACGTTTGAGGTAGCAAACGCGGATTATTTGGCCAATTTCACCAAGGTGGGAGAAACATGATCGATGCATTGTCTTTTCCTCAACATCTCTAGGTTATGCTCAATGATGAATCGTTCGAATGGGACATTTCTGCCGATAACTTGACTGGTACGTTCATGCTGGGTACAACTGCGTTCCCACTTACAAGTATTTGGCGGATACATAGTCAGTGCTCTTGGTATGTTAGTTTCGCGGAAACCTGGTGCCATATTATTGACAGGCCCCAAGGTATCGAAGTGACCGGCATCTCTCTTCCTTCCAAAGCGGTCACCTTGAAGGGCTTCAATGGTCTTAAGAATGGTGTGATCATCAACTCCTTCGACCTCCCATCCAACGACCCTGCTGGCGGAATCCATCTGACGATTAATTCAGAGGTCATCAATGTATGATTTTCTTACTCGATTTTGATGCCTCGTTCACGTCTCTTCCGTTGTAGCCTTCTCAAGTTGGCATTGAACTCAGCTCCATTGCGTTCAACACCTATGCAAACGGCATCGAGATAGCTCCAGTCTCATCAACCTTCGACTGTCACGCTAGCGCCAAATTCTACCTCGTCACTCGGGCTAGCTGGTCGGCTCATTCCGCAGAACTCTTCTGAAGGGCTCGCAACTGTTTCCGCTATTTTCAACAACTACATTCATGGCATGGACAGTCAAGTCACTGTTTATGGTGCTAGTGCTGGCCCGAGCGATGTGAGATACCTTGTTGCCATCAGAATCGTGCCTGCTGATCACACCTGCAGGTCACTTGGCTAAATGAAGGGATACAAACCCTCCAGGTGGCGACGTCGCTGCCAAACATAGGAAAGCTTAACATCATCCAGTCGATTAATCTCGAAGAGTTGTCTCTCATGTTCACAGAGGCCACGGCATACTGATCCAATGTCAGGCAGCAATCTGACCACTGCTGCGTTCACTCTGCCTTTCGCTTTCCCGGTCGATATCACGGCCCTTGCACAGAATATCACTGCTGGATACAACGGCCAATCATTTGCTGAACTAGTGATCCCACGGGGCCCCACCACGACTGATGTTCAGAATCGTATCATTTACTTGACGTTTAACGATGTTCCGTTTGCTGTGTATTCTGACCAGCATGAGACTTTCCAGAATTTCGTAGCTGCTACGACGCTAGGATCTTCGCAAACGTTAGCGCTGTCGGGCGCTGCGAATGCCGATGCGTCTACGGCCGTTGGCGTATTGTCTCTAGAGGACATCGAGTTCTCCGTGCAATCTACGATTGCGGGATTGCAAGGGCTCAAGGCGAAGCCTGCCTCCGTTGCCAATCTGGACGTTAACCACGGATATTCGGATTACCTACTGATCACAGTGGACACATCACTTTTCAATCCCAGGTACGTGAAATCTATTATGAAGACGTACCGAATATAAATGCGTCTTTACTCGCTCGTAGCAACCTGACAATTGGTGAGCGGCAGCGTACTTTTGATTGTTGCTGCTGTTGACATTTGCTCTCAGGCACTGGCGATGTCTCGTTTGCATTGCAGTTCGAGTGAGTGTCTTCTTAGATTCATATGAAATACGCATTAACCGACCGTCCATAGAAACCAAGTTATTGGTTCTGCCGATTTGGTGGGTATTCATGACCTCGCATATCCCCCGTTTCGACGTTTACCTTTCCATTTGCAGAGCAATATGATCATCCAGCCTGGGAACGTGTCATATCCTACTGGTATTTGTATTCGCTCTGAGTGTAGACATTTGCTCATCCTATTCTGTTAGATGTCCACTACTCCCCTCAAGGAGCTGCGCAAACAGCGGCGGGACAAGCAATGCTCGAGAACTATCTCCAGGGCGTCGATTCGCAGACAGGCCATTATAGGGGACCTCCAGTTCCACTCCGATTGGCTCTTTGGAACCAGCTCTTGCGCAGATCAATTTGTCACCAGTGACTATCCCGGCCTTGCACCAGAACCTCATCGGTAGCGCTTCCCTGGAGTTTCCAACTGATATCATTCAAACTGGTGTAGCGTCGACGACTTTCACTTTGGCAAATCCGTTCACGGCCAGCATCAATCTGCTTGAAGTCACGGCAATCGCGACCTACCACAACCTGACCCTAGGCGCTATTAATCATGTTGACATGTCTTCGAACCCAATCCATGCTAACGGACATTCTAACATTACGTCGCCTGTGCTTCCGTTTAACTTCAACCTCGACCCGTTGACCATCATTCAGTTGATCACCACTTCCGCTCAAGAACACAATGTCGACCTTGGTCCTCTGACGAGTCTATTCCAGCTGGTTATTGATAACCCGAGCTTCCACCCACCTGTGCGTTGATTTTTTTTCTCGGTCAGTACCCGAATGACCTCTTCTTCGAGGTCAATACGTCGGTGGATACAAGTAATCCAACTTGCGTCAGGTATGACCACAACATCTCTCCAGGCTTACAGTTCTCTGATGTAAATACTAGCGGCAATCAATTCGACATCAATGACGCTATTTTGAACGCGTTGAAAGGGCTACAAGTCACACTTGCCGTGGATTCTTCCGTCACACTTGATGATTGTAAGAACATTCCCTGCAGATTGTTCAGTAAATTCACTGATTCACTAGACGCAACAAATCTTGTCTTCAATCAATATGGGGTTTCGGCTATTGTAAGTCTGGTAATTTTACCTGCTTCGACTGCTTACCACTCGATTACAGACGGATAAGACGTCATTGTATCTGATTGGTGCGGTGGGTGGGCCTATTACCCAAGACCTCGTCAACGGCGCTACGCTAGTTTTCAACGAAGCAAACATCACGTACGCTTCAACCACTTGCTTAATGTCTACTTTCGTTGTTGACGGTTTGGATAGGGACATCACAAACGAGGGCTTCCAGCTCTCCTTGCAAGGGTCCTTGACCAACGTTGGCCCTCTGGATGCTCTGATCGAGTTTGTTGATCCAGTAACGTATGTCTTCGCTCCGTTTGGATCTGCAGGTGCTCATGTCGGACAGGGTAACGTGGCAAGGCCATAATATTGCGACCATTGCACTACCTCCAGGTTAGCTGCTTACCGCGGACCACATGCGGGATACTCACTATGATCTACAGTATGTGCTGCCGCTAATACCGGGGTGCCGAACTATAACACGCAAGGCCAGCTAGTAATCACTGATCAAGTCCAGTGAGCCGAATTGTATTCGTGCCATCTTTGTAGGTGCTGACAACATCACCAGATTCACCTCATTTGCGACGTATTTATTGCACAATCCAAGTTTCGACTGGACAATTTCTACTTCCTCCCTCAGGCTGACCGCTTTGGGAACAATTTTCAGCGGGGTCTCAATGTCAAAGACGGTCACCTTGAAAGCATTTAACGGTCTCCCAGGTGTCACGATCAGTAACTTCCAACTCCCTTCCGACGATCCAGCTGGGGGAATTACGATCTCGACAGACTCGATCATTCCTTCCCCTGCTCGTTCGTACTATTCCTTCTGCTATCACCTTTCTTTTCTTTCTTATTTCTTCTCCCAGAACTTGGCATCGACCTTGGAAATGTTGGCTTCCAAGCCTACTTCGAGAATACTCAAATTGGACGTGAGTTAAATTTTCATTTAGTTGAAATAGATCTTTAATGCATTTGTAGCGCTTACTGCTAGTGACCTCATACTCCCACCTGAATCCTCAGTGACATCCCACCTCAGCGGACAAATGATACCTCAAAGTGGCTCTGGTCTGAGTACTATCGGCAAATTATTCTCGGAATACCTGGCTGCGGATAATATTACGTTGAATGTTCAAGGCGACACTGTTCAGCCTCCAGGTGCAAACGGTCCAGTAACCTGGCTCAGTACCGCATTCAAGACTCTTACACTCGATGTTATTCTGCCTGGACAGAAATTCGACGTAGGTCCATTGACAATTGCGCAGGAGACGATTGTGCTAATGATAAATAGATTATCCAATCCATCGCACTCTCGGATTTGAGCTTAACAATGCAGAGCCAGAACCAGGCGTTTGCTCCGTTATCAGGTTCCAATAACACTATGGCACAATACAAGAACCCCTTCGGTTTCTCGTTACAGGTGATTCAATCCACTGTTAACATGGACCTCAGCTATGGAGGTACAGCTGCCGCTCAGGTAATGTTAGTTATTGGTCTACACCATAGGTCACTGACCCTTGTGTAGCTGAACCTTCCTCAATCCGACAACATTGGAGGGGTGTCAACCGGGAATCTCGCTGCCTTGCCGATCAGCTTCCACAACGTACCATTAACTTCAGTCGACAACGGCGCCTTTGAAGCCATGTTTGCTCAAGTGACGGACAAGAATTTGGCAGACCTAGGATTGAGCGGAACCGCTGATGTGACCGCCAAGACTGTCATTGGCAATGTTCCTATCTCAGGAATTGCTTTTGATGTCACTTCAAGCCTAGCCGGTTAGTTTCAATACGAACTGGCTTCCGTTCATGCTGAAAAAGTGTAATAGGCATAAACTCCTTTGATGGCAAGGCAACGATAACTAACATCTCGATTTCTGGCAGTGGTGGGAATGGTGGGAATCAATATATCATCTCGCCCCTCACGTCTTCGATGAACAACCCGTCCAACGTCTCACTTGACACGGTTGACATCGCCCTGCCAGTGTACTACCAAGATGTCATGATCGGTCGAGCAGCATTTAATGTGCGTGAATGATTGACAGGGATATAATCCTAGCTGACCATCTCGTTTAGCCCTTCAACTTGGTTCCAGGAGAAAATACAATGCCAGGAGAGTTCCAATACGAGCCTGCAAACCCGAATGATACTGTAGCTGAGGTTGGTGGCATGGACTTTATTTAACCTGGCTATTGATTTCTGTGACGTAGGCCTTCCTCACCAGCTTTCTGCAAACTGGCAATAGCCTTCCACTTACCATTCAAGGAGATTCTGCGAGTACACCATTTGCATCCCTCCAGCCCGCACTCGAAGGCGTGACTTTGACAACTAGTGTCACGGGTAAGTAGAATCACGTCTGCCCACCCTTCATCGCTCATGGAAGTCGTAGGCTTGAATGTCGCTCCGATTATCTCCCACTTATACCCTGAGATCACCCTAGCAACACTCGTGACCAACGAAATCAATCTCAGCTTCGACGTAGGTCCCCTTTCTCGCGTGCTGTAGATATAAAAAACTCATACCGTGCAAGATTACTAACCCTCTCGACGCTGAACTCGAGATCTTATTTGTGCAGGCTGATGGCTTGATCAATGGAGAAATTTATGCGCATTTAGACCAAGCATTCAGCTCGTTTGTAATCCCCCCAAAGCAGACTGTCAACAGTGGAAAGTTTGGAAACGTTAAGCTAGTCAAGGGTGCCCTTGCGTCCCTACCCATCATTCCATTGGGCTATTTGGACATCCAAAGTGCAGCAACAACGAGGTTAGTGTCGTCACAAAATAAGGACGCGTGGAGTAGCACTGACCAACAGTATATAGGGTGGGCAGTGGCGGATACCAAATTCCCTGGCTGCATATCAATCAAAACCACGTCACTGCCTCGTATGATCTCGGCGTCAGTCTCGCGGACCTTTCTTCAGCAGGCCAGTCAATGACGGCAACAACGTCGCATGGTGGTTCGACCGCATTGGTTCCCTCACCAACGGCCGTGACCGTGGGGCTTGGATCATCCACACCAAGCTCTGGAGTCCTGGCATCTGCGGTACCTGGGCCTTCCGAATCCAACCCAGTAAGCATGCACTCTAACCGTCCCGAGTTTTGAAACTGAAACCTCGCTGCAATTCCAGTCTGCTCTTCCTTTGCCCACTCCCTCGGGAAACTCCACCATTGGACCGCTGTGATGTTTTTTTTTTTTTTTTGCAATTTGGGACTTCGAATACATTATATTTCGTTCGCTTTTCACTAATGCTGCGTCGCGATCTTTCACACATATGTATTATTAATATTGTTACAATCTTGATATCACGTTGCTACACTGGTGAGCTATTGAGGACTGCTCAATTTCATGCGGTCAACTGGTTGATAGAGGCTTGTCCGATACATGAATGTTGAACGTTAACTTCGCTATCCGCTGTGTCTTTGGCAGATGTGACAATTAACGCGTGACGTCACGCGACTGCCGTGATCTAATTTGGCAATTTCACGCTTTAACACTGAACGCGACGTTCCTGCCTTCAACTCTTTCCGACGATGTCTCTCTGGGTTGACAAAGTGAGAGGCTTACTTTCTTTAGGCGGCTGGCCATGCTCATATTTGCGCAGTTCCGGCCAAAGACTTTGGATGACCTTCACTACCACCAGAGCTTATCCATCCGATTGAAATCTCTGGTACGTCAATCTTGGATGTTCTAGGGTCATGCGTCCAATGTGTTGTTATATATACAGGCTGCGTCAGCAGACTTTCCCCACATGCTCTTCTACGGGCCTTCTGGAGCTGGAAAGAAGACACGGATCAGCTGTACTTTAAGACAGCTGTTTGGGAGTGGTGTGGAGAAGGTGAGAAGACTTCTATGATTCTATGATTTTTTGATGATGGTGCTGATAAACGTGGATGACAGCTCAAAATCGATCAACGAGTGTTTATTTCACCTTCGAAACGCAAGCTAGAAATAAACATCGTTCAAAGTAATTTTCACATCGAGATCACTCCTAGGTTTGGCATTTGACATTTTGTACTCTTCTGATTCATCTAAAGCACGTTGAAGCGAGGCTGGAAATTATGACAGAGTTGTCATTCAGGATTTGTTAAAGGAAATTGCGCAGACACAGCAGGTAGATTTGAACGCGAAGCACAGGTTCAAGGGTACTGTCCAACATCGTGTGATAACCAGATGACATGCTGACCCTTTTGTTAGTCGTTGTGATTAACGAGGCGGACTCGCTTTCCCGTGATGCACAAGCAGCCTTGCGTCGAACGATGGAGAAATACATGTCAAACATGCGAATAATACTCTGTGCCAACAGCACCAGCAGACTAATAGCGCCCATCAAAAGTCGTTGTCTGCTTATGCGAGTCGCTGCACCGAACCCGGAGGAGGTAAGTAGACATCAAGCCACTCTTTTTTAAACTTGGTGGTGAACGCCCTCTAGATGCAAATTGTCTTGGAACATGTAGCGAAGAAACTGAAGTTCGACTTACCTGAAGAGGCATCACAACAGATCGCCGAAGACTCTGGTGGCAACATGCGAAAAGCGTTACTCGTCTTCGAAGCCTTGAAGATGCAATCGTAAGTTCAACATGCAACCGTATCGCTGTTGCTATGACTCATCACATTACAGGCCAGATCTTTCAGGTCCATTGAAAATAGCCAAACCAGACTGGGAAACGTACTGCCACAAGGTCGCCGATCTTATCGTCCAAGAACAATCACCAGCACGCGTTTTGGAAGTCCGTGCAAAGCTCTATGAGCTTCTTAGCCACTGCATTCCCCCAACGATCATACTGAAGGTGAATTGTTCTGTACTGCATACCGAACAAGGTCACTGATAGTTTTCAGACCGTTGCAGAGCGGGTGGTGGAGAGAGTGGACGAGGCTCTGAAAGCCGATGTTATGCATTGGGCAGCATTTTATGTACGTGGGCGTTGGGTTGAACCTTTGGTTTTTTTCTCACATGTGCATAGGAGACTCGGATGCGGCTTGGCAACAAAAAGATTTATCATCTGGAGGCCTGGGTAGTGAAGGTCATGAGTTTATACAAGGTAGAGACTGATTTCCACCATCTCTGACGAATACTGATCCCGGTCACTGCTAGCACTTTATGTACAACTTCGATATGGCGGACTTTGAGTAGATGTTATTATAATATTGTACCGCTAGTTTTCTCTATAATACCAGAGGTCATCCATCATCCCTAGGGGCCATAGCGGTTGAGCACAGCCACTACTCCAAATAACTGTCAGTGAAGCCAAATGACGATACCACCAGCCACAATATTCATATCCACCACTGCACTAAAATCTACATCGTGCTTCTAGCCATGGTCAGCTTTCATAGTGTCTTGCTGCAAACCCAACTGATCATCAATTTGGAAATCCAAAAGCTTATCTTCTCCGTCTTCAAGACATTGACAGATCAACGAGTAACCGTCGAGCTGAAGAACGATCTCTCGATTACGGGAGTCTTGAAGTCTGTAGACCAGTCAGTCTCGTAGTTTCTATCTCATCATATGTCCAATATCACTAACGATTCACCCTCATTCTTCGCGCAGATTTCTCAACATCCGTCTGGACTCGATCAATGTGCTGGACTGAGGCGAGACACCCACACATGGTGCTTAATGTACGCTTTTCTATCAGGTCTCCACATTCATCTCTGCTTCTAGATGGCGGTGAAAAACTGCTTTATCCGCGGTTCCGTTGTGAGGTATGTGCAGCTCCCTGCAGAACACGTCGATACTCAGCTGCTGGAGGACGCGACGCGACGAGGTATGAAATTTTCATGCAATGAATCTTTTCAATATTCATGGTGATGCTACAGAGGTTGCTGCTCAAGGAAAACGGTGACAGATATTCTACGATATGCCCAGTCTCCTGGAGGCACAGCTTTGGATTTCATCGCAGCTGTCAACATTCTACAGGAACTCATACACCAGGAACATTATTGGATGATCGGGTATTGAACTTCTTTCTACATACGTGTACATTATGGACCTACCCGATATCACAGCGCTTCTTGTGCTCGAACATATGCCAAAGTCTGCCAATTTCGCAATTGGCTGGGTTCCAACATGATGGCTTTTTGCGCACTTCTTTGAGATTGAATTGGTTGTGCGAGAGCTGATAATGCGAGTGTTGTCTTTTCTTCTGCGACATTTTGGTTTGGCGCTACCGATGCCAGGATGGCCGATGCAGCGTCTCTATCTCCCTGTCTGAGCAACAAAGATGCGACTTCGCGCCTCATCTGCAAATTTGAAGGCTCAACATGGAGGGCTTTCTGGGCGATTTTGGTTGCTCTGGCAGAGTCACCCTGCCGAAAAAATCTCAGGATCGTACACTCAACAACCCAAGAGTTGAATTCGTACCAGTCCAAGATAATGTTGCACGAGGAGATACGTGACATCTCTTCGAGGATCGAGCTCGTGTCTCTGTTCGACGGGGAGTGACAGAATTTCGGAAAGTGCCGCATCAACTAGCCCATCGTCTTCAGTGAGTATCCCCATTCCAGCTAGAGTGTTGATCGCCATCAAATTTTCTGGATCGGAGGTGATGCTAAAACGATAGATAAGTTGACTGGAAATCATCGAGGTTGCATTCTGACCAATCAAGTAACAAGCCTTTTGCAGACTCGCGGAACTCGGGCGTCCTTATCGCCCACATTGTCTGGGCTAGTAGAACCGTGACCTGTCCTCGAAGAACGCGATCGTCGTCGGCGCTTTCCTAAAGCAGCTTGGAATACCGTCATAGCGGCTTGAAGATCACCCATCTTGAAAGACGCCAACCCAGACCCATATTGAGCTTGCACACGTAGAACCTGTGTTTCTCGCTCTGCATCTTCTGGAAGTAGACCTAGAGCGGTCTCAAAAGATGCCAATGACCCATCATAGTCCCGCAATCCAAGACGGAGCCGTGCAACTGTTGGTGTGTGCGATGATAAACTGCCGTTCGACTATTGGATCCTCTTTCTCCTCATATGCTGCTTCTATGAGAATGATTGCACGATCAATGTATTCCACACCCTGTTCAAGTTTTCCAAGGTGTTCGCAAATCAGGCCGAAGACATGGAGGCCGCAGGCATCAGCTGGGCAGCGCAGGAAATAGCGTCCGAGGACGAAGAAGGCAGGCAAAAGGCTATCTGTAGTGGGTGCACGGACTGTATTCGAATCATTTACGGCAGCGAGAACACGCAAGGCAAATTGCAGGTCTGCCATAGGCTTGAACCATGTGTCAGTTGCTTCATACAAACAGAAGGGCGGGCGTTTATTTACCACATCTGCCTGTCATGCTCACTGCATGTTCGAGTAATGTCCGAGCATCTGTCTCCAGGCCGTTTGCTATTGCAATCAACGCTTGGCCGATCCAAGCCAGGGTATGATCCGGATCAAGAGTTTGCGCCTTCGTAAATGCTTGGGTGGCCAAGTCAATGTCGTTATGATATGAGTATAGCAGACCAATCTTGGTCCACGCCACCACGTCCTAGAGAGATTGAGTCAAGATTGCAACAGTTGTATGTCCTACCAACCTTGTTGTCAACTTCGATCGCCTTGATATACGCATGCTGCGACAGCTTTGGCTTGTGTGCAAAGTGGAGATCACCCAATGCGACCCAGAACTTGACGTTTCCAGGCTCCTTCTGCAGGGCTTGAATCAAGAACGAGTTTGCTGCCTCTGAGGCTTGATGTGCGGTATCAGGGGGCTGTTTCAAAACCCACTCGTGCAGGGCGACGGCAAGGTCATACAACGAGCTTGGGAGAGCGGCTTCATCAGAAGAGCCCACTGTGATGCGATAATCGTAGGCAGCGACAGCAGCTTCGAGTGCATTGAGCCCGGTGATGGAGTCGTCTGGAGAGAGAGCTGTGAACTTGAATAGGCCAGCCAGCCTAGCGCTACTTTGGTTCTGTATGAGTTCACAGACCACAGTCACGGCTGTGCGGACGTTGATTTCATCCGCGAAGACAGTTATTACCGACAACTCAAACAGGGCATCGGCAGCGATTTTCCAGGCGACTCCACGATATCCCGGGCTTTCCCGGAGGGCGACTAACACAACGTCGACACAGGAGATAAAAGATTGCTCAGCTCGAGCAACGAAGCCGGTGAACCGCTCATGTCGGGCTAGGTCGAGATGGGTCTGCGCAACGGATAGGAGGACACCGGTTTCAGTGGGACGGACATCCAGTATAGACTGAAAAGAGGCAAGAGCTTCTGCAAGCCTTCCCGCTTGCCGTTGGACTTCCCCTATGAAGTATGTACACATCCAATCATCCGGCTGAAGCTCGTGAGCTCGACCAAGAGCCCTAAGAGCAGCGACATGGCGACCGGCTTTACTGTAGGCTTCACCAAGTCTCAGCCATGAGAGTTGGTCGTCAATATCCGCTCGAAGTGCTACTTGAAAAGCCCTGATGGATTCTGGATAGTTCCTCCTTGTCTGTGCCCAATAAAGTGAGGTTGGAAATGAATGTCACAAGTACAATCATTTACCAGCTCTACGACACCAAGAGCCTTCCATGCCCACGCGTTTGTCGGAAGATACTTTCCCGAAGTTGCGCCATCTCCTTCATCCATACCCGCACCCATCCCGCCTTCACCATCTATAGTACGCCGAGCCACCACCTCGACTAGATCCCATTCACGCTCATCAGCGAAGCCTTCCGCAAGGCGCCTCGCGGCCTCTGCTTCACGGGCATCAAGTTCGAATGCTTTCTGGAAACACTTCGAAGCTCGGGTAGGGTCGGGCGGCGACGCGTGTTCTGAGTAATATACACCTAGCGAAGTGTATGCCGGTGCATACTCGCGATTGTGTTTGAGCGATGCGATGAAGGATTTGAAAGCTTCCTCGCGGGACTCTCCTGCAATAGGGATCAATGATGCGAGACGAAAGCTGTGGATCGTTATACCTCCTAGATCCCAGTAGCATCTGCCAATCCGCCACAGACATCGAGCTTTATCGATGTCACGATCCTCGATATCCTTCAAGGTCTCAAAGACCTCCCCCAAAGCATCTGCACCAGCATCCACCTGCATCCGACTGAGGCACCACGCACTCTCCTCTTTTGCTTCCAAACCTTTGTCCATATCATTAGGGAGCTGCCTCGCCGCCTGCGCAAACAGCAGCTCCGCCTCCTCCCACTTTTCAGCATGTTGGAAAACATACCCCTTCCCCATCAATCCGTCCACATTGGTAGGATCTTGCTTCAGAACGTCATTTAAGAAATAAAGAGCACGAGGGTGGTGCTTTGGGGGAAATAGGTGGACGAAGGATGTGGCTAGAATAACGTGAAAGGCCTTGCGCACTCTAAATGGACAATAATTTGTCACTGTACTTTCAAGGTTCTAGCGATTTCCACCTACTCTCGGAGTTCACGGGCTGTGTTTGACTCGTACCTGCGTACCAATTCCAGTCCACTTTCAGCGACTTTGGTAGCGTCTATATATTCGAGTTCCTGTAAATGGACTCGAGCCGTGATCATGTTCGCTAGCAATGAGTTTGGGAGTGCTGAAAAGGCATCCTAAAGAGAGATATCAGTGATATCTTCAGGAACGTGATTCGTGAACTTACAAGAATGATGTCATAAGGGTCACTGTCCGTTGTCAAAGTCAATTGTTCTGTTGATCCTTCGTCACCATTGGCAGTCCTGCTGTATGCGAAGTATCCTTTCAACATCAGCGCTAATGTGCTTGTCGGAAAGAGATCTATGAACTGCTTGAGATACGCAACACCAAGACCCTCTAGAGCAGCTAATTCAGTAATCATAGTCGATTTAATAGCGTGTCACGTACCAACTGTATCAGAGTCTCTTCCTTCAAGCCATATGCACCAAGCAAACTCATCAGGGATGCCAATCGTCACAATTCCGTGAACCATTTCATCCAGCTGTGTGCCAACTTGACGTTTCTCTGGATCAGTGGAAGGGAGTACCAAGAATAATTGTTGTTTATATCGAATGAGTTTCGATTCGGTGGCGCGCCGCAGTTCGTCTGAGGTACTGGGATGATTTAGAATATCATTGTATAACGCTGGAAGCTACACGACGAAGATTAACTTTGACACCAGGAGTATTCGCAAGGCTGCTTTACCTTTGACGAGTGCCAAACCTCGATGCCGATGTCTTTTCTGAGCTGTTCAGGCTTAGGACCTCCAAGGCGGGTGCGTCGCTTGTCAAACTCAAACTTGATGAACATCTCTTCTTCTCGTTCTGTCAGCAATATGAGCTCCTCATAGACAGCTAGTGGATTGTGGATTGCCGATTGAGTGGGAAAGATGGAGGTCGAGGTGGGATTCGTAGCATCGGGTGGAGGAAGTGATGAAAGAACCTGGTACAAATAGAAGTCTGGCAGGTAAAGGAATAGTGCTTGAATGACCTGAAGATATTGAGCGGAATAGCCCCATGATGGACGATATCATACTTCTCGGCGTGTCCCGTGTTGCCGGCGAATATCCACAAATTTTTGAAGGGTCTCAGCGCATTTCGTGGCGTCGTCACTGTACGATTTTTCCATTCTCAGCTTCATTAAGTATGTATCAGAATGAGAACGCAATCACTTTTTCGCGAAAATCTGCATTATGTGTTCCAGAGTATCCGCCAAATCGTTCCACCTGTCAGTTTGTTCGTAAAGCTTTGCGATACCCTATATATCCCATCAGGTTAGAATCGTTTAATTGAGACCAGTGACATACTGTACCTGCCATGCGAGTACTTGGTCATCCTTGAGCTCTATGGCCTTTCGATAAAGCTGATCAAAAGTCAGTTTAAATGCGCCCTACAACGATCGTCAGGTTTACTTGCTCGCTCTTCTCGTGTTGGCCGAGTTCTAAGAGAGCAAGACCAAGAAACACATGGCTGGCCGGCGCAAGAAAGTCGATATGAGATTCGCAACACATTCTTTTGAATTGGGAACGCACGCAGTATAGTTATCGGGCTCGTAGTCAAGAACCTGTGCAGCAGCTTCACGTGCTTGTTCGTACTTTTTCTTGCCAATAGCATCTCTTGCTGCCTTCAACTTGGACTTTGCGAATGATGACATGATCTGAAGTCGCCGCACAAGAACTCGATTGGCGTTCTCAAAGTGCTCTGGTTGTACAAAACGCCCTGGCCTGTGCGTAGATCGTAATGTGTTCAAGCTTACGCAGAGACGAATTGTTGTGCGGAATGTCTTTATGCCCAGCAGATGCTACTGCTTGCAGTACATAGTCAGCCCATACCCCAGGCCCGATCAGATCAGATCAACACGGACTGACTAAGCAAGGAAAGCCTTCAACTTCATTTGTCAAGCAGAGCTTTAGATTTTCAAAATTTCATGTTTGGCACTGCAATTAATATGTTGATTGGCGAGTGAGACTTGAAAGTCGAGGACAAAGATGGTGAACCCGAGTCACGACACTTTGCGAGAACGACGATAACAATACAGTAAGTACCCCGGGCATCATATACATGGTATAGTATTACCTACATAAAGGATATATATATCACTCATACGAACGACGATGCAGAACGGTCATTGACAGGACGAAGCCTTGTAATTACTTGTGCACCTTGAATCGATTCTGTAACAGCGACGTACGTGCGGTTCACCGCCAGGGGGACCTAGATATCCATAAATCGTAATGCGTAACTAAGCTTGACCTGTTTTTCAGGAAGTAGAAGACAGATAGGAATTGATGGGTGTTCTGCCTGCTTGATAGGACTCATCGATAAGGCGGCGGATGACTAGCTCTGATAGATTTCGACGTGCGCGCATTGCGGGCGATGCGTTTGGATCGTCAGGGAGCGAAGTGATACACGCGTGTGCGGAAAACCGCATCCCGAGGCGTTCCAGATTGTCCTTGTTCTTCGCCCACCAATCATCCATGTTCGTAGGATAATCTTCGAGGGAGTTGACTACAGCTGCGATTGGTACGCTATGTGCGCCGGCGGCAGAGCTGACAACATCGGTGAAAATTTTATAATCTCGGAGCATTGCTCTCTGGGTCCTCGATCCCCTCATGCAATATAATAGAAGGTAGACTCCATTATCTCTGTGTAGTTTTTTGAATTCCTTTTTCAAACGCCATTTGAAAAAAAGGGACCGGAAAAAACCCATAGAGTCGGTTGATGAAACCTCCCAAAGTTTGAAATGACGGATTCCAAGATTGACTTCGTAGGGGGTATGCTTGAGTGTGCAGGTTTCTGCATCTGGTGACGTCTGTGCAACTTCTTGTCTCATGATCAAGTTGATGATGGAACTTTTTCCAACTCCAGTCTCTCCAAAAAGTAACACATTAAAAGGACCCGAAAGTGACTGTTGCATGGAAGGATTAGTATACATGAAATGATGCACCAGTAGAACCTCACCAGTGTCGAGGCCGTAGAGGACTGATGAATTGTTAGAGGATTGGTGGGAACGGCTCGGCTTTGTGACGCAACGGGGATTCCCGAGGAAGGCTGATGTGACCATGCGGTTATGATTTCAGCCGAATTGATATACAGCGAAGTCAAACACAAGCTGTCGAATTCACCTGAGGTCGTACTTCACTGCTGAGAGGAACGGATGCAGTGATCTGTTCCGTGTTCCCCACGTCCAAAGATGGGCTATGATGACTTTCCTGTGCCCCACCAACAAAGACGTCTTGTGAGTATACTAAATCGGCTACACGTGACGAATGAAGGCACGAACTTACTTCATCTGTCACAGCTTCTAGGTCGCTCTTTAAGAAGTCCATGGCCATGAAGGCAGATGGTCGAGCAGATGGATCAACTGACCAACACTGCTCGATCAGATTCCAGCGGGCGTCCGTGACGTCAGACGTCGCATCGGATATCCCAGGACGTGAGATATCCTCTCCGCTAAGGATTTTTTGAACAACTTTGAAATCGTCGATATCATGCCAAGGAACGACGAGAGTCAACAACTGGGATAAATGATCGTATTAAATATAGGTTTCGTGGACTTGGAACGCCTGCACTTACATGAAACATGACACGACCAAAGGAATACATGTCATTATGCGTGGTCGGTTTGATTTCAAAGGGGTGATCATGTGGCATAAGCAACTCGGGCGCAGTCCACCTGATTGCACCAGGCCGAACAGATGACCCTTCAACCACGTGGTCTAAAAGCCCACCGAGGACATTCGAAAACCCGAAATCCGTCAGGCAAGCCTTGTATTCTCCACCCTTGACATCTACCAAAATGTTGCACTGGATGATTTAGTGAGCGCAATTAAACGCAAGGAGGGTGAGCTTACGCTCGTAATGTCGCCATGAACAACGGGAAAAGAGTGAACTAAGGGCAAATTGATTAGTCGAAGCAGGACAACCACGAAGGAAATACAGACGATAGTAGAGCCCAGAAGCTATGCCGTGAAGCTAGTGAATATTGACACGGAGAATTCAGTTTAGGTCCGCTGTAGCTGAACAGTTCTGAGTTACCAACCAGTTTCAATTTGGATGTAATGGCTAATCCAGCACCCTGTTCCCTGATCAGACGGTGTAGCGTGCCGTCCGGAAACCACGGGGAGACAAGGGCTGGGGTTTGCCCAAACCCCTCTGTCGTTCCATAAAGTGTGACGATATTGTCGTGGACGAAGTGTGCCCATATTGAAGCTTCTCGTCGAAATCTCTAGCAAATCCACATATTTAGTGCCCAGGTCAGGAAAAATAGACACTCACCCTTAAGTCCTGCTCCGAGGTCTGGAACCTGAAGGTTTTAACTGCAACCTGTAATCAACAGGATGATCAGCATATTACGCCGGCACTGCCCACTGGCCAGACCTTGATAGGGCCCGACGGCTGCCTCCATTCACATTTGTAAACGTTTCCGAATGCACCACTAGCGACGTAGTCGTTTATCGAACCGAAGATCTGACCTGTCAGATCTTTTGCCAACGCCAGTTGCGGCATGGGACTAAAGAAACCGAGGGAACTGAATCAATGAGGACTTGTTCCGGTATGAGTTTGCCTACAATGGTGGTGGATTCGAACTGGATGCCTAAAGCGATCTGCATCAGGATCTGCCACTGATTTAAATAGTGGGATGTCAAACCTGCGAGTCGTTATTCGACTGATCAATGCACTTAGCGAGGATTTTGGCATTCCCCGTGAAATTTCCTGCGTCCTGTTGAATGGAGTTGTAGCGATCGCCTTGGATGGTGCCTGAACGCGTTGCTGCAGTTCTCCTCAAGGACCCTCCCTGGGAGGGAGGGAGTATTGTAGTACTGGTATTGGCTGAAGCACGACCCTGAGTCCGTAGACTCATTTCACGCAGCGGCATGGCCTTAGATTTCGAGCAGGTTGAATGCATGCCAGCATTACCAGAATGCGGCTGAGATGGGTCGAACATTCCAAGCGTTGTCGAGTGGTGAGTCTATAAAGTCATAAGAATCAAAACAGCCGCTACTAGTCTAATATGATGCAATACTTGAAGCTTAGTTTAAGCTCCAAGTTGTAGCGTGGTGTCATCGTGTATGCTCATTACCCTGTGCCCAATGATATTATTGGCCCCACAGCGCAGCTGGATAGCGCCAAGTATAATATTGTAACTCCTTTAGAAAGTGGCACGAGTCACGACGATGGCCCGGTTCAGCGGTTCTTGAAGGATTTTAAGCGCTACAAGCCGAGCAATTTTGGCGATTTCTGTCGAGCGGCAAGAGCAGTCGCAGACAATGATGGTACGCTCGATCGAGTGGACACGGGGAGACCTATGTTCAAAACGTGTATTATTTTGTACAATTAGCCTCTCGCGCATGGTTCAGCTGGGAACCGACCTGCTTTTTTTCTGGGCAGATCCATAGATCGAACAAAGTTATGAGTTTGGTGTTGTTTGGCAAACAAAGCTATTAATGACTAATACAGCCGTTTAGGATATATATATAAGATATCAATCATGAAGATGGCGATATAGTCATATAGATCGGTTATTGAGAAGATGAAGTCTTGTAATCACGATTCACTTGTAACAGTACGTGCAGTGATCCACCAGGGATCCAGTTCCATTATATAAACCATATGCGCAAGTAAGCTGGACAACTTTTCATACAGTCGGGGCTGGACTGGAACTGCGAGCTGATCCGGTACCTGCTTGATAGGAGTCATGAATGAGACTGCGGATGGCTTGTTCTGATCGATGTCGACGTGCACGCATTGCGGGCGATGCATGTGGGTCGTCGGGGAGCGAAGTGATACAAGCGTGAGTGGAAAACCACATTCCGAGGCTTTCCAGGTTGTCCTTGTTCTTCGTCCACCACTTATCCATGTCCTCAGGATAATCTTCCAGGGAGGTGACCACAGCGGCGACTGGTATACCGCCTGCCGCAGTGGTGGTGGAGCCGATAATGTCAGTGAAGAATTTATAATCCCTGATCAGTGCTCTCTGAGCCCTCGATCCCCTCATACAATACAAGAGAAGGTAGACTCCATCATCTTTGTACAGTCGTTTGTATTGCTTTTTCAGGCGCCATTTTTTGAAAATTCTCTCGAAGAAACCCATCGATTCGATTGACGAAACTTCCCAAAGTTTGAAACTGTGAGGTCCAATGTTGACTCCGTGGGAGGTATGCGCGAGTGTGCAGGTTGCTCCATCTGGCGATGTCTGCGCAGCATCACGTCCCATGATCAAGTTGATGATGGAGCTTTTCCCAACTCCAGTCTCCCCGAAAAGCAACACATTCAAAGGACCCGAAAGTGACTGTCGCATGGAAGGATTAGTATAGATGAAGCGATGCACCAGTAGATCCTTACCAGTGTCGAAGCCGTAGAGGACTGATGAATTGTTAGACGATTGGAGGGAGCAGCTCGGCTTTGTGACGGAACAAGGGTTTGCGAGGAAGACTGAGATATCTTTGTTGGCGTGATCTCAGCCTATGCAGTTGATAAGCTTTGAATTACTCCAACCACAAGCTGGCGAATTCACCTGGGATTGTACCCTGCGAATGGGAGGAACGGACGCAATTGCCTGCTCCGTGCTCGATGATGAACCTTGATGAGTTTCCTGTACCCCGCCATCAAGAACATCGTGTCAGAGTCAGAAACTCTACCCCTGCGTGACGAGACCTGTCATGAGCTTACATCTTTCAAAGCCTCTAGTTCTCCCCCTACGAAGTTCATAGCCGAGAAGGCACATGGACGAGCAGATGGATCAATTGACCAACATTGCTTGATATGATTCCAGCGGGCGTCTGTGACGTCAGACGTGGCCTCGGGTATCTCAGGACGCGGGATATCCTCTCCGCTTTGGATTTTTTGAACGACTTTGAAATCGTCGATATCATGCCAAAGAACGACGAGAGTCAATAACTGGGATAAATGATCGTATTAGATATAGGTTTGTGGACTTGGAACGCCTGCACTTACATGAAACATGACACGACCAAAGGAATACATGTCATTATGCGTGGTCGGTTTCACTTCGGAGGGGTGATCATGTGGCATAAGCAACTCGGGCGCAGTCCACCTGATTGCACCATGTCGAACAGTCGATCCTTCAATCGGGCGGTTTTTTAAATGTCCACAGAGGACATTTGACAAACCGAAGTCCGTCAGGCAAGCCTTGTATTCTGTGTCCTTGAGATCTACCAAAACGTTGGACTGGATTATTTAGTGAGTGCAATTGGATGTGAAGAGAATGAGCTCACGCTCGTAATGTCACCGTGAACAACCAGGGAAGAATGAACTAACGGCAAATTTATTAGTTGAAGCAAGACGAGTATGAAGAGAATACGGACGATAGTAGAGCCCGGATGCTATGCCGTGAAGCTAGTGAACACGGAGAATTCAGTTCGAATCCATTGCAGCTAAACAGGGATAAGTTACCAGCTTCAATTTGGACTTAATGGTCAATGTAGCACCCTTGTCTGTGATCAGACGGAACAGCGTGCCGTCCGGAAACCACCGGGAGACAAGGGCTGTGGTTGGCCCAAAACCCTCTGTCGTTCCATAAAGTGTGACGATATTGTCATGGACGAGGTGTGCCCAGATTGCAGTTTCTCGTCGAAATCTCTAGCGAATCTACATAAAATAGTGTTCAGAGAAGAAAAATACAGACCCTTACTCTTAAGTCCTGCTCTGAAGTGTGATCCATGTGATGCCTGAAGGCTTTTACTGCAACCTGTAGTGCGACAATGAACAGACTGATTAGCGAGTTACGCCGCCACAGCCCACTGGTCAGACCTTGACAGAACCCGACGGCCGTCTCCATTCACATCTGTAAACGTTTCCGAATGCACCACTAGCGACGTAGTCGTTTATCGTACCGAAGATCTGACCTGTCAGATCTTCTGCCAGCGCCAGTTGTGATATGGGACTAAAGAAAATGAGGGAACTGGATCAATGAAGACTCGGTTCAGTATGAGCACCCTACAGAGGTGGAGGTTCCGGACTGGAGGCCTGAGTGAAATGCATCAGGATCTGCCATTGATTGGGATACTGGGTTGTCAAACCTGTGAGTCGTCATTCCTATACTGATTGATGCACTCAGGGACTTCCGATGTATTCCCCGTGAGATTCTGTTGATCCGAATTGCAGTGATCGTCAAGGATGATGTCGGAACGCGCTGCTGTAGTCACTGTTCTCCCCAAGGAGGATGCCCTTTGAGAGAATGTTAAAGTATTGGCAATGGCTGCCAATGTGTGGTGCCCCCTTCCACCGTTCTGCACGGCCTTGCCACTATTGGATTTCGAGCGGGTCGGATTACCGGAATACGGCTGGTTGGACATTTGGAGCGTTATCCGTTGAGTAGTGAGTCTAAATCATGAGAGTCACAACGGCGCTACTACTTGAATATAATATGTACAATAATATACTTGAAGCTTAGATTAAGCTTCAAGTTGTAGCGTGGCATCATCGTGCGTGCCCATTGCCCTGTGCCCATCGCCCAATGATATTATTGGCATCAGTAGCGCCTATAATATTGTAACTCCTCTAGAAAGTCACTGCACGCATGAGTCACGACGATGCTGCTCTTGAGTGGCTTTATCTGATATATCAAGATGTGCCGTGCATTGCGTAGCGCTAGTGACAGCCCAGGCGTTTTTGCTGTCGAATAGCAAGAGCTCTGGCCAGGGATAATCTGGACACTAACGGTTAAGGCGTACGCAGGAGAAGTGCTTGGGCCGAACAACAGCGCAGAGAGAGGAGAAGGAAATATTTGCGGG
This sequence comes from Suillus lakei, assembly GCA_016628065.1. Taxonomy (NCBI): domain Eukaryota; kingdom Fungi; phylum Basidiomycota; class Agaricomycetes; order Boletales; family Suillaceae; genus Suillus; species Suillus lakei. Next base: position 288,051 of record JABBWA010000030.1, on the reverse strand, counting down.
TCGAAGTACTTGTTTGGCAAACAAAGGTAGTTACTATATTTATAGTGAGGCCGTGTAATTGATGTGATAGTCTCACGTGCTGACTTGTATTGTTGCTACGCTAGAGAAAGAGCTTGACTTTCTGCTACTACTCAGCTGGCTGCTCCGGGCTCACGAAGTTTCGCTTGTTTTATTGTCTTTCATTTCTGACCGCTCTTTATTATCTCCAGATCCTAAGGCACCGTTCGGGGTGTACAAGTCAGTCTTTTTTTCCGGGGAGAAAGCCATGGCGGCTCGGTTCGCACCACAGCCTACGTTCGCATCTGCTGATGTCCCAGTCCTTACACATCGTCCACCTCAGCCAACGGGCACCACTATACGCCGTGCAAAAACCCTCACTCGCCCGGAGCGAAGTGTCGCACCAGTACCTCTCATTAACCCCCAGTCATCCCTCAGCCCCTTCCGCATCAGGTACCATTCAAGCCGGCTCCCAGAGCAGTGGTTTCGACCCATGGCGCTTGTTCGCTCAGATTATTACTTTCTGGGCTCCATCCTTTTTGCTGAGCTCAGTCGGCGGTCTCAAAGACAAGGGCAAGATCCAGGCTTGGAGAGAGAAAATCGCCCTGTGTTTCATCATCGCTATCCTATGTCTCATCGTTGGCTTTATTACCGTCGGCACTCAGAAGGTCTTATGTCCGGAGACATCTAATATGAACCCTTCGCGGTACTCAACTCTTGGCTCAGTCCCCGGTACACTCAGCATACTCGGAATTTTATACAATGTCACCCAAGCCAAGAGTCCTTCAACTTTGAACCTTGATCAGCTCACCCTTCAAGAGCCAGGACAAGACATCACTCCCTATTTCTATCGCACTGCCAGCCAATATTCCGCATGCAAAGGTCTCAATTTCCGTGTCGCCTTAGACCAGCCGTGTGCCTCTACAACAGAATGTCCCCTTGGTGCAATCAATGCCTCTTCCACATTTACGCAACTCAATATCCAGGAGACAACACTTTTGCTTGGTTACGACTGGGACCAGGTCGCTGCCCTCCCAAATTACTTCGTGATCGACGGTGCGGTGTTAAACATGAATCCCTATATGACACAACATCCCAGCCCAGTAGCTTCCGACGCTGTAGATCTCGCAATTCGCACCATCCTGAAGACGCAAGCGAGCTCTAGTGGAAAGGACGGCACCCGCCTATTCTACAACCGCGCCGACATCCTTACAGCAATCCCATGCCTCTATCAGCGATACTACGCAGGAAACATTGCCAAGATCACCCCCGGCTGCTTCGTCAGCTCGCTCTTCCTATACGTAGGACTCATCGTCATCCTTGCCCTCGTCCTTGTCCGCTTTGCAATGGCGTGTGTATTTAGCTGGTTCCTATCTGCAAAACTTGCAGGTCCCCCGGACAAGTCGCATCTTAACAGGTCGGCTATCAGTCCGGCGGTGATGCCTGGGGGTGCAAATATATCCGTTGACAACCGCACGGGTACGGCACCATGGGCTGGCCCTCATGGGTCGAAGAAACTCGTCAAATCAATCCCCACCCGCCTCCCTGCATCTTCCAGCACAACCCTTTTACCAGAAGCCGCACCCGTCATGTCTCTCACGCAGATTGGTACCGAGTTGTTCGCCATCTGCCTCGTAACGTGTTACTCTGAGGGTGAAGACTCTATACGCTCCACGCTGGATTCCATTTCACGGACGACTTACTCTGATGCACGCAAACTGCTTTTTATTGTGGCCGATGGCATGATCACTGGTGCAGGAGAGAAGATGAGCACGCCAGATATCTGTGTGGGATTATTGGATGCAGATCCTCGATTTGGCAATCCCATGCCTATGAGTTATCTTGCAATTGGCAGTGGAATGAAGCGAGAAAACAGGGCAATGGTTTATGCAGGACACTACAGTACGTCCTCGTTTCATCACACGAGAGCCTGGTGCTAATAACATCGGTCAGCGGTTGCTGGTCGTCGTACACCCACTATCATTGTTGTAAAGTGCGGGACAGAGGTGGAGGCTACCAGCGATAAAAAGCCAGGAAACCGCGGCAAACGAGACAGCCAGCTTATTTTGATGAACTTTTTCTCTCGCGTCACATATAACGATCGGATGACCCCTCTTGATTTTGACTTGTTCCGGAAGATCCACACCCTGATGGGTGTTACGCCTGACTTCTTTGAGGTCTGCTTGATGGTGCGTGTTCATCTATCGCTCTGCTTTCGTGTATTGATGTCCCTACAGGTTGATGCCGATACCAAAGTATACCCTGAGTCGCTGAAATACCTCGTCAACTGCATGCATCACGACCAGATGATCATGGGCGTCTGCGGGGAAACTCGCATAGCCAACAAACGTGATTCCTGGGTCACCGCCATCCAAGTCTTCGAATACTTCATCTCCCACCACCTAGCCAAAGCCTTCGAATCCGTCTTCGGTGGTGTTTCATGTCTGCCAGGATGCTTCTCCATGTTTCGACTGAAAGCGCGCAAAACGACGGGCGACGACTGGATCCCTCTCATTGTCAAGCCTGAAATCGTACGCGAATACAGTCAAAGCGAGGTCACCACGCTTCACCAACAGAACCTTCTTCTACTCGGAGAAGACCGCTTCCTCACCACCATTCTCCTCCGCACATTCCCCAATCGCAAGATGATGTTCTTACCTCAAGCCAAATGCCGTACTGTTGTACCCGATACTTTCAAAGTCCTCCTCTCCCAACGTCGTCGGTGGATCAACAGCACGATCCACAATCTGATGGAACTTGTTCTTGTGCGCAATTTATGCGGGACATTCTGTTTTAGCATGCAATTCGTGGTCTTTATGGATTTGGTCGGGACGGTCGTACTGCCCATTGCCATTGCGCTTACGTATGCGCTCATTGTGGGTATGATTATGCAACCCCCAACGACATTCGAGGAAGCGATCCCGCTGATGCTGCTTGTATCTGTACTGGGTCTACCCGCCGTGCTGATATTGATAACAACGAGGAAGGTTGTGTATGTGTTCTGGATGATTATATACCTCGTGGCACTTCCAGTGTGGAATTTTGTTCTTCCCGTGTATGCATTCTGGCATTTTGATGACTTCTCATGGGGAGAGACGAGGTATGTACATTCCGTTTCTACGCAAGTAGTGGTGCAGTGCTAACGGATACGTTATAGGAAAGTGGAAGGGGAAGCAAAGGGAGAAGGGCATGGTGCTGGCTCTGGCATTTTCGATGGTTCCTCGGTTCCCCTTCGCCGCTGGGAAGACTGGGAGCGCTCGCGCTTACGCAAACTCAAGCGTGAGGAACGTCGGCGGCGTGACTTTGATCGCATGCACCCATCAGGATACATCTCTTCCGAAAACGACCTACTCAGCGCACGCAGTGAAGCCCGCAGTCAATACGGCGACGGATCAGATACACATTCCGTCGTATCATCCGAGGACGATCATTACGGCCCGCAGATTGGTGGATACAACGAGAATCATGCTCAATTCCCTGCTCCGCCTGTCGGTCTCTTTACTGGGCACGGGGCAGATGGGAATAAGGTGGTTGGCGGTGCGGAATTGGAGGCGATGTTGGAGAGTGGGTTTGATGATGATGAGAGCCCGCAACGGACGCCCACGAGCGCAATGTACGCCGCACGGTATCAGCTCAGTGATAACCCATCACAACAGCGTCTCATGTCCTACGCGTCATCCGACTCGGGCTCACGGACGCCTCCCGTACAGCATCACCCGTATGGCACACGAATAGAGGACCGGAGTCGCGCCGGTGAGAAGTATGGCCCGCTGGGCCCGCTAGATCCAGGAGAGAAGTTTTAGATCGGGACGCTTGTTTTTTGTGAGGACGGTATCTCATTCGATGTTTCATACATACTGCACATAGTGTTTGTGTGGGTTTTTTTATAAGTATCTCATATATATGTTTACCCGCAGGGTACTCGCTATAGTTGGTACAAAATGGTAGATACTATAATCATTGAACACTTGCTGTTAACTGTCTTCTCTACGTATAGTAGTATATACGTGACAGAGCTCATCATGTACATGCCTCAAGTTGTGGTTCATTTTTCTTACTTGTCACTCAGGAGAGCCGCACGAGATTATCTGAAGATTATTCAATTGAGTCGTGGACGCGCGCAAGGCTCACAACGGGGCACTACTCAAGGTCGCTGGCCGGTAAGCGTTTCAAGACTATCAATAGCAGAAAGGACCATTCTATTCAGGGGATGCAGTGATATACAGCGAAAGGGAATAAGACACAAGAACAATCTACAATTGCGGAACATCGTTATGCGTGAATTCATAGATCTTTTCCAACAATGCTAACTGCGACGAATCCAAACCTGTCCCTAGGATAGCAACGCTCAGGTCCTCCTCGGAGGCATTATGAGCTGCGTCATTCCCTCGTTGACGGACTGTATTCTTGCCGCGTTCAAAAATCATTTGCAGGGCCTCGTCGGACAGTAGAGTTTTGTCTTCTGCGTTTAGCTTCGAACGCACAGCCTGCACCAATTCACCCAGAGCCGTCTGCTTCTCGGCGGCGGTCCTGTGGCCTCCGAGCCGAAGATCGCTGATAGCAAAGTCGTAGCGATCGATAAGGAGATCACGAGCCTCGTCAAGCACCACACGACGGTGCAGAGCGTGAAGCATTGAGGAGTGCTGGACATATATACATCAGCAAGAATTGCAAAGTGTTGAAATTGATCACTCACACGCTCAAGGGTGGCCGTTATCTCTGTGTTTGAAGCTTTGAGCTGTTTTATGTCGTCGGCTTGTTTGCTAAGTTTACCAGCTTGTTTGCTAGGTTTGCTAGGTTGTCCGCTAAGTCGACTAGCTTGCTCGCTAATTAGACTAGCTTGTTCGCTAATTCGACTAGCTTGTTCACTAAGTTGACTAGCTTGTTCTCTAAGTTGGGCGGACTGTTCGCCGATCATACCCAGAAATTCCTGGCGCATATCATCCAGAGCCTTCTGCCAAAACAAGGAACCGTCGGTTTCTGGTGCGTGTGCCACTGAACTACCTATGACTATGGTTGAGTAATCAAATGACGAGGCGAAGATGACAACATCGCCTACCTTTCTTTTTTTTGTTTCTGGAAGGCTTTGACGCTACCTTCAGCCATGCCAATTCATCGTCCCGTATGAGGAGTTCCGTGGCCATCTGAGCGCGATTTCCCTTGCTCTTGTTCACGACTGAGCGCAATGCATGAGTCTGTGGCATTCTGAAGAGTGCGGTAAAGGTCTGCTCTGATGGTGCAGGGACAGATAGACTCGATGATGACCCGTTCAAACTGATCGTCAGTACTCGCCAGTGAGTGGGTTGGAAGCTATATGAAATGGGCACGGTTGAAAAGAAGTATGTATGATTGGATAAAATGCAAACCTATGAAGAAATCTACTTCGTTCAATTCAATGGGAGAGGGTATTGTACTTAGCGGACAGCTCTTTACATAGTAAGTCGGACAATGATTTGTTGAAATGTGGTTCACCCGGAGCGTAAATGACAAACTTTCGGGGTCCATGAAGACCCCGGCCCAGTTATTTCTACTTTCTCTTCAGGAGTGAGATGCCATGATCGCGAAAGGGTCGACCGGAGAAAGTTTGTGGTTCATTTTTCTCACTTGTCGCTCAGGAGATCACGGGCGCCGCACGAGATTATTTGTCGGAAGATTGTTCAATTGAGTTGTGGGAGCACTACTCTGCTGGCTGGTAAGCGTTTCAAGACTATTGATAGCAAATAGGACCTTTCTATTTCGGGGATGCAGTGATATATACAGTGGAAGGGAATAAAACACAAGGACAATCTACAATTGCGGAGGATCGTTATGTGTGAATTCATAGATCTTTTCCAACAATGCCAATTGCGACGGAGTCAAACCTGTCCCTAGGATAGCTAAGCTCAGGTCCTCCTTGGAGGCATTATGAGCTGCGTCATTCCCTTGTTGGCGGACTGTATTCTTGCCGCTTTCGAAAATCATTTGCAGGGCCTTGTCGGACAGTAGAGCTTTGTCTTCTGCGTTTAGCTTCGAACGCACAGCCTGCACCAATTCACGTAGAGCCTTCCGCTTCTCGGCGGCAGTTTTGGGGCCTCCGAGCCGAAGATCGTTGATAGCAAAATCGTAGCGGTTGATAAGCAGATCACGAGCCTCGTCAAGCACCACACGACGGTGCAGAGCATGAAGTGTCGAGGAGTGCTGGACATATATACATTAGCAGGAATTGCAAAGTGTTGAAATTGATCACTCACGCGGTCAAGGGTGGCCTTCGTCTCTGTGTTTGAAGCTTTGAGTTGTTTTATCTCGTCGGCTTGTTCGCCGATTATACCCAGAAACTCCTGGCGCAATTCCTGGCGCATATCATTCAGAGCCTTCTGGAACGGGGAACCATCGATTTCTGATACGTGTGCCACTGAACTACCTATGACTATGGTTGAGTAATCAAATGACGGGACGAAGACGACGATATCGCCTACCTTTCTTTTTTTTGTTTCGGGAAGGCTTTGAAGGCTCTAGTACCTTCAACCTCGACAATTCATCGTCCCGTATGAGGAGTTCCGCAGTCATCTGAGCGCGATTTTCCTTGTTCTCGTTCACGAATGAGCGTAATGCGTGAGTCTGTGGCATTTTGAAGAGTGCGGTAAAGGTCTGCTCCGATGGCGCAGGGACGGATAGACTCGAGACCGGTTGAAAGTGATCGTCGTTGGTTTTCGGATTGGAAGCTGTATAAAATGGGCACGGTTCATAAGAGGTGTGTATGACTGGTTAGAATGCAAACCTATGAAGAAATCTACTTCGTCCAATTCGATGGGAGACTGTGGGTCGAAGAGGGTGTTGTACTGGGCGGACAGTTCGTTACTTAGTCGGTAAATGACGTTTAGAAACGTTGTGTCTCGCTTCACCCGAAGCGTGAATGACAAACTTTCGGGGTCCACGAGGACCCCGGTTATTGCTAATTTCTCTTCCTCCGAGTCCGAGCCTGAGTGAGATGCCATGATTGCGAAAGGGTCGAGTGGAGAAAGCTGAAGTTGCAAGGCGAGAGAGAAAGGGTAGATGGCATCCAACCGAATTATATATTGCAGCCACCCCACGAGGCTTGTTATCAAGAGCCGCTGCCTCAAATATTGTAACTCAAATCCGATAATCACGATGGATAATCATTAATCAGCCTCAGGCTCAACTTACTGCGCTCACTCGGTCAGTAGGTACAGATTAGCATGGATTATCAAAAATCCTAGTCGCATCACCGAATTGATGCCAAGGGTGCAAATTTCTCGGTTGACATCTGCACGGGTACAACACTGGGATGTCCCTCATGAGTCGAAGAAACTCGTCAAAGTAGTCCCAACTCGCCTCGCTGCATCTTCCAGCACATCCCTATTACCTGAAGGGTCACTACACTGCAATCGACAGCACGATCCACAATCTGATGGAACTTTTTCTCGTGCACAATCTATGCGGGACGTTCTGTTTTAGAAATTAGCATACAAATTGAGCTTCATGGATTTGGCTGGGACAGCCGTACTACATTGCGATTGCACTCACGTAAACGCTGATTGTGGGTATGATCATGCAGCCACGACGACCTTCGAGGAAGATCATGTATGTGTTCTGGACGATTATATACCTATGGTACTTCCCCCATCCCCAGGCACAAACGGAGAATTGAGCGCGGTTCTCGTGTTACCCATCGATCTGCGGGGCCCCAATGACCGTCCTCGGATGATACGACAAAATGCGTGTCTGACCTCGCCGCCGTATTGACTGTGCGCGCTGAGCAGGTCATGAAATGTACCCTGATCCGTTAGCACTGCAGCAATTACTTGCACGAAACGGAATGCACTCCCCTGAGAAGTAATCAAAATACCAGAATGCGACATACACGAGCATAATACATTTCCATATCGCAGATGGGAATAAGGAAGTTGGCAGTGCGGAGCTGGATGCAATGCTGGAGAGCGGGTTTGATGATGATGATGAGAATTCCAGCACGATGTACGCCACACTATCAGCTTAGTGATAACCCGACTCGGGCTTACGGAGGCACCCTGTACAGCCTGTATCACTGGCCGTACGGCACACGAATAGAGAATCGGGGTCGCACCAGTGAGAAGTATGGCCCGCTGGGCCCGTTGGATCTAGAAGATAAGGAAGTCTAGATTGGACGCTCGTCGCTTAAGTGTTTTTGAGGACGGTATCTCATTGACTGCACATCATGATAGTGTGGAAATATCTCGTATATTGACCCATGGCAGGGCGCTCACTACAGCTGGTGCAAAATGGTAGATATTATCATCAGTTGTGCTGTTAACTTACTTGTTAGTTACGAGTGCCATGTTTCATATGGTATGCAGGCTATAAGTAGGCCATACGGTTGATAATAATATCCGCAGCTAGTTTTCCATGCCGGATCACATATGTGGTTTATAGATGGGAGCTTGTACGGAGCCAAGCTTTATCATGGTTCGTGATCAAGCTGGATTTGATGCAAGAACCCTGGTCTCCATTACGATTGTAGCGAATAGTGCAGCCGCGCGCCTCGATCAAGGTTCAATATTTTCAATGGTCACACAAACTCGCTGCTAGCACCAGTATTCCATCCTTTCTACTAATATCCCCGCTGTAGTCCCCAGTCATGACGTCCACCCTCGTGGAACATATTCCTGCCCCGCCTCCCGCGCAATTTGATCCCAGCGTCCTTCTGAAGCACCCACAATCACAGCCGAAATCGCTTATTCAGTCTAAAGTAACCATACAACCGTGGGTCACACAAGTGAGTCATATGTGTTCTTGAATGATGACCAGCATGTAGCTCACTGTCGCGCATGCCAGCTCGCGCACCTTGCCTCGCAGTACCACCTGAGCGAGTACAACCGTATAAAGTATGGCCACCGAGGTGCATCATTTGTTGCCATCATTCGAACCATTTTGACTGACCGCCGTTGCAGGCTGTCCCATACCATATGCACCACTATCACTGAACGCGCCAGATGCCGTTCGCGACCTGCGTGACCGGCAGGCAACAAATATGAATATTGTACTGTGGTGGCCATGTCCAGAGGCGTCCTGCGCCCCTGCACAAATAATACCCGCTTCCGAACAGCGAAATGCACTCATTAGCGGAAGTGCTTGTCCTAGCCTCGACCCGCTTCTCCAGAAAGAGCTGAACGCAGCGCTCGAAGATACCCTTTCCTCACAAATACCAGCCGCACCTATTCCCGAAGGCACCTCACATCGCAGCACGCCCGTCAAGACGTCTAAAACGCATCCGTTAAAGTTCGTTCTAATTCACCTTTAAAGAACCGTGGCTCATAGTTGCCTTGTTGCAAATGCAGTATATCCACCATTGTACCTCCGGAATTATTACCTGCAATGTCATCACATCTTGTAACCAACCCGGAGCCCTCACCTGTCATCTTCCATATACCTGATTTTTATACCCTCCATCGCATCACAGACTATGCACAACACACCCCATCAACAACGAGCCCTGCCTCACTAGCGGTATCACGTAAGGCTCACTCGCGTAGGTCAAGTCGTATTCCGTTATTACCCTCGATACCCGCGCATTCTTCGCCAGAACCTATTCATCATACCCCTCCCCTTCCAATACCCCCAGCGTCCATGAACCAGCCACCGCAGTCCATAATGGAGGCTCTTCAGGCTGCCATCGACACGCGCTTAACGACGCTCGCAGCCAAACCTCGTTCTTCGCTCCCATTCATTGCCAAGCTTTCCCCTCCTCCTGCTCTCAAACAGACTACAAAAGTTCGCGTGTTATCCGATGATCTGGCAAGCAACCGGTCTTCATCTGCACAAAGAGGAACTTTCACATTGCCCAAGGTTGTCTTTCCTTCAATGCTCGATTTCCTTAATTCTAGTGAACGTGAACAGTGAGTGCATGTCATTACTGTTCTTTGTGCGGAAGCCTGATGATGTAGACTGGCTGTTTCGGTTGCATCGCAGAATACCACTAAGTTGAAAGCATCCAGCGCATTGCTCCGCCCAACATCAAATAATCATGGTGCCAAGCGCTGTTTCAAGCTGGGTAATTTGATGCTATCCTCATGTCCGGGAAAGAAGGGTACGTTTCACTCAAAGCATGAGTGTATTCGCTGACTGGTGTCAAAACGGTCACTAGTGCGCCTCGCAGGTCCGGTCAGGGGGCGCAGCGCCGTTTGTCGAGATCTCGACGCTGATCTACGGCGTATAAGTCAAGTTGGAGCTCGCTGTATTGTCTGGTTAGTTGATATGTTGACATGTTCTGTGCATAGTTGACTATTTCATAGTTGTCTGGATGATGAAGAGCTTGAGTTTCTTGGGATACGCTGGTCTGACTACGTGAGCTCTGCACACCGGGCAGGAATGGACATCCTCCGGTAAGTACTCCGTCTATCGAGTCCTTCCGCTGCTCACTTCCATTGTGCTTGCAGGATACCACTGCCTGAAGGCCTTGCTCCACTATCACCCCAGTCATTAGACGAGTCACTCACAAAACTCGTTGATGGTTACACGATGCATGGTGCAAGTATCCTCGTACATTGCCGCGGAGGCTTGGGTAGGGCAGGCCTCGTAGCATGCTGTTGGGCACTAAAAATCGGCTTGTGCGGGTGGATCAACGTGGACTTATCACCGAACCCAGCAGAAGGCACTAATGGCCTGGAGAGTCACGTGAGGAGGGACACCTTACAACTCGTCGAGCGCGCGATCACTGTTGTGCGGAGACGACGAAGCGTCAAGGCCATTGAGACGCTGGAACAAGTGCAGTTCTTGATTGAGTATGTTGACTATCTAAGAGAAGGGGTGGGACGGGAGGGGCAGTCGTGATTTATGGCTGGTGTAAGTATTCATTGTCTTGGGGTCAACAGCGCGTTGACTTGTTACTATAACCGGAACCCTTACTACTGTAGTCAATTTTTATGTGTAGGTTTAGTAGGAGCTCTTGTTTCGCGTTTCGATACTTCTCGCACACTATACTACACCATTGCGATGAGTAGTCCCTGCAGAGCTCCAATTATATTCCCGCCACAGGTCGATCGAACAGATTCTGATTTCCAGAGCTCACCCCCAGGGAAAACTGGACATGGCCAAAACCGTTGGAATCGCGCGAAATATGACGAATTTGGGAGCAACATATTTCGCTATAGGAGACTCGCTGTGGAGACTAATAGAATATTTCGCATCCGTTGTGATCTTCTCGAATGTTGTAGGGTATGTTGAGAATATTCATATCATATTTCACCACATTTCTTTCAGTTGCGTGTGTGAAATAAAATCGGTTGTATTCGCGTGAATTATACTATAATCTACTGATACAAATGCTTCGGCTTGTGATCAGAAAACACGATATGCGACCAGAAAGCATGATAACGATGTGAAACACGACAGATCAACACTACAGCAGCAATTTGCCAGCAAATACAACACAGCAACAAGGCTGGCAAGCGAGAGCGAACAACCGCGGGGCAATGAGGCTGGCAAAAGCAGGTGAGCGAGAGCAGAGGACCGTGGTGCAACGAGGCAAGCGAGAGCAGACGACTGTGGGGCAATGAGGCAAGCGAGAGCAGACAACTGCGAGGCAACGAGGCAGGCGAGACCAGGAAAGCAATAGGGATACTAATATTATGAACCGTCGGCGATGTCACTATTCTTCGTCCAGCCCACGTCCCATCCCTAGCGATTCTCAGCGGCTCAATAGCAGAGAGAGAGGCGGTACTTACTAGCTGTTTGGCCTTAGTATCGTAAGACTGTAGACCAAAGTGTCAGAAGTACCCATCAACAGAGGTAGCGCTAAAATACCTTGATCTATGGTCTAACACCTTTTTCTACTACCAGTGAACATAAGTTATTGAAAAACGAGAGTGAAATCAAACTTACCACCAGTGGTTAGCACAATCTCGGGATCATAGAAGCCTGTAGAGAAAACAGCGAGACAATACCATTTGCAAAAAGCAGCGACAACATACCTGAATCCACAGGCTCACTGTCAATAGAGGAAGGCGGTGGGGGTGGGACAAGCTGCAGGAAAGATGATGGTGGGGAAGAAGAACAGCGGGGAAACTCCCCAAACATTTTAACTTCTTTGGGGTGCTACAAAACTCACCCAAACAAAATGAGCTCGCGAGTCGTATGATGTTAAGTGGAGTTTAGTAAGCAGTGTGACGACGAACGACGCGTGAAAACATCGTGTGTGTTGACAAAAAACGCAATCGACGACGCGACTAAGGCGATGCAAATCAACAACAATGTAATGATGTTATAGTGTGATGCACAGACGATGATGTCACTGAAGATTACACAATAAATAATATGTCTAAACAATATTTTACGCTATCCTAGCCGTTTTGGCCATGTCCAGTTTTCCCTGGCACTCACCACCGGGTGAGAATATTTACTCCAAAGCAAGAAATCACATGCTGAGAAATCCAGTGGAATATCAAATGAGAACCTCCATCCCGCCCCATTCCAACACCCTGAACAAAGCCACATCACTGGCTCTTGCAGGATCTACTCCAACTACGTCTACCCACCAAGCAACGTCTTTCTCTGCTTGCATTTGTGCGTTAGACCAATTTTCAAGTGCTCCTTAAAGATACCCCTGATCAGAACAACATGAATAAGTACCAAAGCAACTTCCAATTAGTGGTGCCTTTATGATTTGACAGGTAGTGTGACGTTATGAATGATGTTCTAGCCTCAGTGTAAAGTCCCAGAGGAGTATGTGGTACATCTATGTTTGGACTCGTCTTGAGAGACACTTTAGAGTAATGCTTTTGGGATAGTTCAGGGATACTCTTGTACACAGTGCACACCATGCCCTTTCTGGTATTTATGACTCTCGGAGATCAGTTGCATCAGGAAACCAACTCGGAATTGATATGACCAGGTAGAGCTGACAAATAAAACCCATTATGATACATCTAGATTTAGAATTACACATTATTATCTTTGTGCAACATGTATATGAAAGAATATATGACTATGCTAGGGACATATCATTTTGATATGTGTCTTACAAGTATGCAACATATGTATGAAAGAATATATAGCTATGCCAGGGGTATCTCATTTTGATACACATCATATAAGAGCTGACAAATAACACCCATTATGATTTTGAATAACACATTATTATCTTCATGCAACATGTATATGAAAGAATATATGACTATGCTAGGGACATATCATTTTGTTAAGCATCTTATAAGGATGTGACATATGTATGAAAGAATACATGGCTATGCTAGGGACGTATCATTTTGATATGCATCTTACAAGCATGCAACATATGTATGAAAGAATATATAGCTATGCCAGGGGCATCTCATTTTGATACACATCTTATAAGAGCTGACAAATAACACCCATTATGATCTTGAATCACACATTATTATCTTCATGCAACATGTATATGAAAGAATATATGACTATGCTAGGGACATATCATTTTGTTAAGCATCTTATAAGGATGTGACATATGTATGAAAGAATACATGGCTATGCTAGGGACATATCATTTTGATATGCATCTTACAAGCATGCAACATATGTATGAAAGAATATATAGCTATGCCAGGGGCATCTCATTTTGATACACACCTTATAAGAGCTGACAAATAACACCCATTATGATTTCAAATTACACACCATTATCCTTGCACAACTTATCTGTATGAAAGAATATGACTATGCTAGGGACATATCAATCTGTTATGCATCTTATAGCATCAGGAAACCAGCGAGGACATCCTTTTTGTAGATAGTTAGTAAAATCAGACCAAACATTCATCACATTATATGATAATATAACATAATATACAAGCATGAGCAAAGTGGCATGGTGGGATAAGATATTGTAAGAAAGTTACCATTCTGACAGAAATGAGTATTGCCTCTAAGTATGATTACCCTATAACAAAGTAATGTACAAGCATGAACAAAATGGCAGTGGGGGATAAGAATGTGCAAGAAAACTACCATTCTGGTGGAAAATATGTAATTATCTCACATGTACGATTATGTAATATAAAATAATATACAAGCATGAGCAAAGTGGTGTGACGGGATAAGATATTGGAAGAAAACTATAATTCTGATAGAAATGAGCATTGCCTCTAAGTATGATTATCCTATGACAAAGTAGTGTACAAGTATGGGCAAAATGGCGGTGGGGGATAAGAATATGCAACTACCTTGCAAGTACAATTATCTTCTGACAAAGTAATATGCAAGCATAGACAAACTGGTGTCAAAAGACAAGAAAATGCTAACAAATACAATTCTACATTAAGTATGTATTGTGTCACAAGTATGATTCAAGGTAGATAGATCATTGCCTAAGCTCATCTTTAAGATGGCTATTTAGAATGTTTACCAAGGCTTTATAAAACATTCTCAAGTGGATTACAATTATGATATATATGGCTGTCAACTTAAACTGGGTGATCACCGCTGACTCGGAATCCCAAGCACAAGATGATGAGGTCAGGTGCCAGCGGGTCAGATCTGAAATTTCCTGCTTGAATTGATTTCCTGAGCTGTTCAGGACTTGGTGAGTGGATCACATGGGTTACATGATGAGGCAGGGTTTCCTATGGTGACATCGGACTTTGTTGTAGCAGTCATATCTCACCCGATCTCAGCATATTCTAAGTTAATGATTCAGATGCATTGAATTGTGATGACAATGGACGAGAACAGGTGACATGGCATCACAAACGGGAATTAGTCCAATTGATTCGTGGTCAACAACAGGTGAGGTCTGAAGACTCAAATGATGTATGCTGATGCAGGATGGCCCATCGTACTCATTCTAATAGAGGTAGCGCAAACAACATAGATAGAGTCTGACTTACAACCAACTTATGGTACAATAGTACAAGTATAGTATAAGTAAGGGTGTTACACGATTACAGAACCATAAGAAGAGGAGTATGAAGTTGAAAAGATATCATCGAAGCAATAATCATCAGATGGAAGTGACACGTGCATCACAGCACTTCTGGGGGATGTGTCTAAAGTCATCTTAGTGTAAGAAGATGGAATTATGACTCGCATGCCTACCATCATCGGTGCCCTCGAACTTGGCAATGTGTGCTAGGGCTTCGGAAAACATGTCCACTTCGGCCTGCGCATGCTGCTTCTTCAGTCCTAGGATATGTATGTTGGACTTGAGAATATCCATAGTCTTGGACTCCATTGGTTCGAAGTCGTTGCTAGTGCTGGTGTGTAGGGATCCGCCTTCTGCAAAGGACGTGCTCAGGTATGCACAATATGTCATATTATCAACCCAAGTCTTCAACAAACGAGGCAAGCAAAGAAATTGATCATCCAGCTGCATAGCGTCGGAACTCTGGACCCTCATAGTATGAATAGTACTTACCCCTTGAAAGGATTCATAAAAATAGGGATCGTCGTCTAGGATTTGTGGGGAACCAAACAGTGTTCGGTTTGCATGAGAATCAGGCCCCATGATGTCTTGGAAGTGCAATGACATGTTAAGCCACGCGTTACACTTGTCTTGAGTGGCCTTTGTAGGTTGGAACTGATTGAACGTGATTGAGCTGGGCGCCGGGCATACTTCCACATACGCGACATTCTTCGCTGTAGATCCTGGCTTGTTGCAGCCAACTAGGAGCAATTTTGAGCATCGGACATCATCCTTAGGAGAGCATGGCTTACTGGAGAATCTAACTTCCAGCTCTTCAGACAGGTTTGCAATAGTGTTACTAAACAACGAAACTTCCATCTGAGCTTGATGTATTCTGTGCTCCATCAAACACCCCCCTTGAGAACGGAATGCCACGCAGCTCCTCTCCTCTTCTTGCTGAAGCTGCATCTGCATGGAGACCTCCCTGAGGCTCACGTCCAGCAGGGCTATAAGATCGTGAGTGTCGACCCATCCAAAGAGCACAGAAGCTGTGATATAGAGTGAAGCTGGAAGCTGGAAATGAAATTAGAAAACAATAATAAAAAATGTGAGCGCACTCACAATGTCATGGCCCTGTTTCTGGAGCCAATATATGAGGGCTGTCTCGGTCCATTCAGTTCCAAGAAAATGAGTGTTTGAGGATGTGTCATATGTAGAAAGAAAAGGAGAACTGATATTTAACATGTTGAAGCCAGAGGGTAGCAGGAGGAAGGCTGAGGAATGCTCTCACGATCGTTGAATGATTACACAACCTATACAGTGGGTTGGAAGGCGATGTCCGAGTTATGAAGCGCCGACCATCAAACGAGACGATGGCCATCAAACTCTAAAAATATTAGATTAGACGTAATGAATGAAATAACAGTGACTTCATGTACTGGTACATTGATGTACTCGCTGGAACATAATAGTGAAAGTGAATGAAAACTCTAATGCAAATAATATATTTGATACATACCGCAGGATAATCGCGAGCATGTGCAAAAACAGTTGCGGGTATTGCATCTGAGTCCCCTCAAGCCTGGTCCCACCCATTTTTACAAATGCATTTGTCAGCGAGCCAAAATTAATGCTACATTCAAAAGTCTACTCAAAGGATTAATGCATTATGAATATTGTATCAAGGTAGTGTAGTGGAAAGGAAGCCTGCTAAAGTGCATGACCAGTATTTATAGTGAATAACTAATTAGGATGGACCATGGCGCTAAATCCCGAAGTCCTGCCCACAAACATTGAAGGAACGATTGGCGCAAGAAATTGGGTCTGAGTTAGCACCCCCTAGTAATACCCTACCATTGATTTTGGGTACTGCACTCGGCTTTCGCAAGTTATCAAAGGTTTGCAGTCTGACGGAGACAAAGTATATTTCATGGATGGGCTGAATTGTTGCGAATACCGAATATGGAACACAGGTTCTACGTAGTACTAGGTCGAGGGCAGCTAGGAGTCAGCTCCATCTGACCGGCTAATGCAGAACACATCGGTCTCACTGTAGCATCACATTCTCATCAGCAGGACATAGTAAGATCACTACAAAAACTCACGTGATGGTGCACAACCCTCTTAGTACGCCCATAAAAGCTGTGAACTGTGGGTCCTCAACCTGTTGCATCAGCATCATACAGTGGCTCAAAAAACTGTCCACATGTTTGCGCTATTTTGACTGTTTACATCATTGTACAAGAATGGATAGGTATTCCCAGGACATCCTGCCATGGCCTGGGAGTACTACATCAGGGCTTCAAAATGAGCCCTTACCCGTGGGAATTGGTGGTCATATGGTGGCACTATGAGGTTTGCAAAATGATGACTCATGTGGACAGTTTTTTGAGGCTAGATTGAAACTATATAAATTAATGGTTATGACACCATAAAGTCATACCATTATTAAATAAATTATAATGTGGTGTCATTATGGCATTATTAAACCTATCTCTCACTATATAATGAAGGGAGTCTCATGTATGATAGTCATAATCACCATGAAAGCCATCTCCTCTGCTCAAAGGGATAACATCCTCTCTCTCTCTACTGCTGGCCTCTCTGCTCGTCAAATAGCATCTAGAACTGGTGTATGCAAGTCTACTGTGGCAAAGCTCACCAAAGAATGTCACCCAGACAAAGAAAACTCTAGTGGAGGTCGTCCATCCAAACTCACCTCTACTGATAGGAGGGCCATTATTCAGCATATTACTACAGGAAAGGCTGACAATGCTGTCCAAGTCACTCATCACATCAATTCCATCATCACTACCCCTGTATCTTCACAAACTGTGAGAAATGTTCTCAAGGCAGCCAACCTCAAGGCTGTAACAAAGAAGAAGAAGCCTCTCCTTTCTATCAGTCATAGAAAAAGAAGACTGGACTTTGCCCTGGCCCATCAAAACTGGACTGTAGAGGACTGGAAGCGTGTCATATGGTCAGATGAGACTAAAATCAACAGGATTGGGTCAGATGGAAAGGTATATGTGTGGAAAAAGAAGGGGGGGCCTCTAACAGACAGAGAGATTAATGGGACACTCAAGTTTGGAGGAGGTTCTCTGATGGTATGGGGGTGTATGGGGTGGAATGGTGTAGGAATGCTTGCAGAGGTTGAGGGGAGGATGGATGCTGAGCAGTATGTGGACATTCTCAACCACCACTTGCTGCCTAGCATGGCAGAATCAGGAATTGATGAAGAAGATATCATTTTCCAACAGGATAATGATCCCAAGCATACATCCAGGAGAGCCAGAGAATGGTTTGAAGAACATAATATTCATCTCCTTGGCTGGCCAGCACAGTCCCCTGATGTCAATGTCATTGAACACCTCTGGGGAATACTCAAAAAGAAGCTTATAGCCTATGAACACCCCCCTAAAGGAGTATGGGAGTTATGGGAGAGAGTGGTGGTAGAGTGGGGACAGATTACAGCAGAGGACTGTCAGAAGTTGATTGAAAGTATGCCTAGAAGGATAGAGGCAGTAATCAAGGCCAAGGGAGGCCACACAAAGTACTAGAATACCTGATTTCCTATGTAAAATATCTGAGTCAAAAAACTGTCCACATGAGTTATCGTTTTGCAAACCACATAGTGCCACCATATGACCACCAATTCCCACGGGTAAGGGCTCATTTTGAAGCCCTGATGTAGTACTCCCAGGCCATGGCAGGATGTCCTGGGAATACCTATCCATTCTTGTACAATGATGTAAACAGTCAAAATAGTGCAAACATGCGGACAGTTTTTTGAGCCACTGTAGATGTCCCACGGAGTTTGGTATGGACTTGGCTTGCTGTTGGGTAGTTTGGCATGGGGTCGATTTTGCCCCAGATAAGTACGAGTCTTGCCAGCAGCACTTGATAACACTAGTGTGATAACAATTGAACGTGAATAGAAAATTCAGAGAGCAAAAGGCACTTACGCATGACCCCACCAAGGCCAACGTGTCCACCGGTGGATTTGTAGCAGTCCTGAAGGTCATTGGCTCCACATCAGCGATGGTGAGACGAATGTGGCATGTAGCAGTGGTTCTGAAAATGATGTGATAAATCAACTCCTTCGCCATTTGATGGTGCAAGAATTTGTAAAATTTGTTAACCTGTTGGGTGAAGTAGGTCATCTGTGATAGTGATAGTGAATTAATAGGACTCATGGAGAGTGGCAGCAAATGAGCGTGAGGGTGGGTGAACATCTCGAGAAAGGTCAAGATGCACTGCCTTTGAGCAAGCCCAAAGAAATTGCCTAGGCCAAACATGCGACTGTCGTCCATGGAGTAGGTGACTAATCTTCTATTGTCATACAAGAATTGGGTTATCCACAGAAGAGCCTGGCCTGGAATGAGACAAGTTAAAAAAAACACAAGGCACATACAAGCACGACTACTGCGTTCTCTGACATCGGAACCTGTGTGTCTTTGGCCAAGACTATAAATGATTCAGTATGTGTGGTTGTACGGAGGATTAAGCACCCAACCTGTCTCCAAATTCTCCTGCATGGCGTTTGCACAAATGAGAGATTTCGGCCACCAGCTGTTAAGTAGCTCGCGTCTACGGTCGGCATAATCTGCAGTTACGAGAATATGTGGGTTGTCGGAATGTCCACGACAAATAGCAATCCTGAGGAGGATGCGTAGGTATGCAAGAGCCTTTCGCCAGTTGGGACAGGTTTCCATGACTCTGTGGAGGCTGTGCTCCGCTAGCTCTGTTTTCTTGCAACGGCGGTGAGTCCCGGTTCCGGCCACTGATATCATGGCTGACGAGCCAATCCACGTAGTCTGGAGGATTGATGAGTCATCAACTGACTGATCATTGCCCTGTGGAATGGGGAGGTAGTACCCGTAAGGATACTCCACAAAATGGATTATGGTTTCAGGCTCGTGTGTGTGAGCCACGCGAGCCTGTGACATCGTAGCACAAGAACAGATATAATTGCAAGGTGGATGTACATAATCATACACACTGTGTATGATGTCCGAGCCATCATCGGTAGATCTGCCGTGTACCCATGGCAAATTGAGAAACGGCATGATTTCAGGCAGCTGCACAACCAATCAGTAGAAGGGCATGGCACAGTCGAGATTGAACCTATGGCTAAGACGAACACGGGAACCTTGATGCTCGGTGGCTCATATGCCATGCTATGAATCATAGGAGCCCGCAAATAAGCGAAAAGAGAAAGCTCTAGCTTAAGCTGGGAGGAGGTAAGATAGCATAGCACACATAAAATAAAACCTCCTAGTACATGATCTAGACCCGCAGGTGGGCACTGCGCTCATTATAAGACACACAGAATGAATCGAGAAATAGCACCAATGCTGACATAGAGAGGATAAAGCGCAGACATGGGCTGTGTGCCTAGCAACAGATACCCCACAAATTCTACGCTGATGGTGGGGATACCCTGAAGGATCTGTGAGCAAGGCTTTTCGATTTGCAAGAAAACAACTGACAGAGAAACAAAGCAGGCTGGGAGGATGTGTGTTATAGATACACGTGTTGTCATTGGCCCCCTCAGGGGGGGCAGAGCTGACTGAGGTTGACATTATGACTGAGGAACTTGAATGCAAGGGCAATACAAAGATTATTTAAAGCATTTTGCATGCCTATTTCGAATTAGGATTATTTTCGACGTACCACAGGCCATCACAACGCCATCAAAGAAGTCCTAGGGCCTGGGGCATTTATGTTAGAGTCACACGGGCATATTACATGTACATACATCATTTAAAGGACAAACCATCACAGCGCCTTGAGCATATTACATGTTTGTGTCCTGTTTGAGGTATATGTTAGACATTATGCAACATGGGGCCAACAACGACACATTATATGTACGTACATGGTTTGAGCTGTATTCTTGACGAGTCATAGAATCACGGCGACATCGAGATATGACCTACACCATCACAGTGGTATACAAACACCGTCTATCTCTGCAATGGTCTCTTGGATCTTATTATGTGGGCACAACAGTACCCCTAAATTCTGAGCAAGTCAGTTCTTGTAATCTAGTTCTACCTCACTACTGTACATTTCATCGAATTGGGATGTCAACAACTCGTTACTGGAATCCAACCCCTGTATGATGTCTTGCTCCCTGAGATCTCCATCTTCCTCTTCATCTGAAGAATTATCTTCCTGGTCCTCGTCTTCATTATAATCACCCTCAATAACTTCCCCATCATCTTGTCCTGCATTGTTTCCAGGCATAGGCACAGCCTGCGCTGAGGTGGGGTGGTGAGAGTAAATGTGTCCAACTCCAAGACCAAAATGGAAGCGCATCAACATATCGTGGTCCACAAACCTGAAATGATGAGCTCGGTATAGCTTGCGAATGAAACAAATCCTCACTCACCGATTGACATAGTATTCCCACCAATCATCCTTGTCCCCTGCACATGCTGATACTCCCAATCCATTTTGGTATCTCCTGAGGCTGGCGAAAGCAGGTATGATGTGGCAGCCCCCAAGGACAAGGGCTGGATCCAAGAAGTCAAATGAGTACTCGTCCACCATAGCTGGAAATCTGACTCGATCTAGGCTCGAGGTGTCCCAGTTGGAGACCTCATCCATGGGCTCGTACCATTGAATCCACAAGAATTCCATTCGACGTGGAGTGTAGTCGACCATTCCAACTCCAATAACGATCACATTCACATGGTAAATACCCAATATTTTACTGTAGGTGAATCTGTGACTTCGGTGCCCCGCATTGTCGTGGGGGCGCAGTACCATAATATTACAATGTGAAGTTCGTGGGTTGATTACATCTTGCGCTCGGTGAACATCATATGTGGTATAATTGATCCTTGCGATGTTGTGGCAATAGATGCGATCGTCCTTGAGGATGAGTGTGTTGATAGCATGATCTTCTCTGGATTCTGAGAGATTTTTTGACATGTTGATTCAACGCACTAAATGTTCCTTGAGTTTTGGTACAAAATTCTGCAAAGGCATGTGAGACATTGATTGCAAGAGTATGATTGGACTAACCTTAATTGCAGGATCACCTTCATGGCTGCGCAAGTACGAGCCTATATGGATAGGGTACTTCTGTGTCAGGCCAATGTGGTGGTGGATGTGTGGGCTTGTTGCTACCTCGGCAAGTTCAATGTGGGGGTGATGAACAATATTGTCCCCTATACAATGAATGTGAGCTTGACGGCGTTTGATCCGAGTGAGCTGCTTCATGAAGGACTTGCAATCCGTCCGGCGATATCTGGCCTTGGGTGAACGGTGCTCCAGTTCACCCTGGGGAAGTTTGAGTCAGTCAGTCAGCGAAGTCTAGATATGAATGACAGACCACGTACCGGTTTGGTGCTGTACGAATCAGATGTGCCATACCGGCGGATTGTTGACACATAATCTCCTAAGGCATGAAACTTGTAAGTCTGAAAATTGAATACCTTTATTCGTCAGCCATTCTTTGCAAGACTCCCTGCCTCAACCCCTGCCCCTTGCTTTTGCTTGCCCTTCTGTCTTGTCGCTAGCTTCACATGGTGTCGGGCGCAAGCTTCAACCTCTCAACGAAGTTCGTGGGTGTCATATGCATAACAAACATTGGCTTTGAATCTCCAGAATTGTTGACCGATGGCAGAAGTGACAGAGTCCATGATATCAAGGGTCAAATCAGAATGCATTCTGAGCTTAGCTAATCCATGCCAATGCGCCATAGTGAATAGTAACTTGAGAACGGTCGTGTTATGGGGTTCGGGAAGGAGGCGGTCGAAAACAGGGATAGAACACTGTAGTGTGTTAGGCACTATTCAGTTTCAATGGTGGTGTCATAATTACCTGGAGGAGGTCTTTGAAATTGCGAGCTGCCATCTGGTTCATCTCCAAAGAGTTGGCTGAAAACTTTTGGATGGTGGCTTGGCCGAACGTTGGATGTCACTAGGGATGAAGGAACTGCAGCCCAATATCCCCACCAGCTTCCTATAATCCTGCTGCGATTTTTGACTCCCTGATTCCAGTACCAATCACCCAGCTGGAAGGATGAGTGGTTGGGATAAGGATGGTATTGAGAGTCACTGCTCGATGGAGGGGGTTCAGGGGGTAGTTTGTTGACTTGAGGGGCGACAGGAATGGCTGAGAGATCTGTTAATGTAACATACTGTTCTGGATCATGTGATGGTGGTTTTGAGGAAAAGTATTGACGCACTAGCCCAAAGATATTTGGGCGGGTGCGAAACACAGTGTGTGCTGGTAAGGCTGGGCAATATTCTGCACTAACAACAGAGCCAATTGATTCTGGAGGTAAGTCACGAATTTCCAGAGGGACAGTTGGTGGGGGTTGAGGGAGTATATCCCTAAATCTCATCAGGAGCTTTCGGTTCTGACGCCTTGGTCTATGCTGCCCCAAACTCATATCCGAGTCATCCATGTGCCCTTCTTCATGGGACCACCCTTTGACATCATCACATGATGGATTGGGGATAGGAGATACCGTGACTTCGGGATCTTGAGGGACTGGTGAAGCATCAGCTGCATGGATAAGCAGGTGGTTGGCAGGCAAATCTGATAAAGCATTAGGTGAGCCATCAACTACAGGCCTGGCTTCATCGTTTGAGATGCGGGGCTTTTTCCTGTGGCCTACAAACTGTTTGAAAGAAGATATCACTGATGAAAGACGCTTTTTGGTGTGAGAGCATGAATGCTGGTGTTGGCTGAAGTAATTCTGTGCCATGAATGTACACTTGCAAACACAGGTGTAACTGGACACCATCATGGAGGAATGTCAGGAGCGCAGAGGGGTGGCCTAAGGAAGTAACTCACCAAAAGAAAATGATGCAATGGCGTAGGGATGGCTGGTGGAAAACGTGATGGTGTGATCATTGCCATATGTGGCCAGGCACGCGATGACACAAGGACGATAAGGCTGCAGGGGGCTATATATCTTGGGGTAGACGTATTCCAGCGATATGCCATCTCAGATTGTGATGTCAGCACCATCTTCTCCATGTTCTACATGCTCAACCCTCCCAGACTTCAAAGCTGACCCCAATGTGGTAAACATGCTGGTGAAGATTTTGATTTCACGCCACGGGATTCTTCACTACCACAGCCAAACAGGAGAACTAGTAACATTTCAATGGTAAGTTAATTGTCCGCGTGGAAAAAATGGCTTTGCTCACTAACACATCTGAATTCCAGGCCAACCACAAAATATGGGCATAAAATACATCCTTCAAAATTTGAGGCTTATCAGGAGGTGCACATATTTCACTACCCATGTTGCCTGTGCGCCATGGGGGGGAGATATGTCGAGTCATCGATATTCCAGCGAAGCTGTGGTGTATGTTGGGGTCAGTACATTGCTGAATGCTCGACCAGCATGTGTGGCTACATGCATTAGTCAACTTTGCTTCACCAAGAGTCGAGGGTATCTGACCTGTCATTAAGTGAATGTTGAGAAATATTTTGCAAGAACCTGCATACCGGCTATGTATTATCCTTGGAGGTATGTGTTTGCAATTGCGCACGTCCGCACATGCTCAAATGTTCAGAGACAATAAACCACCATACATGCTACCGTGTGATTGATATCGGGCATGATGATAGATGGACTGAAGTGGGCATGACACTATTAGTATCTTGGCCTTGTTTCGAAGGAGGTCATGTATGATTTAGCAATGTAGTAATGATACTGCAGACAAGCAAAGTCCACAAATTTACAGCATCTATGTCTCATAGATTGAATAGTCGAATGATATTGATACACCTGCGTCACTTCATCAGGCTTCAGAACATGAACGGCATGATGCACTTATGTAGTGTATGCAGGGGTTGTGATCACAAGCGGTTTTGAGCTGGCAAAAGCTCTCATCAGGGGGAGGACGCTACCCTGACCGTTTGATCCAAAGTCAAATGGAGACTGAATCTCCGAATTCGAGTTTTCTATAATTAATACTCATCTATATACTTGACTATTCTATAATTAAGACTCACAAACATGTCTATAGTTATGACATCATCTATGCTTTGACTCTGTACAGTAGAAGAAGCTAAGAGTTACAAATCCAGACTACACGCTTTACTATGATAACTATACTACAGCGCAAACACTAGGATAATGCGTAGACTATTACTTATGAAGTCTATAGTACATGATTTGATACTGGTAGATTGAAACCAGAAGTGAAATGTGCGGAAGCACATATTATAGGGAACACCACACATGTTCAAAGTCCACCGGCATTAACCGCCAGCCACAACACATATACCAGAAGTTGCACACTGAGTTTCAATTATGATTGGTCATCCCTATGTGATGTATGCTTCTCACTAACTGCTATCCTTTCCAATCCCACCACTACTACAATACACACAATACATACAATAGACAATGCAATACAAATAGCTAACATTTGTGTTTACTCACTCTATATTTTGTATTTATGTATATATTTAGAATCAGTGTGCCCAGGCCACAGTTTGCACATGGTATTACTCACGTGGTTTGCAGTCCACACTCAATGGATCATCGAATCCACTATTGTCGTGTCCACCGATGTTATTGGTAAGCATCAAAAAAGGTGTACATTGCCTAAAATGATCACACGCTCGCAGTCCACAGTGTCAGACTCAATTTCATTGAGTCCACTATTGGCGCATTGTCGATCTTCATTGCTGATCAGTTGTAAACCACAACAAAACAACAAACCTAGCAATGCTACTGCTCAGTGGTCCTTATGCTGAGAAGCACTGGGTACAGTAGTTGTTCAGTTGGGTGGCCTGACCCTTGGTAGTGCGCCACACACTTCAAGTGTGAGGGGTTTAGGTTGGAGGATAGATGAGCACAACTAAGTCTGGGATGACCTAGCTGTGTTGGAGGATGAAGAAAGAATAATGCTGCACACGGACAGCAAGGATACTGGACTGGACTTGGAATGGATAGAATAGCAGTGGGACAGTGTTCCAGGTGAACAAGGTCCAAGAAGACGTGGAAGGATGAAAAATGCGAAGCCAACTGAGGCTTCAGAGAGAACTGGACATAAAATGGTGAACTGGATAAGTTGATTGCTCTGTAGCTAAAGTACAGGGGTTTATATAGAGCATAGTACCTGTGTATGTCTGTGTATGCAAAGCAATGCTCCAGGCAATGAGTAAGGCAATGAAAAGGGCAATGAAAGGGGGGAATGGAATGAATGTGCTGCGCTTCAGAGGTAATTACTGAGCAATTTTGAAAATAGAACAAATCCTATGCATAAGAATGGAGAATGAGTCATAGGGATAAAGAATGAGTCATAAGGACAAAGAATGAGTCAGAGAATGAAAAAGTGATGATAAAGCAGGGCTGTGACCATTACAAACCATGACTCATGACCTGAGTCATCATGACCAATTGCTATGCAAGCATGACAAAGTGCTGTGCGGTGATGATGCAAGAGCTGTGACACAGCAATGACGCAGCACATGGGCAGTGGAGAATGGAATGGAGTGATGATGCTATGATGCCATGATGGTGTGATGATCCGAATGCTCTGCTGCAGAGATGTCATGTGGTTGTTGGTGCAGAATGTTGACATGCAGGGATCATGGGATATACACAGTCTGTAAGACACTTCCCCAGCATGATAAAGGGATTGGTCTTCTGCATGGTGAATTGGTGGCTTGCAATCTCTGGTGAGCATGAGGATGGAATGGCATGGTGTCACAGTGATCATGGAGGTGAGGTGCGAGTGGATAATGGTTTGAATGGTTTGATGAATATAAGCTGCTGAAGAGGATTGGAAATGGTAGGGAGATGAGGACAGGATGAATAAAGATGCAATTTTCGACATATTGGTGCATGTGGCATGGTCTGGCTGATGCTGAGGTTGTCTGTGAGAGTAGTGGGTGAAGATGGGAGAGCATTGGAAGTGTGTGAATGGGGGAAATGTGAATCAACCATGTTGAAGGCGGGATGCCGTAAAAATGTGGGATGCCATAATACTGTTGAAAATTGCTGAAAAATCGAAAAATTAAAGGAAAGGAAGGGAAACAAATGAAAAGGTGAGTAAGGAATGATATGGGAAATGAAGATATAAATAAAAAAACCATGTTCTCGCTACCAAACACATTTGGTGCATGACAGCATCCACCGATGTTATTGGTAAGCATTGAAAAAGATGTACATTGCCTAAAATGACCACATGCTCGCGATCCACAGTCACTCAATGAAATTCAGTCCACTATTGTCGCGTCCACCGACATTATTTGGTAAGCACCCAAAACAGGTGTTCCCTATAAAAGACTGACCTTGGCGATTGCAGGTCTCTTTTCTTCCTCTATCTCATCACACTACTATATACACTAGTTTTAGATTAGACTTAGTGTATCTTTGAAGTAAGTAGTATTGTAAGTAAACCCCACAAAAATATATGTACTCAAAGTAGACATCTAGAAATGTCTAAACGCGCTGCTGATGCCAATGAGCATGAGCCCATCGTGAAACGTGCCAAATTTCCAAGTAAGTCCCCCAAAACTGCACATACATATCATTACTTATGTTGACACAGCCAACTGCGAAGTTGGTTCGCCATTAGCAGATCCCCATGCATGGGATATTCTGGAGAGTTTTTTAACCTCCAAAATCACGGGGTATGGCGAGACGCTAAATGCGATGGGCGACTACCTCAGTGACCAATTTATCGCAGACAAGTGGAAGGAGGCGACGGACACTTTGTTTTCAGGTGATGACGACGATGCAGTGTCCCTCCAAAACTTCAGACTCATAAGGCTGAAGTACCTGCTGAATCCTCCATCAATTCGCCATCCTCCACATCAGGTAAGTTGTCAGTTGTATTCATATCCATATGCTCACTTCTTTCAGCCCAAGAATCCTTTTCTCAATCTCAAAGCAGGAGATGACAATGACAATGACAATGTGCTGGTAATTGAAGGGTCTTCGGGTTCATCGTGATTACAGAGCATCACGCAGTTGCCAGCACCCAAACACATGCTGTTGTCAACCATTGACAAGCTCCAGGACCAATTTGAAGCTGGCATGCCCAGCTCATTACGTGTTCGCACAACCACCCCGTCCCCTCTTCAAATTCAGTCTAGGATGTATTTGTTTCATGTTTACAGTATGTTGCGTTGTTTTCTTTAGTTTAATATTCCAACTAACACAATACTTTACAGGATCTGTGACGTTATACATAGCCAAACATCTTGAGAAGATGGGCATGCCCATT
This sequence comes from Suillus lakei, assembly GCA_016628065.1. Lineage (NCBI taxonomy): Eukaryota > Fungi > Basidiomycota > Agaricomycetes > Boletales > Suillaceae > Suillus > Suillus lakei. The sequence continues at coordinate 259,986 of JABBWA010000030.1, read as the reverse complement.
ACCCTGTCACCTTGGTCCACAGGCCAGCTATACGTGGTGTCCGACAGCCCCAAAACTATCCTGGCATCCCTACCCCACACACACCAGTTATCTGTGATCAAGTGGGTTCACATCAGCGAAGAAGAACAGGCTGCCCTGGAGTCTTCACAATGTAGACTTGCCAGTCCCAGCTGGATCTGCATTACACTTGGAAAGTACAAAGACGCCATTTCATATGTCTTTGACGACCACCAGACCGACAACCTTGTGGTCACCTTGGTCACACTGCATGACTTTCCCTACTCCATGCCAAAGGGAACTGTAGGTTTATTAGACAGATCCCGCCTTCCATCAGGCGATTCTGGCACTGACATCATTCTGGAGGGGTTAGTCGTGGGCTGTTCCTTCAAGGGCAAGGAATATTATGGCGGGTTGCTGAAGAAGACCTTTTGCCGCTGTGTTGTAGAACAGGTGTTAATCCCCCACCCTGACAACATCAGACTCCATCACCAATCTGGTTGGAATGCTGCCTTCGTCAGGAAAATGGAGAAAGCCTTCTCGAAACAATTCTTGTGCAAGGGCGACTCAGTGCACATAATCTCTGGGGCAGTTGGTTCAGAGATTGGCACGGTCTTATCGACAGATTATGTGTTTGGCAGTTCTGTCCATTTAGAATTAAACATTAACGGAAGTCACCAGATTATGGAGTCTTGACTTGAAGACATAGAGCATGTCTTTTGGGTCGGCAACCAGGTTAGGGTTATGGCGGGTGTTCACTTGGGGTTACAAGGACACATTGTTGCAAAGTCGGACGACATGTACCACGTATGTCAACAACTAACACAGGAACAGGTGTGTGATCAAGACCTTCTTACAAAACATTCTAATATATTTCATAGGTCCAAGTGTCCAAGTTCTACCTTGATCGTCAACCCCTCAATATCACACTCCAAGTGTATCTCCCATCGCGCCAGTACATTGAGCAACCCCCTGAGGCCAACACCATTGAAATTGGTGACTACATCAAAGTTCAGCTTGGAGAACACAAGGGGAAATACGGGTTCATCGACTGGTTCTCTCCAGGAGCAGCGATGCTGTGGTTCCGCGACATCCACTCCACGATCACGGTCGATGATACGACCAACTTTGGCCCGCAGGTCATTCAAGTTCCCGCTTCAGTAGTGCAGCGGGCATGTATAGCCCCAACAATTAAGTTTATGAAGGACAGGGGTTACGATGTCCAACCTGGATATGTCATTAGTGTCACTTGAGGACCTGACTACCTCAGGAAAGGGGTTGTGGAAAGCGTCGACTTCCCCAACGCTCAGTTGGTATTTACGTCTGATACCGATCTCTCATCTGTGAGTCTAGTCCAGCTTAAATGGAGTTGAGTTCTGATTTTCAATAGATCAAGGCTCCCATTAGATTCATTACCAAGGTCTGGAACACGAGCCTTGATATGTTCGCCTCACACATTGGCAAAGAGGTCTTCATCATTGGGGGAGAGAAGAAAGGGTACAGAGGTACCTTGTATGATATACATAGTGATAATTGCATGGTCACGGTCCATGGTCAGCAGCATATAACACTCAAATACTGTGATGTTGTCACTTGGTAAGTTACTCCGTATTATAGCAGTCATTAAATTGCTAACATCCGTTAGATACGGTATGAGGCTTAACGGTGCCATACTTGAGTATTACAACATGAAAACCTTCTGCAAGATGCAGAAACAATCTTTCTTGGCTCCAAAGCCCCAAAGCGTCACCCCCCCACCTGAAATAATTGCACCTTTGAGGGTTGATCCAGGTCCATCGAGTTTGTCGTCTGCCATTGCCTGGAATTCTTGGACTGACGGCCACAATATGGACAACCACTCGTCCAACGATAACCTAATCACCGATCTCACGCCCACGATGCCTGATCCTTGGGCTGTCGACAATAATGACATTGAGGATATCATCGAAGCCACCGCTTGAAAACTTTCAGAGAAACCCAGTAGGTCTCTATCAGGTGCATCACGATGTTAGCTTATGTATGCTGCAGGCCCAATTTCTTGGTTGCAGGAGTATTCTTCAACTTTTTTTTCTTATCACACATGCTTCAAAGTCTCTCCCAAATTTCAGGGAGGTAGATTAGACAAACAGCTGGTGTATACTCAGTGCCCTGATCCTTTCATGGGCCCGGATGGACCAGCGCCCAAGGGCACTGTCACGGCTTTGTGCACAGCCAAAACTGCAGGCTCTACTGTCCAACATTACTACATTCCTGGCGACGACCTCATCCCCGCTGCTCCCCAGAAAAAAGGCCAAGAATGTTTTGTTTTGGACAGGCCGTATCGGAGCTGTCTCTTAACTGTAGTTAAATGTATCACTAAGACCAATACCATAGACTTAAAGCTGATGCTTGATGCCAACACTAGCATCAATCTTCATTACGACCAGGTTTGCCTTGTAGAACCTCTGCGCACTTGACACTATTGCATTCTCATTTGGTTACATTCTTTTTTGGTTACATTCAGTGGACTTTGGATAATTGTAGGATACATGAACTTGCTAACACCTGGCAACTCACTGTCAACCCCTGGCATGCTGTCACTGGTTGTAGATCCTGCCACCATAGTCTACCTATATAAGACAAGATACATTTGACAACAACATGACAGTGTGCTAGTAGATCCCAATAGGTCCAGCAATATTATAGCTTTGGCAGATTCTGCCAATGTAGTCTACCTATCTATTCCTTTATCATTTGATCTGCAATTGTGATATATATTTTCCATATTGTGCATTAGGTAAAGTTAGCTAAATCTTTGTCACACTGCAGTCAAATGCCTGATGTAGCGTCCGTTCCTCCGATTATAACCTATCACTTTATTGGCAAGTGATTTCTATTTGAATACACTTATTACATCAAGCCCCATCCAGATCTCTGGGAGGTCAACCTTAATAGTTTGGGTGAGCATCTCCGAGGTTCCATTTCGAAGCAGTACTTGACTTTCCTCCCACTCTCTGGGTAACCGCCAGTGCAGCCCACACTTGATTCGACCAAACAATGTCAAGCTATACCGAGAACCCATCTACCTTGTCGTTGAGGAACACCTCAACCATTGGTCAGCGGTTCTTCAGTGATGTCACTAGCAAGGGTGAGGACATCTTACACGAGATCAACCTCAATGGTTTTGGGTCAACATCCCTAAACTCTCCTTCCCATTTCCAGGAATTTATACAATTTTTTTCTCTCGAGAAATGGTCAATTGTAACACGATGGCCGCCTCCTCAAACAAGGACGTCTTGCCCTACCTCGTGCCTGCCTTGACCACAGACCACTTCAGTAACAACGGCGCTCCAGGCATGACACTAATCGGATTTGCGTTGGGTATTCACCGAACCCGACGAGCGGTTCATTCCTAATAGAAGGGCGGCAACATGTTTGATACTGGAGCTTCTTGGACACATGTAGCGTCGTGCGCAATGCGACAGCGGAAGGATCATTAATCCCGTAGAGCGCGAGGTCCTGCAAAGATGCCGACGGGGTGGGTTTATGCTTCTATTCTCGAGTTTTGGATTGAATACATGATAGCAGCCAGAGTCACAGGTACACAATTTGAACACAGATAGTACCCTAAAGATCATCGTAGAATTTGAATCTCACTTCTGATCGATGCTGACGACTCCAATGGAGGGATCATATGTGATGACCCACGTAGTATGGTCCTCGAGAATGTCGAGATTCTGTTCGAAGAGGCGATCGGTCTCGACTTGGCCCCTGATCAAACTATCCTGCTTATAGTCGGTGCCAATATACCCGCGTAGAATTGGAGTAAACTCTGGGATCAACTTCCCCTCAGGCTCTACGCCGCGCCAAACTAGAGCTGTCTGGGGTACTTCCCCATCCTTCTCAATGAGACCTGGACAATATGTAGCGCGAGAAAATTCAAGATAGCAAGTATGCGTACCAACACCTATATCCTCCTTGGATGGTGCGTTGTTTGTGCATTGAATATTATTCTTCGGCGCCGAGGGGTCGATTTTAGGATCCTGGGCTTGTCTCGCAAACCGATATCAGGAAAGGCGAGTTGAGCGTACTTACAGAGAAACTGTACACATCATCTTCCTTGGTTAAGATAGTAGATTGCCCAACCTAAGTAGCAGTCCATGAGACCAACGACAAATCCGTGATTGTATCAGACTCTCACATTGATGGAAACATAGGTCAAAGTACTTTGGATGATATCATTGGAAGGGACAACCTTGGTGAACGCGAATCTGAGGGGTGCATTGTAAATTAGCTCTCCATATAAGCTTCGAATACTCCTTACTGTGATCGATACTTAATATCGGAGCGGTAGGTGCCTAGCAGCGACACTGCTTATTGAGATAGCCCAAAGCATTGATAATATTCACTCACCGTCGGGCCCAAATTTCCTGACCCTATGCGAAAAGTTACATCAGTGAGAACGCACGACAACAAAGACCAAAAGATATACGTACGCAAAAGCCGATGGAAAATAATTCTTGTACATGCCAGCCATAGGCTGATCGTCGAAAGTGAGAAGAATGTCGACGTCTATGCCGAGGTCTGTGGATTCGAAGGTGAGCGTTTTGACTAAGGCCATGGCGTAGAGTCGAATTCGAGTTTGAAAGTATCAGGCAGCTGGCGTTCAACGTTGAGTTGTGGCCTATGGTTGAGTCAACACGACTTATATACCTCTGGAAGGACAGCGGCCCTGCCTCCGTAAAGATTGAATCTGGAAACTAGAAATGGAGGGTCGTTTTCGGGTCGAATTCAGCATGCTTCAGAAACATTCGCTGACCATCTTCACAATGTCCGCATGTCGATGTACGAAATGATTCTTTTGACATGTTGTTTGTGCCTTCTGTTAAGAACCGCTACCGCAAAGGGTACAAGTGACACACGGGCCACATTGCAACTTGACCTGGTTTCCACTCGACTTCTCCGGTGTTATGAGCACCCCAAACGTCAAAATGGGGCAAGAAAGTTCTGATTCTTCCTTTCAGGTTCACCTCCGTTTGTTGCCGCTCGAGGTACAAGACACTGTTCTCTCGGGGAATATTCGATTTTTTCACTGTCCGCGACTGCAATGTAGGCCGATTGGTAGTCAGGAAGCACATCTGCTTTGATGATAGGGTAGTGTTGGGGTATCGTCCATGACTGGTGCGGGTGAAAGGCGGGTTCATTTCGGGCAGGTATGTAGTGTTTGTTCTCGCGAGGAATAATACCACAGACCATTCCAGATGAGGTTGAAGTAGTTAATTACAACAGCGAGGATGACGGATGCGGACAAGGCGGTATTGATGTCATCATTAGGCACGTTGTATACATAGTATACGTATAGACTCGTGATCATGGCTTATATAACCACGGCATAGAGTTTCGCCACAGCAAGGCTGCCTTTTATTTGCCTAGGGATCATCGACACCCTGACCGTGATTGATTGTTCTCTAAGAAAATTCCCTTAGACAAACAATCCCCGCAAGCTGAAAGTCGAACGAAGAAGATTTAGTAGCAGGTCTTGTGCCAATTAGCAAACATTCCGAGCGAGCGAGGAATGTTGGGTAAATTCTTTCGCAATGGAAGATTGACGGAAGTACCAGGATAGGAGTCACCTTGTGCTGCATTACGAAGCATTCCATCGCAAGCGAAATTGCTCGACTTCGAGGAATGTTTAGTAAATTCTTTTGCACCGGAAAGCAAGGGTCGTGCCGACTTTCGTCACAACAGCTGAGCACGAGGTGATGAGTTCCTCCTCCGAGTCGCTCGTGATGCGTGCGCGTACGTACATTCCAATTCACCATATTGAAGTCAGGAACGGAAACAGTGATGACGAACCAGACGTCAATGACGACAACGACTCCCCACCTCTCATAGTTGTTGACGATTCTGACGAAGAGATTGAAAAGATAGATAGGGATGTAGATACGGTGCCGGTTTGTGTGAGGATGATGAGTCAGACTGGTGTTATTGGCAGAACTCAGGAGTCCCAACTTCCAACTTCCTACAAAACCTCTGCACCAAATTTTAGGCCTATGCACAAATGTCACGTAAGTAGGCATGTTTAACTGATCGTGCGCCAAAGTACCCTATAAGGCTATAACCTCTTCTCAACTTCCATCTTACAATTATAGTTACATACATAACGTACTCACATAGTCCTGGAGTGGATCGGGCTGCCCACTAATTGTGAATCCACGCAAGTATATGTCAATGCCTCCAAGTCTAGTAATACTGGCAACACGGCTGGCATTGGGCCTGGAAGTACCTTTTAATGGGGGGAACGACTGACTTTATTAATTCTTCTTTAGGCCCGGCTTGGGGAGACTGAGTAGCACCTGAGAAGTCGATGCTACGGGCGAGGTGGAATTAATTGAAAGCTGAGTGAGATGCGTGTGAGGATTGCAGCTTGCATGATGTTATGAACTCCAGACTTGCCATTGGACCAGTCCCTAAGAGCTGTACAAAGCATGGAAGTCGACGTGAGAAGCGTGTTCGGATGAAATCACATCAAGGTACCACCACAAAGTCCTCGCATATATGATGAATGGCCTGTGTAGATGGGAGAGGACCGGAGTTGACAGCAGCAATGAAATGATCAGAGGCGTCATTGTGACGCGCATTACTCATGGCATTGATTTCGAGCTGAGCGTGCAAATACTATGCTTGATGTGTGTCAAGTTGGATGTTTGGCCCGTAAATGATTCCCTGAGTTCAATTTAGGGGCGTGGCATTTGCTTGATGAGATGTGAGATATCAGGTTGGCTCATGACCTGAGGTTTGAGTCTCGTTATTGTTGTTTATCTCGATTGCGTCCTTTACGATGGGCATGTCGCCACTTCATCTTCCTGGTCTTTCATCGAATTGACTTCTCCGGTGTTATAAGCACTCCGAACGTCAAAATGGGGTAAGACAGTTCACCGATATTTGTCAATGATTCTTCCCTTTCAACGATGACCCCTTTTTTTGATTCTCCATCGATGCTGTGTGTTCCTGTCAGGAAGATGAAGTGGCGACATGTCAAGGGCTTGCTAACTGTGACAATTAAAACATTTTTAGGACGCCTGGTGCCGGCGGAGAACGCTGCTGCATTGCACAGCCAGTCCGAATTCGACTTCACTCACGTTCCGAAGATATTTGATTCTTTAGTACGATGGATTACAGACATATTTTATGGAAAGACTCGGTATGCATCTATAACGACAACCTGAGTATAGAGGCAGTAGACATGCCGGTAGCGATGGGAGCGCAGCTGGAGAGAAGAGAAGGACGATATCGGTAAATGCGAGAGGGGGAAAATATATTAGGTGGGGGAAGGGAGCTGGGAGCAAGTACTGGTGATGGATGATAGTGTATGTGGTGTTATCGGCGGCGTGGGTGTTAGTGCGTTGGTATACAGGTGTGGTCGGCGGTGTTGTGCATGCGAGTAAAGAGTATGAGCAACAGAAAGGGAGGTAGGCGGTTGCAGCTGATTGCGATCACGTGAATGATTGGTTGATCAGTGGTCTGAGTCATAATCGTGTCGTTATCGATTTATCGCCCTCCCATGCGTAACAGGCCATGCGGACGGTCGTCGGTCGACCTCCTTGCATGCTGGTCCAGGAGCACCCCGGGCCGAAAGTTGTACTGCCTCACTAATGCCAAGAGGTACTTAGGGTCAGTTTTGTCGGTTATAGCTGGCAGAGGTCAAGGCTATAGTACGCCGTGGTTATATAAGCCAGGCAGGTCACGAGCCTATACGTATACAACATCATTCCTAATGATGACATCAATGTTAGCTCGTCCCATCCGTCATTCTCGCTGTTGTAAGTAACTACCTCAACGTGGACAATACCCCAACACTACCCTATCATCAAAGCAGGTGTGCTTCCTGACTACCAATCGGCCAACATTGCAGTCGCGGACAGTGAATGGACTGCTACTTAGCCTTTAGGTCGGGCAATCTACTATCTTAACCAAGAAAGATGATGTGTACAGTTTCTCTGTAAGTACGCTCAACTTGCCTTTCTCGATATCGGTTTGCGAGACAAGCCCAGGATCCTAAAATCGACCCCTTGGTGCCGAAGAAAAATATTCAATGGACAAACAACGCACCATTCAAGGAGGATATAGGTGTTGGTACGCATACTTGCTATCTTGAATTTTCTCGCGCTACGTATTGTCCAGGTTTCATTGATAAGGATGGGGAAGCACCCAAGACAGCTCTAGTTTGGCGCGGCGTAGGGTACGGGCAGAAGTTGAACGCAGAGTTTACTCCAATTCTACGCGGGTATATTGGCACGAACTACCAGGAGAATAGCTTGATCAAGGGCCAAGTCGAGACCGATCGCCTCTTCGAACAAGATCTCGCTAAACTCGATAACAATACTACGTGGGTCATCACGTATGATCCCCCCACTGGAGTCCTCAGAGACACCCTTGGAGAAGGATCGTACTCGACAGTGTGTGCATCGCTTATTACGCACATCGCTTACTCATGCCACCTCAGGTGATGCGTGCACAATATATCCGAACAGGGCAGGAATACGCTATCAAGATCCCTGACAAGAACTATCTCATTCGAAAGGACAAGATGCTCGTTGCGCTCGCAGAGAAAAACGTCCTCGTCAAACTGGGTGCCAGTCACCCCGGAATCATACACCTACACTGGACCTTCCAGGACAAATGGAGCCTATGTTAGTACCACGTTCCTCTATGCTGTGTGTGCATCCGATCCCGGTCATTGCCCGGCTATTCATCTGGCTTCACACTGCCATGCCTGGTTCAGTGATCGGGTGCATAGACCACGCATATATGAACCCCCGTCGTTAATTTCCTACTAGTCTTCGTCCTTGACTTGGCACCCAATGGGGAGATGTAATCTCGCATATCACGCCTTAGTTCCCTAAGCCTCACCTGTTCCAGATAGTATACAGCACAGATCATTGACGCACTAGAGTTTATGCATGGGAAAGACGTCATACATAGGTGCGTTGCTCCATTACCTTTTCCTGGAGACCATCTCCACCTCGCCTGAAAAGGCTACGAGTTTTAAATTACTGACGTCACCGCAGAGACCTCAAACCCGAGAACCTCCTTCTAGATGGCCAGTTTCGAATAAAGATTACTGATTTTGGTACCGGAAAGATATTAGAGAACGGAGGTAAGCTAATTCCTACCGTGTATGCGCGTTTCTCACAACTCCCGAAGTGGAGAGCCAACACATTTGTGGGCACTGCGCAATATGTCGCGCCAGAGTTGCTAAAGAACAATGAGACGAGTAAGAGGCGCGTATATCTGCTAAAGACGCGCACATATCTTGGTACCTTGAGTGTCATTGCATTCATACTTTCACTTCCTTCGCCGCTCCCGGTTCCTGGTGTCAGGAACACTGACATTGAACGTAGCCCATCAAATTACTGACACTCCTGACGCTGTTTCAAGCTGGATAATTTGATGCTGTCCTTGTATCCGGGAAAGAAGGGTACGTTTCACTCAAAGCACGAGTGTATTCGCTGACTGGTGTCGAAACGGTCGCTGGTGCGCCTCGCAGGTCCGGTCAGAGGGCGCAGCACTGTTTGTCGAGATCTCGACGCTGATCTTCTGCGTATAAGTCAAGTCGGAGCACGCTTTATTGTCTGGTTGGTTGATATGTTGACATGTCCTGTGCATAGTTGACTGTTTTGTAGTTGTCTGGATGATGAAGAGCTCGAGTTTCTTGGGATACGCTGGTCCGACTACGTGAGCTCTGCACACCGGGCAGGAATGGACATCCTTCGGCAAGTACTCTGTCTATCGAGTCCTTTCGCTGCTCATTTTTATTGTGCTTGCAGGATACCACTGCCTGAAGGCCTTGCTCCACTATCGCCCCAGTCATCAGACGAGTCTGACAAAACTCGTTGACGGTTACACAATGCATGGTGCAAGTGTCCTCGTACATTGTCGCGGAGGCTTGGGTAGGGCAGGCCTCGTAGCATGCTGTTGGGCACTAAAGATCGGCTTGTGTGGGTGGCTCAACGTGGACTTATCACCGAACCCAGCAGAAGGTACCGATGGCCTGGAGAGTCACGTGAGGAGGGACACTTTTACAACTCGTTGAGCACGCGATCACTGTTGTGCGGAGACGGCGAAGCGTCAAGGCTATTGAGACGCTGGAACAGGTGCGGTTTTTGACTGAGTATGTTGACTATCTAAGAGAAGGGGTGGGGCGGGAGGGGCAGTCGTGATTTATGGCTGGTGTAAGTATTCATTGTCTTGGGGTCAACAGCGCGTAATTTTGATTTGTTACTATAACCGGAACCCTTGCTACTGCAGTCATAAGTTCATGTGTAGGTTTAGTAGGAGCTCTTGTTTCGCGTTTCGATACTTCCCGAACACTATACTAGTACTACACGAGTGCGATGAGTGGCCCCTGCAGAGCTCGAATTAGATCCCTGCTACAGGTCAATCGAACAGATTCTGATTTCCAAAGCTCGCCACCGGGTAAGAATATCTACTCCAAAGAAAGAAATCACACATGCTGAGAAATCTAGTAGAATATCAAATGAGAACCTCCACCCACTAAGCAACGTTTTTCTCTGCTTGGATTTGTGCGTTAGACCAATTTTCCAAGTGCTCCTGAGAGATACCCCTGAACAACATGAATACGCGAGTCACGACGTCAGGCTGCGGAGAAATGGTTAAAGTCGCAGAGCGTTCATATGCCGATTGAGGGACAAATCAGAGGGTAATATACTCGTGCTTGAGGATAGACGGTAGCCAGTAACTACCAAAGCAAATTTCGATTAGTGGAGCCTTTAAGATTTGACAGTCGATGGATCAACGCCCTGACCGCGATTGACTGATCTCTAAGAAAATTATCTTAGACAAACAATTCCCGCAGGCTGGAAGTCGAACGGAGAAACATTGCGGCGATTTAGTAGCAGGTCTTGTGTCACATTAGCAAACATTCCTCGCTTGTGAGGAATGTTGGGTAAATTCTTTCACAATGGAAGATTGATGAGGGCCCTGACCGCGATTGATTAATCTCTAAGAAAATTCTCCCAGACAAACAATCCCCGCTGAAAGTCGAATGGAGAAATGTTGCGGCGATTTAGTGGCAGGTCTTGTGCCACATTAGCAAACATTCCGAGCGAGCGAGGAATTTTTGATAAATTCTTTCGCAATGAAAGATTGATGGAAGTGCCAGGATAGGAGTCAGCTTATGCTGCGTTATGGAACATTCCCTCGCAAGCGAAATTGCTCGACTTCGAGGAATGTTTAGTAAATTTTTTTGCACCGGAAAAGCAAGGGTCATGCCGACTTTTGTCACAACAGCTGAGCACGAGGTGATGAGTTCCTCTTCCGAGTCGCTTGCGATGTGCGCATACGTACATTCTAATTCATCATACTGCAGTCAGGAACAGAAACGATGACGACGACAACCGCCCAGTGCCCACCTCTCATAATTGTTGACGAGTCTGACGAAGAGAAACAGATAGGGATGCAGATGGCCTGGTTGTGTGAGGATGATGAGTTGGACTACTCAGGTAGCGTTGTTGGCAGAACTTAGGAGTTTTGCCAACCGGTTTGACAAAACCGGTTGTACCTGGCCCACGGCAGAACTCAGGGAAGGGCCCACATCTCGCAGAGACGTAAATTAGAATCTGATAACAGTGTTTGAATTATGTAGAAGAAGTACACGTTGACCCCAGATCTACAGCCGGTGTTAAGAGAGTCCGAATTTATGCAGGGGCCTGGATGTGGCGGTACATGAATATTCTGAGCGTAGTTTGCTGCGAGTTTCACTCAGTTCTCGTGTGAGTTCTCATGCACTTAGTATGTATTACCCCCGGGTGGCTCATCTTCAACGGGAGAGGTCCCTGACTTTTTGTGAGTGATATGTAGTACGTGCAGATCAAGTTCTTAGATTTGATTCAGAAGAGCGAAAGAACGGACTTTAGAGGGGTCACAAGCTGTTCTTGCCCTAGATCTTCATCTTCGTACCTCCGATCTTCAATCATGGACGCTCTGAGTATGTCACCTCAGTTATGCATTAAAGGCGGAGGGCAACGTACAATTCGAAAGTAACATCAGTTCACCAGCATTACACATCCTTACTTTCTATCCATCTATCATGGCTGATTCGCCCAATGGCATTGTCGAAATCTTGACCACAATCGTGGACCTGCCGACCATGTTGAAAAAGACTATAGACGTATGTACATGCTTTTTCAGTCTTCAACCCTGAACATGATCAAATGATGTCCTTGTCACAACTCGTAGACTATACAGGAAATCATCCCTGGGGCAGACGATGAGCTCGTGAAAAAGTTCCACTGGATCAACTGTTCCCTCAAGAATGCTACTCAATTCAACTATACGGTTGTAGACACTCATTTTTCCTCGGGCCGCTACTGGAAAGCACCGGAAGGCGGTAATGAGTTCTCTTCGATGATGTTCTCTTGCTGCAATGGCGATGGTGCCATCACAGGCGCGACAGGGGGCACAGCGTTCAATCTGTGGCTCGACTCTAAACAATCGTTCGACTTCGCAGTGGTGGGTACTAAGCATTCCCGTGAAATCTGAACAAAAGGATTTATTATTTGTTTATTCGGTACAGGGCTGGACGGACCCGCTCGTAGGGTCAATGAAAGCTGGAGTCGTACAATCCACTGATGCCGAGGTCGGCTACCAGGCGGCCTCCAGAGAAGGAGGGATCATTAAGTCCAAGAACATCTACGAGGGAAAGGACAAGGAAGGCAACCCTGCGAAGTTCTATATTCAGGTCTCAGCCTCACCAGGCAAGGACCCTATGTCGTTTGTAGTGCAGCAGGTTCTCTACGTGGCTGAGGAAAACAACTAGGACGTACGAGAGGAAAAACAATGACTTAGTAACCAGTGATCGGATGTATGCCGTTGTACTTTGCTCAGCCCATCACACGAGTATATGATGTCCCATGTTAGCAATTTTGAAGTAGATCGGCTCTCTATGGCGTGAGAAAGACAAGTCCCTAAACGCATCAATTACATCAGTGGCGAAGACCTTCAACCATCGCTCGGTACTTAAACGTTTAAACCCGGTCATTCTTAAGTCGATGGTTGCCGCCCTCGTGCATACCTGTTCTGCCCTGTTCTGCCGCGTTCCCGGCCTTCTACATCACAATAACGTCCATCACTGAGCCACTCCAATACTCGACGCCAACATCCCCGACTCCACGGTACTACCAGTTCTGACGCCGCCAACAGAAACCGCCGTTTCCCCATCTGTCACTTTTTGGCTTCTTCACCCTCATGTCCCCATCTCTTTCATGTCTGCCACCCTCTCCCATGCAGAACTTGGGTGTGTACTATGTAGTGTAGTGTATCCTTGACAATGTTTTATTCTTGACATACCACAATTTTAGTTATAAACCAACTTAAATTCTCGTGTCTCTGGTTTGCTGCAAATATCCAAATTATGACTATTAATGACAGGAACATGTATGTAGGCACTGAGACACGGTAAGGTAGTATGTATGAGGTGGGGCTACAAGGTACGAGAAGACAAAAAACCAGGATACAGTGGAAATCACTGAAGAAAGAATGCAAGGGCGGCAGGTAGTGGTAACTGGTGAGCAGGGACGAGGATTGAAGGGAAGAGACAACAAGGGAACGTCGACTACAAGCGTGATGGCAATCTGGCATTGGATCTTGACGCGGAAGTGCCGCCCGGTCTTGATGCGCTGTTCCGAAAAAATCAACCGGCGGAGACGGTATAGCTAGGCTGCAGGAAGGAGCAGGAGCAGGATTGGTGTCAAGAGCTATAGGCAGGATGCAGAGAGATGGCAGTATTCGCGGGCACGAGGGTTGAAAAAAATGGCAGAGAAAGCTGTGCGCACAGACCTTGAGCTCTGATAGCATTGCCGGGGCCAGAGTGTTGGTGGAACCGCCATAGCGCGCGAGAGAGAACAAAGAGACCGACGAGTGCGTTGATGATGATGATCTGGTGCCGGACCTTGACGTACCACACGATCTTGAGACTTGAAGTGCTAGCGGTGGGAAGGAGCAGGAGTGGTGTCAAGGGTTCGACACAGGAATAAAAAAAAGACGGCAGTATTCGCGGGCACAAGAGTTGAAGAGGATCGTGTACGAACGATGAGCTCAAGGAAGTAGAACGACATTCACAAGGGCGTCTCTGAAATGGCCGGTCTGGGTACAAGTCTGGGTACAGTTGGCGATGCTCTGACGGAGTTTGAAGATGCTGAGGGGCCCAGTTCTTACCATATAACGTCACAGTTTCTGGGAGCCGATCTACTTCGGAATGCACATCGCACAACTCACCAGGATGGCATTTACATCAATGACGACGCAAATGAAGTTCGGAACCGCTACCGCTTCGGACGGAAGTTTACTTGACCCTGCGTGCCAAATGAGATGGAAATACACACCAATAAACCAATCACAATAACCGTGCTGAATGCATAAAGAGAGGGTGGTGGACGATTGACCTCAGCACTCAAGTGTTCTACCTCATAATGCTCTCCCTTCACGTTCTCGTCCTCTCCGCCCTCGCACTTAGTGTCACTGCCACGATGCTTCCATACCACAATCATGAAGTTGCTGTCGGATGCCAGACGACATGCGCATCACAGCAGTGTCACTACGATAGTGACTGCGGCTCTTCGTGCTACTGTGCGAATGGAAGTGCCGTTCGCTGGGTTGGTCTTTTTCTTTTTCTTGTAAATCCATAAAATTTGAGCTCACCCTTCCGGTTTAGGGCGATTGCTTCAGTCGTGCCTAAGTCAACCACCCTGCGAGTCGGGACAATCATCTTTGAATTTTTAATGTGCGTTGTTGCTCCCCGAATCCTGGCTTGTACTAAAATCCGATGACTTATAGTATACAACACCGTTTCCTCACTGTCCAGGTCCCAGTGTCTGATTGTCCCGCAGTGTTGTGAATTGAAATTCATGTATTGTATGTCTCGTCGGATCCTGGCAGTTTATGATTGTTTCGCAGTGTTCTGACTTGAAGTTTTGTGTTGTACTTGTATCGAATGCCATCATCACCAGGTTGTCTTCGTTCCATTCCATACTTGAATCCGTCTTAACATACATTCGCTTTGAAGTCCAACGTCCACGAGAGGGAAATAAATTAGCAGCAATTCGAGTGACCTCAGGGTAACTCATCGTGTGGGTTTTATACGGGCCTTGCGCACTTCCAATTCTGCCATGCTGCTGCTCGTCGCATCCTGAGTTTACCTGCCGAAAGGATTGTGGGCTCTGTTACAGCCGCCTTGTAGGTTCACGTAGCAAGGTGGCAGTCAGAGACAATGGAGATGCGACAAGGGGGTGCTCACTGGCTGTGGTCCGGTTCGAACCCGAACCCCAGCAGAGGTTCATGTTCGCTGTCCCGCCGAACCTTGAAGCCAAGTTCGAACCTTTCGAACGAGGGCTCGATGGAGAAGTTGTGAGTGACAAGATTTTTGACGATCGATGTAAATCATTAATCATTTCCTATCCTGGAATGCTTACACAGCAGATATCAGAGTAACCATTTTGACGAACGATTTCTTGATCAAACGGCCGTGATCGTCAACGTCAGCATCTAGCGCCGTTCAACTATCAACATCCTATACAAACTTCAGGTGTCAGGTCTTCCGGCCCCAGTGATTAATATTGTATCAAGTTGCGAAAAAAACGAGGTGATGGAAGGCTGACACGAAGACCAGTCATAAGTGAGTGGCTGTGTCTAGACTGGTGAGTCCCTACAAACAGCTACAAACAACCCTCGAGGATGAATCGATGAACATGAGCCGATAACCTTCCCACTTCCAACTTCTCAAAAAAACCTCTGCGCCAAATTTTAGGCCTTTACACAAATGTCACGTAAGTAGGTGTGTTTAACTGATCGTGCGCCATAGCACCCTATAACCTCTTATCGACTTCTATCTTACAATTATAGTTACATACATAACATACTCACATAGTCCTGGAGTGGATCGGGCTGCCCAGTGCCCACCAATTGTGAATCCACCCGCAAGTATGTCAATGCCTCCAAGTCTAGTAACACTAGCAACACGACTGGCATTGGGCCTGGAAGCGCCTTTTAATAGAAGGAACGACTGACTTCCTCAATTCCTCTTTAGGCCCGACTTGGGGAGACTAAGTAGCGGCTGAGAAGTCAATGCTGCGGGCGAGGTGGAATTAAATACAGCGCCTGGACTCCATCACTTATCGGATAATCCCAGTGCGCACCTCCTCACATATATCGATCAACAGTGCATGTCGAACTTATCCGCGCAATCAGTAAAATTAGATCAAACTTGCCCCTCTGACCTTCATAAGGAAATGGGTTCTGTATAAAATATTTGCTTTAGCGCCTCCGATAATGAGACCCACTAACAGCGATGTTCTTGTGGATTTAGAGCAGGAGATAATGACCTAGTAGAATGCAGAACTTAGATAAGGATATTTCAGTGTTTCGCCATTAAGAGGAGAAGCGTCATCAACACTCGGGGAGCAGGGGAAACGAGATCTGTGACGGAATACTGAACCTCAGTCCCAGTATGGCACGAAGAAAAACATCAAATTTTTGTTGCCTCCGCCCGTGAATCCAAACCTGGGAGCGACGATGATGCGCATTATAAACAAAAGTACGAGAATAAGGATCGTACTATGTAGCCAATGATTTTTGTGGCGCAAGGTCGTCTCGATTACACCATTCCGAACACATCAGTGGTCATCAGCGCCCGGCGACCCCCATCTCATGAGCCGAGTCGAACCGCCATGCCATGACTGTACTCTGCGGCTAGCTAGGGTGGACATTGTGGAGCCACGAGTGCCGACGAAGCCCGCTCCATTCGACTGAATGATAGCGTCGATGAACACCGGGTGCCTGGCAACAGCAACATCTTTTAGCATCAGAGTGAAACGATGGCATCTAATCGGCTCACCATTTCCCATAGATATCCTCTGTCCGCATTGCCGCATAATCTACCCACGTCCAGCCCAACGCTCTAACCTCTGACCACCATTCCGGGTCACTCTCGTCACTCGTCATGATAACCTGTGTGGCCTCGATCCCTTTTTGTGCGCGAAGCTCCTCTTGCACCTCGAACACCCTGCGCGCAATGACAGGCAACGAGGCGAAGCACTGATCCAAAGGAACTTCCTCACACTGCTCGCTGAAGTCACCATGCCGTATATGGATGGTTATATACTATCAAAGTTAGATCTGTATAGTGACCTGTACCCGAAACTTCTACTCACGGGAGGCGTTGGTTCATCTACTGGCACATTCATGGCGTGCCGGGCATGCGCATCGGCAAGCCTTTCTATGCTTGCATTCCATCGCATGTGTTGGCCTACAAATCTCCAAGCAGGAGAATAGTCCAATTCCCATTCCCATGTATGATGAGCGCTTGTGTAGTAAAGGTGATCGAAGCATAGTACGTGATCGTCCGGGGGAAGGGAAACCTGATGCTGAGGAGAAGGATGATTCGTTAATGATGATTCCAGGCTTTTCGAGCGACCCTCCGGAAACCCGAGTGATGCAAGGGACCAAAAGGATGCATGATTGTCTTGTTTGCTAGGAGATGTCAACTCGACCCAAGTTGGGGCTCGCGTCCACGAGATATCTGTGATGGGCATGCATTTAATCACCGACTAGAGATGTTCGAAGTTGTCTCACCGAGCTTGAGCAGGTTCAAGGAGGGGCTTCGCCGTGGTGCTGGATGCTGCACGTGCTGTTGAACGGTTTCCCAAACACTCCAACAACCAAGATCATCGAGAACCTGACTCTCCGGGTCTTTCACTTCGTGCCATTCAAGCAAGTGAATCCCTATGGCTTGGCTAAGTCGAGGGACGTCAATCACGTCCCCAAAAACAAACGGAGGTGCACTTGGGTCGATATGAGTAGAGAGGAACTTCGGGATTATGGGTGTACGCTCTGTTATGAGTGCCAGGTAAATCAAATTGCCCTAATTTCCGTGAGGAACCAGGACAACGTCGGAAGAGGGCCATCGACTTACATAGGTTATCACGTCATTCGCTAACAAATAACTGTGATCAGCGGTTCAAGTAGTGGTTGGCTAGAGTTGACGTACTCCATCCCGATGAAGTCCACGATGTAATATACTTCGTGTCATTGCGAAGGTTATCTGAGAACATTGTTGTGAGATCCAAGGGACGTCTTCACTGATAACTGACCTCGAAAGCGTTGGGTGGGTGGGCCTTGGACATATGACTGCGAGTTGAAGATAGCAGAGTGCGCAGGCGCATCCTGTATGTCCAGTCTATAGCTCGAGGGTTTGAACAAGAGAGTTCCAAAGCCAAACAAAAAGGCACCCGTCAGAGCTGCGCAGATCATCCTGAGAGTCGACATTCTGCCTTTGGCACAAAACATGAGAATGAAATTCAATCTAGATTATCTGGGTGGTTTTATGCGTCCTATCTTGGGCTCTCTCCTGGAAGGCACTCTGGTCGGATGTTCATAACACGTCGAAGACAAGGGTGGGAGCCTCAAGGACGCCCAATCAAAATATTTGCATGCGGATCATACACATGGTCGAGCGGTACGATGCGGCAATTACCTTGTGCCCGATCTATTACAGTTGCCATTTTGGGTGTATGCGGACTTGGCACCGTCAGCTATGTACAGAATGTACTTGACCACAATGAGCATTTTCCACAGAGCTTAACCCTGCAATCAACCTGTCTCATGGCTCCGTAAAAAGGCGAGGCTGAACGCTGAACACAGTCTTTTGGATACATGAAAGTCAATTGCTAATCAGCAATGGACTTGTTATTCGACTGTCAATTCGTCCTGGAATGTTATGACGTTAGTTTACTCCACGTTGTAACACTTTGACAGGGACACTTTCCACTGGGCGCACCGTGTGGCTCCCATTCGCACCTACGAATAGTTATCATTGGCCTTGCGGTGTTAAGCGCTTCGCTACGAGCATTTGACATCATACGTTTTCGAGCCCACCCTTATTACGATACACCACTGACAGGATTGTTCAGATCTACACGGCTTTTCTACTGTCCCTCACCCAACGGCTTGCGATCTCAAGAACACTTGTAGCTATAGTACTTCTACAACCCTGATGTCCATCATATCGCCAAGAGAAGCCACGTCTTTGACCTGTGCAACGATATTGCGATCCGATGCAATCCTCTTGTATTCTCCGCCACGCTGCCGCGCTAGCAAAAATGCCGCCGAAGGGCTGTCCAAGACGAACGATCAATCGTAATGCTCGTGAGTGAGATTCCGAATGAACCAGCTCCTGTTCTACTGGAGAGCTGCCTGTCGAGTCGTCCAAACGACGTATCGTCTCCAAAGTCAGGTGGTTCCGCAGGGTCAGGTGGCCAGAGCAGATATCGATTCCAAGGACGGACAAGGATGAACGTACGCTGAGTGGGCCTTTCCGGCGACTGAACCAGCTGCTTTTTAGTGGTGATCAGCAGGTCATGAAGCCCTTCTGCCTTGACTTCATACCTAGAATGAGTCTTCTGGGATGAACCGCAACTCGAACTGACTTCTGTGACAAGGAATGTGATGCAAGGCAGATGCATTCTGCGGTTCGCGAAACGAGCAGCGCTCGTGTCATCAAGCTCGTCGTAAAGTTTTAGAACCAGATCCACAGCCACGGTATTGTTTCGCAGCGAAGAGACCATCGTTTGAATGTCTTTTTCAGACAATGATGGTAGGGCGCATGACGGGGTTGAATATGAGGTAATGTCGGCAGGAAGACAACTGTTGAACTGGGATGATTGTCCCACCCAATCGAGGGCAGAAATGTTCCCCGACCGAGCGACGATCTCCTGCAGAAGATGTCCAAGCGCGCCTTCCTTCTTCTCGCCATAATCTACACGCAGGCGGACGCCGAAGTAGCCAAACAATGCATATGCGATGTTTTCTTGAGGTGTTGTAATATGACTTGACGCCCATTCAAGTCTCTCGTGCGCCGCTCATCCTTGTACAGAAGGCGATGAGGGACTGTCGATCAATGCCAGTTGATTTTTTGTGGTTGGGAGAGCGATCATTGAGATATAGGGTCCAATCCTTCTGATAAAAGATAATGACTCGGGAAGCGAGGAATTCTTGAAAGGTCCATCCTTGTCTGTCCCACCCACTCTTTGCCAGAGCGCTAGACTTGGATGAAGGAGGAACATCCGAAAGGTAGACAATCGTAAGTGCAGAGTGGCGGTACCAGACGAACGTGGGGTTGGGCGATTCTTGCAGCTCAACGTTGTTGCTCTTATCAATGCAGCATGTATCGCTCCATGCCCAGCGATACCCCGCATCACGAGCAATTGCGCAGAATGTCTGCAACTTTACGATGCCGCCGAGCTAATTCAGCTTGTACACAATCTTATCCTGGATGTCCTGCAGCAGTGGCTCCTTCCCTTCCCATCTACGGGATAACATGGCACAACAGAAGTAAGTCGCAACCGTTTCTGTGATATGTTCCGTTCGGAGGTCTGCACGCTTCATAGACAATGATAGCCAAAACTCATTGTGCTCTGCGCTCACTTTGAACGCGTTAATCTGCGCTTCTCGGTCACATAAGAGCCCGGTGGCAGTGTTGAGTAGACGAAGCGGGGCGGTATCGAGCTGATCGTTAATGGCCCTTTGAATAACACCTGATTCAGAGGGACTAGTATACTGCTTGCGAAGATCTGATGGAATGGTTGAGCATCCGGACAAGTGTGTCATTGAGGACTTACTTTGTGTTTCCACGTCATGAGCATTTCCAATTTGGCGAACATCATTCGGAAGGCCGCAATTGCTTCATCATAGCGTTGTGCGCCATGAAGCACTGCGTGCTTCAACTTGTATCCAACATGAGACAAAGGGTTGAGTTGGATGACCTTTGTATCACCAAAGTCAGTAGTGGTTACGAAACGTCCCGAGCAGGTGTTATCGCACCTTCTGCACATCGAGAAGTGCTTCCGTTCATAGCATTTTCCCCAACTTTGCCTCACTACAATTTGCAAAGACAGCATCGGATGCGGAATTTATGTTGATCACCGCCGAGTATAAATTAATGGCAATGTCAAGATTGCCTGCAGCGAGGGCAGCATCTCCGTTGGCAAGGCAGAGGGCGCTGCATTCTTCCTTGAAAGCTGAGTTAGATACGTGTGAGAATTGTAGCCTGCATGACATCATGAACTCCAGACTTGCCGTTGGACCAGTCAAGGCAGCTGGCCTTTGTATTGTCGTCAATCTTATGCATCATGTATTGGTATGAAATCAGGGCCTCTTCAAGCCTGCCTGCCTGACGGAGCGCATCGCATTGTTTCTGGTGTGCATTTTGCCACAAGGACTTCAGGTCCCATCCGAAGAGCTGCACAAAGCATGGAGTTCGACATGACAAGCGTGTTCAGATCAATCATATCAACGTACTGGCACCACAAAGTCCTCGCATATATGATGCATGGCCCGCGTAGATGGGAGAGGCCCGGAGTTGACAGCAGCAGTGAAGTGATCAGAAGCGTCATTGTGACGCGCATCATTCATGGCATTGATTCCGAGTTGAGCATGCAAATATGCCTGATGTGCTAAGTTGGATACTTGGTCCATAAATGGTTCCCTGAGTTTGATTTAGGGGCCTGAGGTTTGCGTCTCGTTATTGTTTCTTATTTCGATTGCGCCCTTTACGATGAGCATGTCGCTCCAACTTCGACTGTTGTGCTTGACGAAAAACGATCTAACGCGAAGGCTCTTGCGAGGTTGGGCTGAGTCCGAGCGTTAGCTCGGGCTGGACGCTGAAGGAATGATCCGCTGGGTGGGCGGGCAAACGAACAGCGATTTGTGCAGAGCCTTGCGGAAGAATGGTAGATAGACGAAGACGATAAATTTGACGGTGTGAAATAGAGTTAATGGATGTAGCGGTGGGTGGGATGGAACGAACTAACGTATGGTATGGTATTATGAATGAGAGGGGCGATTAAACGAGAGGATAGTAATAGATATTCTGATACGCAGATACTACGATTCGAATAGTGACGAGAAGGTAAAGACTAAGCGTCACGCTCAGTTGGACGTGTGGTGCTGACTCTCCGGCAAGCTCCGAATCGGCACCTTGTCATTCCAACTTCGACTGTTGTGCTTGACGAAAAACGATCTAACGCGAAGGCTCTTGCGAGGTTGGGCTGAGTCCGAGCGTTAGCTCGGGCTGGACACTGAAGGAATGATCCGCTTACCCGCTGCTTGTGAGCTCCAACTGCGGCTGATCTCAGCGGCCAACCCAACAGAGCGAGCTATCTTATGATTGGCTCGTGTGGATATTTGCTAGGCCGCCGAGGTGTTGCGTTGCGACCTGCTCGAATGCCCTGATGTAAGTTTCATATGCTAGGGATTTCCATTGACCGGCTATGCGTACTACCTCTGGGTCCACTTTGTTAGCGAGGTAGAACGAGGCGCCGCCGATTCTAAATGAATGTCCGAACGTTGTTCCCCAGTTCCAGGCGGTTAATATGCTGTTGATGCTTTCAATGGCGCGAGTCTTGACCATCGGGCGAATGATCCCTTTGCCGTCTCTCCACGAGAATAATGGATCATCCGGTAGTGCTGGGACGACTTCTGCTAAATTTCGCAAAGCTTGGATTGGGCAGAGATCTCCTTGTTCCACAATAAAAACAGACTGAATTTCTCCTGATTTTGCTGTCTTGGCTCGTGGGAGATCGAGTCTGGCGTAAGGTTTTTCCGGTCAGATCAAATCCGAGGTGAACATCTTTCCGCGTGATGTGTTTCGACTTGTCGAAACTTGCACGGGCGTTGACTGCGACTTCCCCGAATTGCATCATTCCGAAGAAGGCGCAGCTGGACATTGCCCATATGCATGTGTTGAACGGTTGATCTGTTCGTAGGGTGGACTTGATGGCCGCTAGCATGTGGAGTGTGATTGGGGGTCTGATCGGTCTGCGGCGAGTTCCTTGCAGGTTCTCCATCCCACGAAGTGACCAGTTGATCCGTGTGAAGTGTTCTGGTGACAGCGGAGGTGGCCATCCTTGTGCCAAATGCCAGGCGCGGATTGCGGAGAGGTATTTTCTTGCTACTGATACGGAAACCGGTTCGAAGGGTACCACTTCGGATACTGTCGACTCTGGCGACATTCCTGTTGCGGAGGGATCGGAAACGGCCCAAAGTGCAAACGAGTGCAGCAATTCGAAAGATGCTGGTAGACGGTTGGCTTCTGGGATGGAGAATATGTCGCAGAAAATGTGAAATTTTCTTAAACCTGAGCCGTAGCTAGTTGTTTCTCGTAGCGATGCTTGGTTAGAGATGTTGGCAAGGAAATGGATGACTGGGTGGTCTATCGTTGATGGTGGCAGAGTGTTGACACCACGCCAGTGGAAAATGCGTTCCTCGGCTGTGCAGGAGGGGTGGAGTGGGGATTCTCGAAGGGATAAAATGTTCTGGGGTGTGGGGGGTGTGGTTATAATTGACGAGGAGGTCAGACTGTAACAAATGACATTTTGTTGCTGAGATGCGACGGGAGTGGAAAATTGGTCTTGAATGATGGGCCAGAAGAAATGCTTAGAAAGGCTTGGATGTCTCCACGCGAGAGCGGATCTGATATGTTGGTTTGACTGGGTACATGCTCGACTTTGAGTTGTATTCCATGTTGCGCCTATAGCTAGATAAGTAAGCTTGAAATCCATGCTAGTTGATTTTACCTGTAGCAAATAGATCTCTTTGAGGACGATGTTTGTTGACTGATTGCGTGAGCGGCCCTTGTTTATAGCCATGACTACTCCAGCGTTGTCTGAACAGACTAGGATGGACTGGCCTTTCACATCGGCCCATTCGGATAGCCCCAGATGGATGGCTAGCCTCAAACCCAGTTCTACTGCGGTAGCTTTGGCCCAGCCGATGTCGTGCTCGCATCCTGGGCCCACTCGAAAACCTTCGTTCCATTTCCATGCTGCCCAATGCTGGCCAATAACGACACCTACTCCGAAAGACGTGCTCGCATCGCTGTTGATCTTCGTTGCCGGTCTGTTAAAACCTTCAACAAAAATAACAAACCAAACAACACTACTGGTCAGCGGTTCCTGTGCTCAGAAGGCTGGTTCAGTAGTTGTTCAAAGGAGTGGTCTGACCCTTGTAGTACTCCAAACACTTCGAGTGGTTGAAGGTTTAGATGGAGGTGTGAAAAGATGAAGCTGCACACGGGGCAGCTAACTGGAATGAATACTGGACTGGAATAGAGATAGAGCAGAGTGACAAGGTTCCAGGTGAACAATGTCAAGGAAGATGATGATGATGAATGAGGACTGAAAAATGCGAAGCCTATCTGAGGCTTCAGAGGGGAATGGACATGGAATGTGAACTGAAGGAGTTGATTCCTCTGTAGCTAAAGTACAGGGTTTATATAGAGTATAGTACCTGCGTACGTCTGTGTATGCAAAGCAACGCTCCAGGCAATGAGTAGGGCAATGAAGAGGGCAATGAAGAGGGCAATGAAAGGGGGGAATGGAATGAATGTGCTGCGCTTCAGGGGTAATGACTGAGCAATTTCGAAAAATAGAACAAATCCTATGCATAAGAATGGAGAATGAGTCATAGGGATAAAGAATGAGTCATAAAGACAAAGAATGAGTCAGAGAATGAAAAAGCGATGATAAAGCAGGGCTGTGACCATTACAAACCATGACTCATGACCTGAGTCATCATGACCAATTGCTATGCAAGCATGACAAAGTGCTGTGCGGTGATGATGCAAGAGCTGTGACGCAGCAATGACACAGCATATGGGCAGTGGAGAATGGAATGGAGTGATGATGCTATGATGCCATGATGGTGTCATGATCTGAATGCTCTGCTGCAGAGATGTCATGTGGTTGTTGGTGCAGAATGTTGACATGCAGGGATCATGGGATATACACAGTCTGTAAGACGCTTCCCCAGCATGATAAAGGGATTGGTCATCTGCATAGGGACTTGGTTGTTTGCAATCTCTGGTGAGCGTTAGGATGGAATGGCATGGTGTCCACAGTGATCATGAAGGTGAGGTGCGAGTGGATAATGGTTTGAATGGTTCGACGAATATAAACCGCTGAAGAGGATTGGAAATGGTAGGGTGATGAGGACAGGATGAATAAAGATGCGGTTTTCGACGTATTGGTGCAATTTTGCATGGTCTGGCTGATGCTGAGGTTGTCTGAGAGTGTAGTGGGTGAAGATGGGAGAGCGTTGGAAGCGTGTGAATGGGGGAAAGGTGAATAAACCTCGTTGAATGCAAAATGCCGTAAAAATGCGGGATGCTGTAATACTGTTGAAAATTGCTGAAAAATCGAAAAATTAAAGGAAAGGAAGGGAAACAAATGAAAAGGTGAGTAAGGAATGATATGGGAAATGAAGATATAAATAAAAAAAACATGTTCTCGCTACCAAACACATTTGGTGCGTGACACTGCGCTGTGAGCGGCGTCTCCGCAGATGCTGCATCCATGGTAGTTGATGCAGGCATTGGCGAAGTGGCAACTGGAGAATCTCGCCCAGCCGATGCAGAATATTTTCCCGCCTGGAGCTGCGAGGGCGTGTGCACTCTTGGCTGAGGTTACAATTCGGGCCACTGGGTGCCCGGCGACGGTTGACTCTGCTGTGCAGTCACCTGGTAAGTGGTCTGCTCCTCCGCACCGAAAGCACTGCAGTCTGGCCTTCTTCCTCGGTGGATGTTGGGACGGCGACGAGGATGGTGGTGATGGTCTCTTAAGCTGCGCTTGGCTGTACGATGCGGTGACGGCTGGCTGCCTGGTTACTATGTGAGTCGCGATGATGGTAAGCGCTTTGTCATCTAGCTGGGATAGGTCATGCTGCGGATGCTGTGCTACCATTTCACGTTGCTGGATGTCGTATTCGACTGCAATGTCCCATGAGTGGGAGCGGCTCAAGCCCAGGACTACACTGTGGTGTGCTTTCAGTGCCTTCGCACGTGCAACCCCATGGTAATGACCCGTGCGGTCTTCTGCTGCATCAGCTGCTCCTATCCAGTCTGACAACGTTATGCTTCTCTCGCTCCGGCGATCAAGCCCTTTGGCCATCAGCGAGCCTGACGCGGAGATGGTGAAGGCTTCCTCGCCACTCTTAATCGCTTGCCATCAAGCTGACGAGGTAAGCGTACTATATGGTACGTATTTGAAGGCTTTGAACACCTCATCGACTTTGGGTGGTACAGCTGTAGCAACGAGCTTGGCATTAGCTCTCGAATTCCTCGATTATTGGCGAGGCGAAGTGACATTGCGGCGGCATTTAGCCCCGGTGTAGGAAACATTCTCACTGCAGCCCTGCAGAGGCCCATTTTACGGAGTACGTCGAAAGCCCAGTTATCCGGACATCAGACCAGTCACTCCAGTCATCTCCGATGAAACCCGCTCAAACCCGACGCTTTCCCGCGCTCTCCGAGCCTCGGACCCGCCGGACATCACCGGAGATGCACCGGACCTGCTCGCATACCTTCGGAAACCTGTCCGTCCTATGTCCTGTCCGTTCCGTCCGACCCCACAGGTGTGTAGTAGCTTGTTTCCCATGGCTGATGCAGTAGGCAGCGTTATTACCTGTGTTCCCACAAGTCCGCAGTGCCTCATGTCAGTTTACATACCTCCGGACCCGATGTTTTCCTATTTTCTATATTCCGGATTTCTACGTAGCTAGTTATATAGGACTGGTAGTACGACCAAGCACTCTTTACTTTACTGTAGGTGGGACTTCCCATCTACTTGGTCACATACCTGTCATTACCTGTTACCTGGCTGAATATACCTGGTTCACACCCGTTCCGCACCCGTTCCGCACCCGCTTCGCACCCGAAACCCTTGTCACTCGTTTCTATTGACCTTCCCTTGTTTCCGGACATAGTCCGACGCTTTCCGAACCCGTTCCCTTGCTATTATCCGTAACCCGACGACCTGAAGCTTCGGACCCACTTTTCCCGCGCCTCGGACTTGGTAGTATACCTTCGGACCCGACGTTTTGACCTCCGGACTTGGTCTGCATACCTTCGGACTTGTTCCTTTACCTTTCCGTGACCTTATATACTAACTATCAGACTTATATCAGTAGCAGACCCCTTTAGGGTCGAACGTTCTTGCCTTGCAAGTGAAGCAGCAGGTATAGCATTTGACCTTACATTATATCCGCCTACTGCGGAGTTGTTTCCCACACCGGACCACTTTATGGTCAGAAAAGCTAGCCTGGCCTGCTGCCTGACGTAGCGTGTGTGACGCCTTTAGCGACTGAGCCTATCGCTCTGTTAACTCGCACTGGCCTTCAGCTCAGTGTTGACGTCGAGTGCACTATGGATGCGCGGCTGCCTCTGCGTGCTTGGGTTGAGTGATTGGGACCCAAGATGCTGACTGCTGCCTCCTCAGTGTGCATAGCACGAGACCTCGTAAATCTGGCTAAAAACGAGATAGTGACTCTCACCAGTGTTGAGGGGGTTTGCTTTGTAGCCTGGTACTACGTCGGGGAGAGAGACTCTGGGCTCGTCTTTCTTGGCAGCAATGATGGTGGCCCTTGCCCTTTCTACTTCCTCTGGTGACGGGAATAGTGTGGGTGTGAGTGCCTTGGGGGGCAGCTCCACTGGCTGAGCGGTCCTTTCTGCTTGCTCTCATTCGAGCTGAGCGATCCGGGAGAGCAGTGCTGCCACGTCTACTGTCTGCTGCGCTGGTGCTGCGGCAGGTAGGTTCAATGGACTTGGCGCAGGTGGTGTGCTGACCGGGGCTGGCTGCTTCGACGCTAGATGCTTGGCTGGCTGCTTAGCTGCTGGCTTGGCTGTAGGTTTGGCTGCTGGCTTGGCTGCAGCTCTGGCTGCTGGTGCACCGGGCAGGGGAGTTACTCTAGGCGCATTGCTTTGAGATGCTGGTTCGTTGTCCGCGTCGGCACCGACGCTTGCGAGTCTGGCCGACTGCCTTGTGGCCGCTGCTTTGGCACGAGCCGTGCCCTGGCCTAGCTCCTCTGGAAGCTCTGTGGGGTTAGAAGGAGGCTGTAGCCCTATGTGTGATGCCACTCTTGAGGAACTAGCTTGAGGGATTGATGGGTCTGGAAGTTGCAGGTTCAAGTGCTGGTGGGTCATCGATCAGACGGATAAGGCTGGATCGATCCGGTGAGATGTGGTTTAAGGTGACACGAAGTGATAACGTATGGTATGGTATTATGAATGAGAGGGGCGATTAAACGAGAGGATAGTAATAGATATTCTGATACGCAGATACTACGATTTGAATAGTGACGAGAAGGTAAAGACTAAGCGTCACGCTTAGTTGGACGTGTGGTGCTGACTCTCCGGCAAGCTCCGAATCGGCACCTTGTCATCACTTCACCTTCCTGATCTTTCATTCGACTTCTCCGGTGTTACGAGCACTCCGAAAGTCAAAACGGGGTAAGACAGCTCACTGATATTTGTCAATGATTCTTCCCTTTCAATGATGACCCCTTTTCTTGATTCTCCGCCGATGTCTTGCTGTGTTCCTGTCAGGAAGGTGAAGTGGTGACATGCATCGTAATCGTAACACCGGAGAAGTCGAGT
The DNA here is from genome assembly GCA_016628065.1 of Suillus lakei. NCBI lineage: Eukaryota > Fungi > Basidiomycota > Agaricomycetes > Boletales > Suillaceae > Suillus > Suillus lakei. The sequence continues at coordinate 231,509 of JABBWA010000030.1, read as the reverse complement.
GAAAACCAGGTCAAGTTGCAATGACATTGGCCTGTATGTCACTTGTACCCTTCACGGCGGCGGTTCTTAACAGAAGGGACAAACAACGTGTCAAAAGAATTATTTCGTACATTGATAGGTGGGCATTGTGAAAATAGCCAGCTGTTTGTGAAGCATGCTGAATTCAACCCAAAAACGCCATCCATTTCTAGTTTCCAGATTCAATCTTTACGGAGACAGGGCCGCTGTCCTTCCAGAGGTATATAAGCTGTGTCGACTCAACCATAGGCCACAACTCAACATTGAACGCCAACTTCCTGATACTTTCAATCTTGAATTCGACTCTACGCCATGCCTCCATTCGTCACAAAGCTCACCTTCGTCTCCAGAGACCTGGGCATAGATGCCGACCTTCTTCTCACTTTCGATGATCAGCCTATCCCTGGCCTGTACAAGAAGTATTACCCATCGGCTTTTGCATACGTGTTACGTTATCCCTATATCCTTCTTCTTTTCATCTTTGTTGTCGCACGTTCTCACTGATGTAACATTTCGAATAGGGTTAGGAAATTTGGGGCCGAAGGTGGGTGAACATTATCAGTGCTTTGGGCTATCTCAATAAGCAGTGTCATTGGTAGGCACCTACCGCTCCGATGTTATATATAGATCACAGTAAGAGGCATTCGAAGCTTACGTGGAGAGCTAATTTACAATGTACCCCTCAGACTTGCGTTCACAAAGGCTGTTATTTCCGATGATGTCATCCAAAGTGCTTCGACCGAGGTTCCCGTTAATGTGAGAGTCTGATAGAATCATGGATTTGTCGCTGGTTTCATAGATTGCTACTTAGGTTGGGCAAACTACCATTTTAACCTTGGAAGATGAAATATACCGTTTCTCTGTAAGTCCTACTGGCCTTCTGAATAACAGTTTGCGAGACAAGCCCTAGGATCCCAAAACGGACTCCATGGTGCTGAAGAACAATATTCAATGTACGAATAATGTACCATTCAAGGAGGACATAGGTATTGGTACGTATAATTGCTATCTTGAAATTTCTTGTGCTACATATTGTCTAGGTTTCATTGAGGAGGATGGAGATGCACCCAAGACGACTCTAGTTTGGCGTGGTGTTGGGCACGAGCAGAAGTTGGACGTGAAATTTGTTCCACATCTACGAGGTTATATTGATTCAGCCCTCTACCGGAAGGATGGCTTGATCAAGAGTCCAATTGAGAGTGACCGCCTTTTTGATGAAGACCTCACTGCTCTCGACAAGCATACCACGTGGGTCATCACATATGATCAGATCAACGGAGTCTTTAGCATCGATGAGGAGATAAGGAGTGAGGTTCAAGATCTATGATGACCTGTTGAACATTTCCTTTTATGAATCTCTTTCAAACGTTGGCTTCTGTTGATTACCGGCATGTACAGGGAATGTCCTGACAGGATCATCCACTGATATTCATGTAGAGTCTTGTCTGACACTTGTAATGAATTAATGCATGATTTAAACTTACTGTTGTAATTGTTTATGTAAGCCTGCTGCTTATGACATCATATCACGTGGTTGTTCGGTTCACTTATATCATCTCGCATCATCCATGATCTGGCTTAGACTCTGGTCTCTTACCTACCATCATATTGCTCATTTGTATCACATCTCAAAATCCATGGTTTTGTCTCATTAATCTTTGACTGATTCACTTCAGTGTTTCCTGTCATTCCCTGGTGGGTTTCCACTTTTTTTTTTACACTGACAACATCATCTACTCCTCATAATAACCATGCTTAAACATTGGGCTACCCACCTGCCAATTGAACTGTCAAACTGCCTTCTACATGAAGGACCCCAACTGTTCAACAGCCTCTGACCATGCATTCACATGCAAAGGACCAGACCCAGAACCAGAACCAGAACCAACTGTCTGACATAACGTCAACACCATCTTCACTGTCTCCAGTACCATCAAACAACATACCCGGGGAAAAGTAACAGTAACAGTAGGAGACCCGCTTCCAGTGTTTGTTCCCTGGGCGTTGGTGCTAGCCTCTTGACTACTACACATTGACATCCCAGGGCACTGAAGAACTGCAATGACCTGAAGAAAAAATGAGCCGAGCTGCCAGGCAACGAAGACCTCAATGCTTAAGTAAGCTAGGTGCGCATTTAGTGCGCAGTGTAGTTCCCACAAGCTAACAGCACTAACCACAGTGTAATGTAAAGCTAGGAGTATAAGGTATTGCAACTCTTGAAGCCTAAAATGTTGTCAGGGAACTCAGTGGGTCGCCCTTTTGCAATTCCCAGATACAGCCAACACACCAAATGAGAGTAACCAAGTCGCTATATTCCAGTTTGTGGGTCAGAAGAAACAAGTCTATCGTTGTGTATAACAACAATTGTCTCAGTAAAGGCAGAACAGGTAACCTATCACTATCATGAATGTCAGTGTACAGGTGCAGGTATATTAGTATATGCAAGGCAAAATAATATAGTCAATGACACACTGAATTCATGACAGGAAGATCATGGTGAAGAGGGTACCTGTGACACCAGGCTCCACAGACAGAACATGGGTAGCTGACCATAACGACAAGAACGCATATGAGGATCAGTGTAAACAGAAAATCCATGGACGTACAAACTAGGCTGACCCTTATATCATAAAGATAGGTAAGCGCTTGATAGGGACGCAGTGTGGGAAACAACTCCACAGTAGGCGGATATAATGTTGGGTGATTGCTATGCCTGCTGCTTCTCTTGCAAGGCAAGAACGCTCAACCCTAAAGGGGTCTGCTACTGAGATAAGTCTGATAGTTAGTATCTAAGGTCACGGAAAGGTAAGGAAACAAGTCCGAAGGTATGCGGACCAAGTCCGGAGGTCAAAACGTCAGGTCCGAAGGTATACTACCAAGTCCGAGGCGTGGGAAAGCGGGTCCGGAGCTTCGGGTCATCGGGTTATGGGTAATAGCAAGGGAACGGGTTCGGAAAGCGTCCAACTATGTCCGGAAACAAGGGAACGTCAGGGAAAACGAATGGCAAGGGTTTTGGGTGTGAAGCGGGTGCGGAACAGGTGAGAACCAGGTATATTCAGCCAGGTAACAGGTAAGGACTGGTATGTGACCAAGTAGATGGGAAGTCCCACCTACAGTAAAGTAAAGAGTGCTTGGTCGTACTATCAGTCCTATATAACTAGCTATGTAAAATCCGGAATACTGAAAAGTAGGAAAACATCGGGTCCAAAGGTATGTAAACTAACATGAGGCACTGCGGACGTGTGAGAACACAGGTAATAGTGCTGTCTACTGCATCAGCCATGGGAATTAAGCTACTACACACCTGTGGGGTCGGACAGAACGGACAGGACATAGGACAGATGGGTTTCCGAAGGTATGTGAGCAGGTCCGGTGCATCTCCGATGATCTCCGGCGGGTCCGAGGCTCGGAGAGCACGGGAAAGCGTCGGGTTTGAGCGGGTTTTGTTGGAGATGACTGGGAGTGACTGTACTGACATCCGGATGACTGGGCTTTCGACGTACTCCGTAAAATGGGCCTCCGCAGGGTTGCAGCCAGAATGTTTCCTACAGCGGTCCGACGCTCTATCATGTTGCAAGCTGTGATTGATCAATATTATTAGCTTCCAGACACGCTGCAGATGGGATCACTTGATTGAATTCAATAGATCTCGTATTACACACAGATATCGCTTCAAGCGTAACTTCTATATCATCCACCAATGCTCCATCCCATACAGCTGCTTCTGTCTCTGCGTGCAGCGTTCCTCCAGAGACCCTTGCCCAGGGCATGAACCGGTGGAATGACACCCATCAACATCCAAGTCACGCGATGCAGTGATCATCGCTAGTAAGTACGTGAAGAAGCGGGGTGGATAGAGGTAAACACGGGCATCAAAACAGATGTGGGTGGTGTGGCACGTGGAGACTGAGAAAAGACGCCAACACCGTGTAAGTGATAGTACTGCCTGAGGGGGGTATAATAAAACACACACTTACCGGATTGAGGGATTGACCCATGGTACTTTCTCAGTATTCTTGAATCCAGTGACAACAGCATGTACCTCCTTTGCAGAGAGCTTGGATACTCGTTGGTCAAAATCTACAACATGTTCAACCCCTCGCTCGAAGTCATCACTCAAACCTGCAGGTGCCGCACACACTGGAGTGGTATTAAAGCTTTCGACAAGGTGTTTGGGCCACACCAATGTGACTGTGAGGGAACTGCAAGGGAATTGTTGAGTCAACTGCAAAAGAAACAGGTAGAATAGACATACATCCAGGGGATTGCGAGGCTGATCATTTCGAACAAGAGCTGTGTTCATGCAAGAAGGAAGCGATTTTCATGGAAGCTGAAAGGGAGATGAGGGGTGCATACAAGCCGCTGGCACCTTACAGGGAGGACGCCAGAGGCAAGAATTAGGCTAGAATAAAATATAAAATGAGTACATTGACTGCTATGGGGTCATCGAGCCCACGTGGAGACCTCCAGCCACAGCAGGGCCCTCACCCACAGCAGTCAGAATCAATAAAACAAAAAAAATGAGTTTTCCCTGGGTGCCCTTGGGTGCTCAGGGACTGAGAAGCGCAAGTTAACGGCGGCTGGTCGTGGATCAGGGCCTAAGCACCTGAAATTGTCTTGCTGAGGGGAGCCACGCAATGTGCACGTATCGGTGACTGGTGTGAGTGAGCGCCCAGTGGTACTACATAACTGAAGAACAAAAACAATGAGTGCAAAATTTTAGTTTTGATGATCATGTGACTGACGGATCAACACAAACAATGCGTCAATCACATCACGTGATCAGTAATTCTCATCCATCCATCGATCAACGAGCGACTTTTTGTTATGACACCTCTACTATGTAGTACCATTTTTTTATAATCACCTACCATGGCACCCGAGTCTATTGTCATCAATGGTACTGATCAGGTCATCGTCCGTGACAATGTTATTGTCATGGATGTCCAGAACATCCTAAGCGGTTGGCCCACTTATGAAATTAATTTTACCCCCGAGAACCCGGGTCCATTGGTATGTAATCACGATATTTTCATATTGCTCACTGACAAGGATCTAGAAACTCATTATTCACCTCAATGATTCCGTGAACCTTGTTCACATCGAGGAATCTACAGATAGTGAGGCGGAGCTATTGCTTCCAGGCAGACCCAAAAGGAAAAAGTGATTATCCCCTGTGGGTCTCCTCTCACATATAGATTGCTAACTTAATTTCCAGAGCCTCGTCAACTGATAGCGAGAGCAAGAAGACCAAAACGTGATAATTTTGGTAGTATTCTTTCGCCCCGACTTTTCTGTTGACTCCATGCTCAGCGACTTCTCAAAAGTTCACCTTGGAAGACCAGGGCTGAGGATAAGATGCTTGACTCTGCATTGGATCGTGGGATGCCACTTATCGTCATTTCTGCATCACCGCCTGAAAGCCCTGCTGGGAGCATCCGAAGCGAGCAGTTTCGGAGTTGGTCCATACACAAATTGCACGTCCTATGATTCGATCATGGGCACAGACCATGAGCCTCAGCCGGCGTCCAACATGGATGACTTGCTCTTTGAGAAGACTGGCCACAGGACATACATTTTTTCATCTGACTCTGTTTTTGGTGTGGACCCATCGCATGCACTGCCTCAATTCAAACAGTTATCAAGCTACAGCATTGCTAGTGCTCACAGTCCGCAGAAGGAAGATGATGCCATGATCAGTGTAAGTTATTGGGATCATACTTGTGGAACGGTTGTTGACTTTTTCCTTTTGCAGATGCTTGGTGGTGGCCATATTTGATGCTGTTCCATAGGATCCATGATCAAAGCCTCACCCTCTCGCCAAGTTGAAAAAAGGAAACACATGGCATCTGCTGCTCCCCAGCCAAATTACCATCATAAGGGGGATGACTATGAACCTCCGAAGAGCCGAGTTCTTGGGTATCTTTGTCTTGCTCACTGAGGTACTAGTCTGGATCCCTGTCTTTACCCGCCCTTCTTGTGTGGGCCGTTCTCGCTCCAGCACCTGTATGTCTATGAATTCTGGTGCTGAGACTCCACTTTCAATCTCAGATGGGTATTCCCCATTCTCAGAAGGCTCACAGTCCAGCATTGATCTCTCGCATGTCAATTACATGCTTTCTAACGTCACTCACCCTCTATCAAACACTACATTGGACCAAGTTCCGACCACGTGCTCACAGGCATGGTCACCAAGACTTTGTTCACCTCTTCTCTAGCCACTGAGCAAGTGAGGGTGGACATTGTTGCAGCTGTCGCAGAAAACGCTCCCAATGACATTCTGCGCACCCAAGGTCAACCTAAGGCACTGCAACAGATTTCCGTCCACCCTAACATCATGTCACCCGGCGGTCGAGAACACTAAGGCAGGCAAACTCATGAAAGACGCAGCAATGTCACCTGGTAAACTCGAGCACATGTTTGGCCTCCCACCCCGTTCCCGTGTGGGCTTGGTCGCGCAAAGAGCCGCCTTGGGTTGGGCAAAGAGGAACACTGGCCACAATGGGTTGGAGAACAAGGAGAATGCTAGCATTGGTAACATCTCTCTGGCAGCTGTTCCTGGTAATATGTCGCAAGGCTTGATCAAGACATGAGTGTTATATTGTATCTATGCATGTACATCCCGCTAACACATTTTTATAGGCCGTCAGAAATCTTAAGACTCAACCTACCCCATCCTAAGGGAAGGCCCACTCCTGCTTTGGCAAGACCCATCCATATTTGACAGGACTGGAAAACCTGTTGTTATTCTCCTACCCATCTCCGTTAGTTCCTGATCACTATGCTATGGCTGTTATTCTATGCCATATCTTTTCTTGCTTCTCTCATAGTACAATCAAGCTCATTGAAACATCATCTTGCAACCGTTGTTTGTATCTTTTGACTCCTACAATTACCAGGTTCTTGGTGATAGTCCAGCACACATCTTACTGCCTGGTTTGGGCTGTATCCATCCCTCAGCCTCATGTCAAGCTTCATTTCTATTCCCCCTGATGATTACCCCCCACCCTTGAGAGAGGAGCCAACCCACCCAGAACACACCCAGGACCCAGAAGAGACACACCTCACTGGAGTGCAACAAGTCATCATTACTGGTATGTTATGTCAATCTCCGTTCACCATATATTGACGTCTTCCCATTCGCGCAACTGATCTCACTCTTGGTCTCCAACGGATCCCTGCTAGCTTCCATGTGGTGGTGGAGGCTGATGGCGCTGAATGCCAGACAAGCAACACACCTGTACATGAAGATCAGACTGTCGTTGAATGGAACGAGCGCACACTCCTGTAAGCTGTCCTTAACCCAGTATTTCCTGCATGTATTGAGAAAGGCTCTAGGTCGCACGAGCATTCTAAAGTTCAGGTCAGTGTGTACACCTCACTTGAATTGGGTCCCATGCTCTGTCATGGAGAACTCCTCCGCACATTTGAGATCTCCGTCGGAGAATTACTGGATCGCAGTGAAAATTCACATCGTCAGTAATGTCTGCTGCAAATCATGCCTGACAGATGTTAATGAGCATCACAGCCACCACTTTTCAGCCCCAGCAGGAGGAAGTCATGTCCTTGCGTACTTCACTGCTCATGACGGTGGAGCCGCAACATTCTGATGAAAATGATGCCACAGTTCTTTGCCCCCTTACTACCGTGAGTGATCAATGCAGCCTGATATTCTGATGCTAAGAACTTGTAATGCATAGCTTACATCTGGCGATGGGGATGCGTTGATGTTCAGGATGGACGCCGGACATAGTCTTTTTGCACAGTACCACTGGACGCAGAACAGTCGTGATCTCAACCAATCTATAAAGCACTTCACACGCGCCTCTGATCTCTGCCCCATGGATCATCCCTACCACCCTGCTGCACTATTCAATCAAGCTACTGCAAAGTTTGTTGTCAAGTTAATGACACACCTCAACCTCGACATCCCTATCACTCTTTTCAAGATGTTCTTGATTTGCATCCCACTGGTCATCCTGACCGACCCATCACCCAGCTCCATTTTGCCATTGCTCTGCTGTCCCGCTTCGCGAAACGGGAATTTTAACGGATGCTGACCAAAACATCCGCTCTGCATCTGGTTAGAAGGATCAATCTATGCTTCTGTTATCGCCGAATCAGCTAGCAGAACAGTGTTTGCAGAGAGACGATTCCCATGCCTTAGTGAAGTGATATCCTTTCATTATGATGCACTGAGATACCACAACGCCATGCATGCTCATCGAGGGCAATTTCTACGCAATCTGGGTGTAATGCCAGTCACTCACCTCAAGTGTTGAGGCAATGATGAAGACTTGGATCAGGCTATTACACTTCAGAGGGAGGCACTGGCGTTGTGCCCGGTAGATGGACGACTCCATGAACCTCAAAATCTCGGAATTTCGCTACTGCGCTCTACCAACTCCTCTCTCAACTCAACGCCATATTTTGCATTGACAAATGGAGACTCTGTCACCCATCTGGATGAGACTGGGGAAACTCTGTGGACTTGGAACTCTCCTGATCAAGGGTGTGTTACAACTACTGCCTGCGTTAACTAGCTCGAAGACGGTGTTCTCAAAGCAGCTATATTAACAATTTGAAAGGTCAAGTTATGGCTTTTCCGGGCGTCCAGTAAGACAGCATTAGTGACTTCAGCCTTTCAACCAAAATCCTCGCGATCAAGGAAGGAGGTGCAGTGCATGTTATGCATTTTGACGCACAGGCATCTTCACTTCGGCCAATCTGGGAACTCAGTGATGCAGTGTGTTCCATATTTCATGCCTGTACCACGATTTACTGAAAGCTATCTCAGGCCCCTTCGCAGGCACAATTGGGTTCTCATTTCGTGGGAAGCCTTAGCCCAGATGGCAAACCGCAAGTTGCGCGTGTTTATTGGTCGAACGCTCACAATGTAAGACCCTTCTACATGTGCTGGTGTTCTTATGCAACTGGAAATTTAGATAGCCGTCCACCAAACTCTGGCCATCCAATTATCTGAGGGCAAGGCCTCATCCTCTTCTTTTACATTCCCCTTCCAGACACTTGACCATGGTGTTGTCCGGCACATGAGTCCAGTCTATGGTCAGTTCAGGATCAATCTCATTTAGATACCAGGTGGCATTTGACGGCTCGAGCACAGGCTCCATGCATGAGAATACTCGCATATTGCTGACCACTACAATGGGCTCAATACACTTTGGCCACATGACAAGATGCAATGTGTTCGAGAAGAAGCATTGGCATTTATCCAAGTTGCGGAATTCGTCAAATTGCCCGAGAAGAAGGTTGTCATGTCCCATGCTGCTGTGGATGAGGAAGGTTACTTTGAGCGGCTTCAATGTCAGCTATCTGATGCCAAGGTACAAGGTTCGCGTACACTGAAATCGCTTGTGCTAAATGGGTTTTCAAGAACCTTCCCCAATACCTGGCAACCTTTGCTAGACGCTTTGTGACTGGCTCATATGCTACTGTGACTGCGTCGGCTGCATCTTCCTCAGATGAGGATACACTCATGCGTGATGCTTTCGGCTTCCGACAGATCATAGTGGCAGCCACACCATACGGGAAACTCTTCAGCATTGACTCTAGCAATGGTCGAGTCTTAGTTGCGTCCTTGGCCTTGGATGGGCAGCAACGGTTGGCGGGACAATCATCTCCACCAAAATGTTCAGCACACGGACAGTGAGTGACCCAGAAGGACCTCAAATAGTGCTCGTCACACAATGTCGGGCTGACAATGTGAGTCATATTTTCCTTCCAGCTAAGATTTATGTTCACGTGACTTAGTCTCTTGTTGACATTCCATGTGAATGCACTTATGGGAGGCAACATCAGAGAGGAGAACCCGTCTATTCCTAGAGCTGCCTTACAAGGCCTCGATGCTGTCATGGATCCTTTAGTCGATGTTTTCATACTTCCCAATGAGAACCGGACCACAGTCATGCTCAATGAATACCCCCAGGTGTGTTGTATTCCTTTACTTAAATCTGCGTGTCTAACAGTCAATAGGCACGCCTTTATCCAGACACTCCATCGGCTCAGGCTGAATTCAAGTTGTTTGTCCCATCCATACATCTCGCTCTCTGCACGGATGTTCCTGGCCAGCATCAGATCATGGGCCATCAACTCACCCTCAATCTTGAGCTGTCCCCGGTCTATGTTGCCTACCCAATGTAGACACTTGTGCTACTGCCAAAAGAGGAAATTTGTGCCCCTATTCTGAACACACACGGTCCCGTTGCATTGATAGGAAAGGTCCTCAGAAACCGTATGACACTGTACAAGTACCTCAACCCCCACCTGACATTGGTCCTTACATCTTTCCCACTGTCCAGTACATGTGGGATATATGTGTTGGATGTGGTCAAAGGTAGTGTGATTTACCATGCCAGCGTCCCTGCTGCTGGTGGCGTATGCGCCATGCAAGCAACCCTCACTGAGAACTGGCTGGTATACCAGGACTTTGACGATGAGTTTTCTGGGACTGGGCAGAGCAAGGGATATAGAGTCATCTCTGTTGGGTTTTACGAGGGCGATGGTCCAAATGACAAAACAAAAAGATTGGTTTTTGTCTGGTGGATTTCAGGAATGAGACTGACAATATTTTTGACACAGCTCTGAGCTTTCATCGTATTCGAACAAGACGCTGGATATCAGCGCATATGAACAATCGTTCACCATGGCTCATGGCATTGCTGCTACAGTGGCTCAAAAAACTGTCCGCATGTTTGCGCTATTTTGACTGTTTACATCATTGTACAAGAATGGATAGGTATTCCCAGGACATCCTGCCATGGCCTGGGAGTACTACATCAGGGCTTCAAAATGAGCCCTTACCCGTGGGAATTGGTGGTCATATGGTGGCACTATGTGGTTTGCAAAACGATGACTCATGTGGACAGTTTTTTGACTCAGATATTTTACATAGGAAATCAGGTATTCTAGTACTTTGTGTGGCCTCCCTTGGCCTTGATTACTGCCTCTATCCTTCTAGGCATACTTTCAATCAACTTCTGACAGTCCTCTGCTGTAATCTGTCCCCACTCTACCACCACTCTCTCCCATAACTCCCATACTCCTTTGGGGGGGTGTTCATAGGCTATAAGCTTCTTTTTGAGTATTCCCCAGAGGTGTTCAATGACATTGACATCAGGGGACTGTGCTGGCCAGTCAAGGAGATGAATATTATGTTCTTCAAACCATTCTCTGGCTCTCCTGGATGTATGCTTGGGATCATTATCCTGTTGGAAAATGATATCTTCTTCATCAATTCCTGATTCTGCCATGCTAGGCAGCAAGTGGTGGTTGAGAATGTCCACATACTGCTCAGCATCCATCCTCCCCTCAACCTCTGCAAGCATTCCTACACCATTCCACCCCATACACCCCCATACCATCAGAGAACCTCCTCCAAACTTGAGTGTCCCATTAATCTCTCTGTCTGTTAGAGGCCCCCCCCTTCTTTTTCCACACATATACCTTTCCATCTGACCCAATCCTGTTGATTTTAGTCTCATCTGACCATATGACACACTTCCAGTCCTCTACAGTCCAGTTTGATGGGCCAGGGCAAAGTCCAGTCTTCTTTTCTATGACTGATAGAAAGGAGAGGCTTCTTCTTCTTTGTTACAGCCTTGAGGTTGGCTGCCTTGAGAACATTTCTCACAGTTTGTGAAGATACAGGGGTAGTGATGATGGAATTGATGTGATGAGTGACTTGGACAGCATTGTCAGCCTTTCCTGTAGTAATATGCTGAATAATGGCCCTCCTATCAGTAGAGGTGAGTTTGGATGGACGACCTCCACTAGAGTTTTCTTTGTCTGGGTGACATTCTTTGGTGAGCTTGGCCACAGTAGACTTGCATACACCAGTTCTAGATGCTATTTGACGAGCAGAGAGGCCAGCAGTAGAGAGAGAGAGGATGTTATCCCTTTGAGCAGAGGAGATGGCTTTCATGGTGATTATGACTATCATACATGAGACTCCCTTCATTATATAGTGAGAGATAGGTTTAATAATGCCATAATGACACCACATTATAATTTATTTAATAATGGTATGACTTTATGGTGTCATAACCATTAATTTATATAGTTTCAATCTAGCCTCAAAAAACTGTCCACATGAGTCATCATTTTGCAAACCTCATAGTGCCACCATATGACCACCAATTCCCACGGGTAAGGGCTCATTTTGAAGCCCTGATGTAGTACTCCCAGGCCATGGCAGGATGTCCTGGGAATACCTATCCATTCTTGTACAATGATGTAAACAGTCAAAATAGCGCAAACATGTGGACAGTTTTTTGAGCCACTGTATATCGCCAACCTCGATGAAGTTTGGAGTATCAACGAAGGATATCATAGGTATGATACTCATGACTGAGCGGTGCCGTTTTTTTAACCCTGGTTGCGCAGTTGCAAATCGCAAGAATAGCATTCAGTCTATTCCCTGCTGATTGCTTAATCTAAGACGGCCGAAGCACAATCCTACTAGTGAAGAGCAAGAGGAGATGCTCGTACAGTATGATGCTGTGCTTCCAGACGACGCCAGACTCATACTCGCATAACTATGAGGTTTGTTATACTCTCGGTACTCGAAGTACACAATACTCACGCACTATACAGGTCGCAAATGTCCGCCGCATCGTTACCTCTCCATCTCTACTAGAGTCCACATTGTAAACAGCACGAACTTGAACTTGATAATGTTTGGGTGAGATTCTATGTCTGCATTCCCCAGTATGGAAGGTGAACATAAGGTCTAATTATGGAAATTAGGTGCTCAATGCCTCATTCTTTGCTGATTGTTCGTTCCTGCACTCATACACCTCTTTCATGTTCGCCACTGTCGCTTCTTCTGGTCATTCCAAACGTCCTCAGCATGGCACAGTGTCTACCAATGGTGCACCAGACTTGCAGACACCTACCAGTGTCACGCACCAAACGTGTTTGGTAGCGAGAACATGGTTTTTATCTTCATTTCCCATAACATTCCTTATGCACCATTTCATTTGTTTCCCTTCCTTCCTTTCCCTTAATTTTTCGATTTTCAAGTGATTTTCAACAGTATTACGGCATCCCGCATTTTTACGGCATTTCGCATTCAACGAGGTTTATTCACCTTTCCCCCATTCACACGCTTCCAATGCTCTCCCATCTTCACCACTACACTCTCAGACAACCTCAGCATCAGCCAGACCATGCAAAATTGCACCAATACATCGAAAACCGCGTCTTTATTCATCCTGTCCTCATCACCCTACCATTTCCAATCCTCTTCAGCGGCTTATATTCATCGAACCATTCAAACCATTATCCACTCGCACCTCAGCCTCCATGATCACTGTGGACACCATGCCATTCCATCCTAATGCTCACCAGAGATTGCAAACAACCAAGTCCCTATGCAGATGACCAATCCCTTTATCATGCTGGGGAAGCGTCTTACAGACTGTGTATATCCCATGATCCCTGCATGTCGACATTCTGCACCAACAACCACATGACATCTCTGCAGCAGAGCATTCGGATCATGACACCATCATGGCATCATAGCATCATCACTCCATTCCATTCTCCACTGCCAATATGCTGCGTCATTGCTGCATCACAGCTTTTGCATCATCACCGCACAGCACTTTGTCATGCTTGCATAGCAATTGGTCATGGTGACTCAGGTCATGAGTCATGGTTTGTAATGGTCACAGCCCTGCTTTATCATCAGCTTTTTCATTCTCTGACTCATTCTTTGTCCTTATGACTCATTCTGCATAGGATTTGTTCTATTTTTCGAAATTGCTCAGTCATTACCCCTGAAGCGCAGCACATTCATTCCATTCCCCCTTTTCATTGCCCTCTTCATTGCCCTACTCATTGCCTGGAGCGTTGCTTTGCATACACAGACAGTACGCAGACACTCTACTCTATATAAACCCTGTACTTTAGCTACAGAAAAATCAACTTATCCAGTTCACCATTTCATGTCCAGTTCTCTCTGAAGCCTCAGTTGGCTTCGCATTTTTCATCTTTCCATGTCTTCTTGGACCTTGTTCACCTAGAACACTGTCCCACTGCTATTCTATCCATTCAGTCCAGTCCATCATCTTTGCTGCCCTCTTTCTTCAGTCCTCCAACACAGCTAGGTCACTCTAGACTTAGTTGTGCTCATCTATCATCTATCCTCCAACACCTAAACCCCTCACACTCGAAGTGTGTGGTGCACTACCAAGAGTCAGGCCACCCAACTGAACAACTACTGTACCCAGTGCTTCTCAGCATAAGGACCACTGAGCAGTAGCATTGCTAGGTTTGTTGTTTTGTTGTGGTTTACAACTGATCAGCAACGAAGATCGACAACTGCTTCCCCAACATGATAAAGGAATTGGTCATCTGCATAGGGACTTGGTTGTTTGCAATCTCTGGTGAGCATGAGGATGGAATGGCATGGTGTCCACAGTGATCATGGAGGTGAGGTGCAAGTGGATAATGGTTTGGATGGTTCGACAAATATAAGCTGCTGAAGAGGATTGGAAATGGTAGGGAGATGAGGACAGGATGAATAAAGATGCGGTTTTCAATGTATTGGTGCAATTTGGCATGGTCTGGCTGATGCTGAGGGTGTCTGAGAGAGTAGTGGGTGAAGATGGGAGAGCATTGGAAGCTGTGTGAATGGGGGAAAGATGAATCAACCTCATTGAATGTGGAATGCCATAAAAATGCAGGATGCTGTGATACTGTTGAAAATCACTGGAAAATCGAAAAATCAAGGGAAAGGAAGGGAAACAAATGAAATGGTGCATAAGGAATGATATGGGAAATGAAGATATATAAAAAAAACCATGTTCTCACTACCAAACACTGTTTGGTGCGTGACATCAGTTAATGTTACACCCACTCCAATATGGACACAGTGATTGCAGCACTACACAATTGCAACCTAAGTGCCTCACAATTCATTGTATCAATTCTGCAAAGCCAACAATATAACGGACATGACACCATGCTCCAATGGAAATAACACACCAGAGGTGAGGTGCTTTAATGATTTGTGTGACTTCTTGGCCTGAGGAACTTGAGACTTTAGGTCAACATCAAAGTTATCATAGGTGTATGAGGTGAGGAGGTATTTTCCAATGGATCAGAGAGTATTCTGTGATTCAGCTGACAGTGAATGAATAGCAGCATTGATCAAATCTGTAGATATCAAGATTCCAATGTGTGAGAGTGTGTCGATGACTTTCTGAGGGGTATGTGTTGACTGTAGGAAGATACCAAGGATACTTTGCAGGGCATTTGACCATCAGTTTGTGCTTTGCATTAATATGCTCAGTATGACAACATGTTTCTGATTTTTATTTGTTTAGATTCACCATAACTTGAAAAATGCATTATGCTTACAATTGTGACAATTGCTGTGCGCCACTCAGTTTGTTTGTTACCATCTGGGGTAGTGCCTGATGAGAGCCCATTGATCAAACTGTTACGACTGTGCATGCCGAAGGTGCACAGGAGTAGGATGGACCAAGAAGGGCTTGGCTTCAGCTCGTGTGCTGCGCCCCTTGCCCAAGTACGTGCCCTTGATTTCAGAATGGACTAGAATGGAAGCCCGGGGGTGTTCCAGAAACAAGTCCAGGTTGAATAGCGGACTTCTCCAGCAGACATCTGGAGTATGGATAGTGAAGGAGAAACTGGAGTCAAGACTACCAATGATAGGGTCTCGAGTAGAACAGAGGTATAGGCTGAGAACAGAAGTATGGCTACTCCCAGACAAAGTCCGGAGTAGAAGAGTAATGAAGGTAGACTACCAGGAGGTAGAGGCGGAGATGTAGTTTCTGGGATGTAAGTCCAGGAACTCAGAGGGGGTAACTAAGAGTATTCAACCAGAGGAAATGACTGTGATTAACAAAAGTCCTATCCAGCACGGAGTCCAGAATAGGTGGTGTGACGGAGGTGGGTCACCCTATGGGTAGACGAAGAGAAAGTCATAAGGAGAGTAACCCTTAAGACTACAGAGTAGGAGCGGACATGGAGATCCAGTCCAGTGGCTGACAGAGGAGAATAGGACCCATAGGGTACAATAATATTTGAACTGAGGATCTACTATGTGTTACAGGGGGCTTATATACTGTAAGTAAGTATGTCAGGATGAGTAAGGATGAGACTGGAGCTAGGAGCGGAGCACATGGAAGAGTGGAAAAGCTATGTATGTGACATAAGGAAAGATAGATAATAAATGGAGCAGAACGATAACTGGAGGGATAGGGGTTTCCTATATTTAGAATTGGGCGGAACTTTGTGAATCAGGGCAGGGTGACTAAAGCTGAGGATGAACGGAAGTGGAGGCACAGCCCAAGTGTAAAGGTACAGGAATAATGAAGGGAAAGCTGGAAATGGTAATGATTGTAAGATAGGGGTTGCAGAGGCAGATGATGCATGCGATGGATGGAGACCTGTATGGCCAGCGGAGTACAGAGATTAGATAGAACCAGAGTGGACAGAGATTAGATGGTCTATAGGAATGAATAACCGGAGATGGGTGAGGCAGAGTATGGAGGTATTGAGGGGTAAAGGGAAGTGGTATAATGTCCAATGGTTCCTGGCGGAAGCAGTACCAGTCTTCAGGACGATCTGGAGGTTCGAGGAATTGGAATAGGGGCAGATTAGATAGGAACTGAATACTGATTATAGGGTTAGGGTTGATAGAAGCACTGATTTGTGCACGGAATATGACACAAACCCTCAAGATCTATGTCATCTAAATCATCCCAATAGCTGTCATATTCATCATGCACTTCATCTATGATGATATCTGCATCCGCATCCTTTGCCTCACATGGACTATCAGCTCTGAGCAGGAACCCAAGTAAATCTCACAGTGCAGGTGCACAAGACTGCATTTCTCTGCCCATCTCCTTGATATTAAAGTCCTCTACCTGTTGTGTGGTTGCATGTGATGGTCCAAAGTGCCAACCTGCTTCTTCTGATGAGATTGATTTAATTTCTTTGATGTATTGTTTTCTCATGGCTTGGTTGGTGTGTTGCAAAGTTTCAGCTCCATGAGAAGGATGGTCAATGAAAGCATTGAAGATTTCATCACAACAGACAAGAAGGTCTCTGACAACATGATGTCCATTATATTGTTGGCTTCGCAGAATTGATATAATGAATTGTGAGGCACTTAGGTTGCAATTGTGTAGTGCTGCAATCACTGTGTCCATATTGGAGTGGGTGTAACATTAACTGAGGCAGAAAACAGAATGTATCATTTCGAAAAACTGTAACCTCTACGCTTGGTGTAAAGTAGTATGGTGTTTTCGGAGTTCTGCAGTCACCATCACTGTGGCTGACCTCTGTTTACTAATG
Source organism: Suillus lakei (assembly GCA_016628065.1). Taxonomy (NCBI): domain Eukaryota; kingdom Fungi; phylum Basidiomycota; class Agaricomycetes; order Boletales; family Suillaceae; genus Suillus; species Suillus lakei. The sequence goes on along the minus strand of JABBWA010000030.1, from coordinate 214,142 downwards.
TTATCTTCCAGCCCCCGGTGAGAGTGTGAGGGGAATAAGGTTATGCTGGGTTTGAATTTATCTTGTATCATGTGACTTATCAAACATCAAACCAGTGCCCTCAGGTATCGCCCCTCCACACTCGAATCGGGGGCTGGGAAGGAGCCTGGCCAAATACTGGTTACCGAACGGGCTCTTAAGCAGCACGCCGACTAGGGTGATGGGGACAAGCTGAGCATCGTGCGTCTCCGTGCTCCTACAGACTCGCAACTACCATAGTAGCTATTTATGTACTAGTGTAGTTGAATGGTACCCATCCGCCGTCTAACCGTGCCTCCCCGCAGGAACTACGGCGCCAAAAGCTCTACGTGACAGGAATAGACCACTTCCTTCCATGTTCCGGTTTGTTTGAGAGCTGTCAGTTGAACTGTTTAACTGAACACAAGTTGGACATTTGTCGTGAAGACCTACTAGACTACTTATCCTGTATCACTTTGAAAACACGAGTTGCACAACAAACGGGAATGGTTTACAAGATAACGACATCGAAACAGCACAGATACTGTACATGCTAGTAATCAACGGCAGCCAACAATAACAATTGAAAGAGATTCATAAAAGGAAATCTTCACCAGGTCATCATAGATCTTGAACCTCACTCCTTGTCTCCTCATCAATGCTAAAGACTCTGGTGGTCTTATCATATGTGATGACCCACGTGGTATGCTTGTTGAGCGTAGTAAGGTCTCTGTCGAAAAAAAGGTGGTCACTCTTGATTGGGCCCTTGATCAAGCTATCCTCCTTGTAGTCGGTGCCAATATACCCGCGTAGAATTGGAATAAATTCCACGTTCAACTTCTGCTCGTGCCTTACGCCGCGCCAAACTAGAGTCGTCTTGGGTGCTTCCCCGTCCGTCTCAATGAAACCTGGACCATATGTAGCGCGAGATATTTCAAGATAGCAATTATACGCACCAACACCTATATCCTCCTCGAATGGTACATTATTTGTACATTGAATATTGTTCTTCGGCACCGTTGAGTCGGTTTTGGGATGCTAGGCTTGTCTCGCAAACGGATATTGAAACATTCGGTAGGCATGCTTACTGAGAAACGGTATATATCATCTTCCAAGGTTAAAATGGTAGATTGCCCAACCTATGTAGGCAGTCCATGGAATCAACGACAAATCCGTGATTCTATCAGACTCTCACATCGATAGGAACCTCGGTCGAAGCACTTTGAATGACATCGCCGGAAACAACAACCTTGGTGAACGCAAGTCTGAGGGATACATTGTAAATCAGCTCTCCACATAAGCTTCAAATGCCCCTTACTGTGATCGATACACAACATCAGAGCGGTAGGTGCCTGCCAGTGACACTGCTTATTTAGATAGCCCAAAGCGCCGATAATATTCACCCACCTTTGGCCCCAAATTTCCTGACCCTATTCGAAAGGTTACATCAGTAAGAACACGCGACAACAAAGACAAAAAGAAGGATATAGGGATAACGTAACACGTACGCAAAAGCCGATGGGTAATAATTCTTGTACAGCTCAGCGATAGGCTGATCATCGAAAGTGAGAAGAAGGTCGGCGTTTATGCCGAGGTCTCTGGAGACGAAGGTGAGCTTTTTGACGACAGGAGTCATGTTGTAGAGTCGAAGTCGAGATTGGAAGTATCAGGAAGTTGGCGTTCAACGTTCAGTTGTTGACTATGGCTGAGTCGATGCGACTTATATACCACTCTTTGCACCCTCTGGAAGGACAGCGGCCCTATCTCTATAGAAGTTGAATCTGGAAACTAGAAACGGAGGGTTGTTTTCGGGTCGAATTCAGCATGCTTCACAAACAGCTGACCATTTTCACAATGCCCGCTTGTTGATGTACGACTCGAATGATTCTTTTGACACGTTGTTCATCCCTTCTGTTAAGGACCACCACTGTGAAGGGTACAAGTGACATACGGGCCACATTGCAACTTGACCTGGTTTTCACTCGACTTCTCCGGTGTTACGAGCACTCCGAACGTCAAAATGGGGTAAAAAGTTCTGATTCTTCCTTTCAGATTCATCTCTGTTTGTTGCCACTTGAGGTACGATACACTGTCCTCTTGGGGAATGTTCGATTTTTCACTGTCCACGACTGCCATGTTGGCCGATATGGTCAGGAAGCAGCATCTGCTGTGACAATAGGGTAGTGTTGTTGTCCATGGCCGGTGCGGACGAAAGGCGAGTTCATTTGGGGCAGGTAGTGTCTGCCGAGTTTTCCCAACCAGTTCTGTCCGGTCCTCGGCAAAACTCGCGAGGAATAGCACCACAGGCTATTCTAGAATCTAGACGAGGTTGAGGTAGCTAATTACAACAGCGAGGACTCGGATGATCGATGACGGATGTGACGAGGCAATATTGATGTCATCATTAGGAATATTGTATACATAGCATACGTATAAGCTCGTGACCATGGCTTATATAACCACGGCATAGAGTTTTGCCGCAACAAGGCTGTCTTTCATCTGCCTGGGGCTCATTGAGTTGCACCATGGCTGCGATTGATTGATCTCTGAGAAAATTCTCTTAGACAAACAATCCCCGCAGGCTGAAAGTCGAATGGAGAAATGTTGCGGCGATTTAGTGGTAGATCTTGTGCCACATTAGCAAACATTCCTCCGACCTCGCGAGTTAGGAATGTTGGGTAAATTCTTTTGCAATGGAAAATTGATGGGGAAGTGCCAGGATAGGAATCACCTTGTGCTGCGTTATGAAACATTCCATCACAAGCGAAATTGCTCGACTTCGAGGAATGTTTAGTAAATTCTTTTGCACCGGAAAAGCAAGGGTCGTGCCGACTTTCGTCACAACCGCTGAGCACGAGGTGATGAGTTCCTCCTCCGAGTTGCTCGCGATGCGTGCGCGTACGTACATTCTAATTCACCATACTGCGGCCGGGAACGGAAATGATGATGACGAGCCAGACATCAATGACGATGACGACGACGACTGCTCATTTCTCATAATCGTTGACGAGTCTGACGAAGAGACCGAAGAGACAGCTAGGGATGCAGATATGGTGCCGGTTTGTGTGAGGATGATGGGTCGGACTAGTGTTGTTGGCGAAACTCGGGAGCCCCGGCTTCCAACTTCCCAAAAAACCTCTGCACCAAATTTTAGGCCTACACACAAATGCCACGTAGTAGGTGTGTTTAACTGATCAAACGCCATAGCACCCTATAGCCGCTTATTAACTTTCAATTATACTTACATGCATAATTTACATTTACTCACAGAGTCCTTGAGTGGATCGGGCTGCCTACTAATTGTGAATCCACCCGCAAGTATATGTCAATGCCTCCAAGTCTAGTAACACCAGCAACACGACTGGCATTGGGCTTGAAAGCGTCTTTTAATTGGGGGAACGACTTTATTAATTTTTCTTTAGGCCCAGCTTGGGGAGACTAGTGCTGCGGGCGAGGTTAAATTAATTGAGAACTGAGTGTAATGCGTGTGAGGATTGTAGCTCATAATGTTATGAACTGCCGTTGGACCAGTCAAGGTAGCTAGCTGGCTTTTGTATTGCCATCAATCATATCCATCATATGTCAGTATGAATTCAGAGCCTCTACAAGCCTGCCTGCCTGACGGAGCGGCATTTTGCCACAAGGACCTCAGGCCCCATCATAAGAGCTGCACAAAACACGGAAGTCGACATGAGAAACGTGTCTGGATGAAATCACATCAACGTACCACCACAAAGTCCTCGCATATATGATGAATGGCCGATATAGATGGGAGAGGCCCGGAGTTGACAGCGGCAGTGAAGTGATCAGAAACGTCATTGTGACGTGCATCATTCATGGCATTGATTCCGAGTTGAGTGTGCAAATATGCCTGATGTGTCAAGTTGGATACTTGGCCCATAAATGGTTCCCTGATTTCGATTTAGGGGCCTGAGGTTTGAGTCTCGTTATTGCTTCTTATCTCGATTGCGTCCCTTATGATGGGCATGTCGCCACTTCACCTTCCTGATCTGATCTTTCATTCGACTTCTCCGGTGTTACGAGCACTCCGAAAGTCAAAATGGGGTAAGACAGTTCACTGATATTTGTTAATGATTCTTCCCATTCAGCTATGACCCCTTTTCTTGATTCTCCGCCGATATCTGGCTGTTTTCCTGTCAAGAAGGTGAAGTGGCAACATGCATCGTAAAGGGCTTGCTAACCGTGAAAATTAGAACATTTTAGGGCGCCTGGTGGAGAGTGCTGCTGCATTACACGGCCGGTCCGAATTCTATTTCACTCGCGTTCCGAAGAAGATATTTGATTCTTTAGTATCATAGTATGATGGATCACAGACATATTTTATGGAAAGACTCTGTATGCATCTATGATGACAACCTGAGTATGGAGGCGGTAGACATGCCGGTAGCGATGGGAGGGCAGCCGGAGAGGGGAGAAGGACGATAGCGGTAAATGCGGGAGGGGAAAAAGATAATAGGTGGGGGAAGGGAGCTGGGAGCACTGATGGTGGATGTGGTGTTGTTGGCGGCATGGGCGTTAGTGCGTAGGTGCAATAGGTGTGGTCGGCGGTGTTGTGCATCCAAGTAAAGAGTATGAGTAATAGAAAGGGGAGGTAGGCAGTTGCAGCTGATTGTGATCACGCGAATGTTTGGTTGATCAGTGGTCTGAGTCCGTAATCAGGTCGTTATCAGCACCAACTGACAAGTGGAGCCCGCTTCCACGCTCAGCTAAAACAAGCAAGACCTGCTCCAGTCTTACATACCTGTAGTATGAGGGGCAAAACTACTTGGGGTCAGTTTTGCCGGGGTGGCAAAGGCTATGCCATGCCGTGGTCATATAAACCAGGCTGGTCACGAGACTATGTATACAACATTCCTAAAATGATGACATCAATGTTGTCCTCATACCATCCGTCATGTAATCAACCACCTCAACCTCATCTAGAATAGCTTGTAGTATTATTCCTCGCGAGTTTTGCCCAAGGCCGGGCAGAACTGGTCTGGCAGAACCAGTTGGCAAAACTACCGAGCTTTACCAACAAACACTGCATACCTGCCCGGAATGAACTCGCCTTTCGCCCGCACCGGTCATGGACAATACCCCAACATCATCGAAGCAGATGTGCTTCCTGACCACCATATCGGCCAACATGGCAGTCGCGGACAGTGAAAAATCGAACATTCCCCGAAAGGACAGCCTATCGTACCCCGAGCGGCAACAAACAGAGATGAATCTGAAAGGAAGAATCAGCACTTTCTTACCCCATTCTGATGTTTGGAGTGCTCGTAACACCGGAAAAGTCGAGTGAAAACCAGGTCAAGTTGCAATGTGGTCCGTATGTCACTTGTACCCTTCACGGTTGAGCTTTTAACCGAAAGGACAAATAATGTGTCAAAAGAATCATTTCGTACATCGACAGGCGGGCATTGTGAAAATGGTCAGCTGTTTGCGAAGCATGCTGAATTCGACCCGAAAAGGGTCCTCCGTTTTCTAGTTTCCAGATTCAATCTCTGCGGAGACAGGGCCGCTGTCCTTCCAGAGGTATATAAGTCGTGTTGACTCAACCATAGGCCACAACTCAACGTTGAACGCCAACTTCCTGATACTTTCAATCTCGAATTCGACTCTACACCATGACTCCCTTCGTCAAAAAGCTCACCTTCGAATCCAACAACCTCGGCATAGACGTCGACCTTCTTCTCACTTTTGACGATCAGCCTATCGCTGAGCTGTACAAGAAGTATTACCCGTCGGCTTTTGCGTACGTATATCTTTTCGTCTTTGTTGTCGCGCGCTCTCACTGATGTAACCTTTCGAATAGGGTCAGGAAATTTGGGGCCGACGGTGGGTGAATATTATCGGCGCTTTGGGCTATCTAAATAGGCAGTGTCACTGGCAGGCACCTACCGCTCTGATGTTGTGTATCGATCACAGTAAGGGGCATTCGAAGCTTATGTGGAGAGCTAATTTACAATGCATCCCTCAGACTCGCGTTCACCAAGGTTGTTGTTTCCGGCGATATCATCCAAAGTGCTTCGACCGAGGTTCCTATCAATGTGAGAGTCTGATAGAATCGCGGATTTGTCGTTGGTTTCATGGACTGCCACATAGGTTGGGCAATCTACCATCTTAACCAAGGAAGATGTATACAGTTTCTCCGTAAGTACGCCCAACTTACCTTTCTCGATATTGGTTTGCGAGACAAGCCTAGGATCCCAAAACCGACCCCTTGGTACCGAAGAAAAATATTCAATGCACAAACAACGCACCATTCAAGGAGGATATAGGTGTTGGTACGTATAATTGCTATCTTGGAATTTCTCGTGCTACATATTGTCCAGGTTTCATTGAGACGGATGGGGACGCACCCAAGACAACTCTAGTTTGGCGCGGCGTAGGGCACGGGCAGAAGTTGAACGCAGAGTTTACTCCAACTCTACGCGGGTATATTGGCACGGACTATAAGGAGAATAGCTTGATCAAGGGCCAAGTTCAGACCGATCGCCTCTTCGAGCAAAATCTCGCTACTCTCGAGGAGCATACTACGTGGACCATCACGTATGATCCCACCACTGGAGTCCTCAGCATTGATAGGAAGTGAGATTCAAGGATCTTTGGATGTTTTCTTTGTGCTCAAGTTGTGTACCTGTGACCCGGAATCTGTTTTCAAATGTTGGCTGCTATCATGTACTTGAATACGTTTGTGCTCTTTCAATGATGTCGTTACCATGTCATAAACCATTCCCGTCTGTTGTGCGACTCGTGCCTTCAAAGTGGACCACGATAATGGCCGAGTCGGTCTTCAAGACGAACATCCAATGTTGAACTGACAGCTCTCAGATAAATCACGAACATAGATGGAGCGGAACTTGCTCGCAAAGCTCTTTCTGCCTCTTATCAATGATGGATACAATAATCCCCAGAATCGGCTTGAGCTCTTGCTCTTGCTTACAGGTGAACTGCTGCCAGCAACGGAGGTGTACGAATTATACGATCTCATCCTTTCCACATGCGCAGACCCCATGCGGGCATACCTGCACTTGTCGGTTGTCGCAGCCCTTGCTGATCCTCTACCGATTTCACAAACCTCGAAACTTCTTGGGCCGGACCAGGGAAAGGATGTCAATACGACGCTGGTACAGCTACGATCTGTCATGGATATCCCTATTGAAAGCAATCTCCCCTTTCACTCGTCTGTTCGTGATTATGTTTTAGACCCCTCGAACTGCGGACTCCCACAATTGCAGCAATCTATGACTTCACCCCACTCCCTATTCGCTGATTCGTCTTTCCGCTTGATCATGGTGCGCAACCTTCCAAAAAGCACAGCCCTCCCGGACGCGCTCTCGGAATTGAAAGAACACAATCAAGCTATGCAAACCGATACCCCCAAGAGCTTACAACAATCCTTCGCTTTCGTCGTCGAGCCACTAGAGCCACTGCATGTTCTCACGGGTCTCTTATGGCTTTGAGGAGCTTGCGGGTCTGGTTTGCGGTCCTGGCTAGAAACCTTAGACGGACGTGCATGGCTGCAGACCAAATGCGGAGAAGCCTATCTGCGGACCCAGAAGGGGAGGCTGGAGACCCGAGGCGGGGGGGATTGGCTGGAGACCTACGCGGGGAACACTTGGTTGCAGACGGAGAGAGGGAGAGAGTGGCTGCAGAGCGGACTAGGGTGGCAGTGGACTCAGAGACAGCGACAAGTCGCTGGAGACCCCGATGAGCAAACACCACTGGAGAATTGGAGCGGGCGAAACTGGCTGGAGACGATCAGCGGGCAAGGCTGGCTGGAAACTCCGAGTGGGCGAGAGTGGCTGCAGAGCCGACGGGGGGAAGATTGGCTACAGACCCAGACTGGGAAAGAGTGGCTGCAGACCCACGGTGGACGGAACTGGCTGCAGACTCCGAATGGCTGAGGATGGTTGCGCCAGAGCGGGAGAGAGTGGCTGCAGACCCTCAGCGGACGAGACTGGCTGTAGTCCCGCAATGGACAAGACTGGTGGCAGACTCCGGGTGGCAAAGAATGGTTGTGGACCCAGAGCGGGGCAGAGTGGCTACAGACCAAGGCCGGGCAAGAATGGCTGCAGACCTACAGCAGACAAGACTGGCTGCAGACCCGCAACGGATGAGACCGGCTGCGGACCTGCAATGGGCGGGACTGGCTGCAGACACACAACGGACGAGACTGGCTGCAGATTAATAACGGACGCGGCTGGCTGCAGACCAAATTGAGCGAACATGGCTGCAGACCCCCAGTGGAAGATTGTGGCTAGTGACTCCGGGCGGGCGCGAGTGGCTAGCGACCCAGGGCGGGAGCGAGCTGCAGCAGGCCTGGAACTTGAAAGATCGGCTGGTCCTGACCAGGACAATGTGGCTGGACCCTGGGCGGGCTGCAGGCTCCGATCGGGCATACATGGCTGTACACCTGGCACGGGCGAGACTGGCTGCGGACCCAGAGCGGGCGAGAGTGGTTGCTGACCCAGAGCGGGGAAGAGTGGTTGCTGACCCCAGGAGGGCGAGAATGGCTGCATACTCTGGGCGGGCGAGAGTGGCTGCAGACCTCGGATGGGCTGCAAACTAAGAATGGTCAAGAATGGCTGCAGACCCCGAGCGGGCGAGATTGGCTGCAGACCCCGAGCGGATGAGACTGGCTGCAGACCAAGGGCGGAAGAGACTGGCTACAGACCCAGAGTGGGCGAGAGTGGCTGCAGACCCCCCGTGGACAAGCATGGCAGTTGACTTCTGCGGCGTCTGTCTGGGTAACCATGGAAGACTTCTCGAACACGTTAGAAACAATCGGCAAGTGCGCAATCATCCCACTATCACCTCTACCGCCAGCTTTTGAGGTAATCCAGGAGTTGTAAGAGCTTACCAGATTTCTTGACATTTCCAGTGTTCCTGGCATTAAAGCTCCAGGATCATTCTACCTCTGCATTCTCACAAGATGGTCTTCTACCAGACATGGAGGTCATCCATGCTATGATCGCGTTTACAATTTTCGCAAACGAAGCACGGGATCGAAGTCAAGCATCTTCTGACGCTCTGAAGTATGCATGTCAAAACTGGGTCTTCCATCTCTCTTGAACTCCGAGTCCATACAGACAACAGGCTCAATCGTGAATTCAAGCTCTTCTGGGATCGCTACCTCCTCTCCTGGCTTGAAAGGCAGTGGTACTTGAAGGGGCAGAAACTTGCACAGGTACGTTCTCAATGGTTTTCGTATATTCATCATCTGCCCTGCGTACATAGAAACATTTCAATGAAGCTGCAGGGTCATCTCAGTCCCGAGTCTGAGACTGTCTGTTGTATGCACTGGGTGTCATACTGTGATATTATCTCGCATTGATATTTCTCTTTCACGTCGCTCGTGTATTTACAGCATTTGGAATGTTGAATAGTATTGAGTACTGAGTGTCGGTGATCCACAAAGCCGTGTGAAGGATCTTCCCGCCGGAGATTGATAACAGTGCGGGCCACCAGTGTCAGCAACACAACTGCCCGTGTGTAAATTCTGTTCGGAGGTCGAGGGGCTCGCACTGTATCATTGCGTGGCCCAAGATGGAACGAAATTCGTGCCCAGCGTTAGGGAGTGTGGGCATTAACTTGGTCATCTTCACAGCCTTGAGCTGACCGGCAGTCGGAATTGGCCCGGAGCTGTCATCAAGGAGTTTGATTGGCGCGCGGTGGGCTGTGTTGTGCAGATGACATAATTAAGGTAGACAGGCACGTGGAGTGGCTGTGGAGATCTCAGGTTGCTGCGGGGCGGAGGCCGGATAACACACTTCTGTTGTTTGTTGAATCATTTATCGCTCTTTGACTCGCACCCACCAAATCAAATTTTGGATGGTACAAGTGACTGCGCCAACTTTCCCGCCGACCCTTGTCGATCTCAGCAGAAATGCATCTGTTATATCATCATCCTCCGAAACTGACATCCCGTCAGAATTACCCAAGACCCCCCGCCCACGACCAGCACGCACTTTCTCTTCACCGCGCTCGCGGAGCCCACAGTCTCCGACTGCTGCTCCCGCACGACCTCCCAACTATCTCACTCGTGAACTCGGAGTATCCAGTCATCCACCACCAGAATCTGCGCAAACACAGCAGCAGACCAAGGAGAGGAGCAAGAGTAGGAAGAGATCACGAGAGGCAAGCAGGGCCAGGAGTGCAAATGACAGACTTGGAGCGCAAGAATTTTCCTTTGGAGACACCCTTGGAGAAGGATCGTACTCGACAGTGTGTGCATCGCTTATTACGCACGCCGCCTACTCATGCGACCTCAGGTGATGCGTGCACAATATATCCGAACAGGGCAGGAATACGCTATCAAGATCCTTGACAAGAACCATCTCATTCGAAAGGACAAGATGCTAGTTGCGCTCGCAGAGAAAAACGTCCTCGTCAAACTGGGTGCCGGTCACCCCGGAATCATACACCTACACTGGACCTTCCAGGACGAATGGAGCCTATGTTAGTACCACGTTCCTCTCTATATGCTGTGTGTGTGCATCCGATCCCGGTCATTGCCCGGCTATTCATCTGACTTCACACTGCCACGCCTGGTTTAGTGATCGGGTGCATAGACCACGCATATATGCGCTTTTCTCATGAACCCCCGTCGTTAATTTCCTACTAGTCTTCGTCCTTGACTTGGCACCCAATGGGGAGATGCAATCTCGCATATCACGCCTTGGTTCCCTAAGCCTCACCTGTTCCAGATATTATGCAGCACAGATCGTTGACGCACTAGAGTTTATGCATGGGAAAGACGTCATACATAGGTGCGTTGCTCCATTACCTTTTCCTGAAGGTCACCTCCACCTCGCCTGAAAAGGCTACAAGTTTTAAATTACTGACGTCACTGCAGAGACCTCAAACCCGAGAACCTCCTTCTAGATGGCCAGTTTCGAATTAAGATTACTGATTTTGGTACCGGAAAGATATTAGAGAACGGAGGTAAGCTAATTCCTACCGTGGATGCGCGTTTCTCACAACTCCCGAAGCGGAGAGAGCCAACACATTTGTGGGCACTGCGCAATATGTCGCGCCAGAGTTGCTAGAGAACAATGAGACAAGTAAGAGGTGCGTATATCCGCTAAGCACGCCCATATATCTTGGTACCTTGAGTGCCATTGCATTCATGCATTCCCTTCCTTCACCGGTTCCCGACTTCGGGAGCGCCCACATTGAACGTAGCCCATCAAATTAATGACACTCCTTACAGCTCGGATCTCTGGGCGCTCGGCTGTATAATCTATCAAATGATCTCCGGTCGTTTCGCATTCCAAGGCCTCAGCGAATACCTCACCTGGCAAAAGATTAAATCCCTCGATTACACCTTCCCAGAAGGGTTTGATGAAGATGCCAAGGACCTCGTACAGCGTCTCCTCATACGCGATCCGGCACAGCGTCTCGGCGCCGGCGGTCCAGACTCTGCACACTCATACGCGGCACTTCGGGCACACCCATTTTACGCGTCTGTGTCGTGGGAGACCCTATGGACCGACCCTGCACCTCCGCTGGAGGCGGGACTGGTGAAGAAGGAGCTGCCTGTGGCGGATGAGGTGGAAGGAGGGCAGTGGGATGATGTAGGGGAGATGTGGGATCGACTGGTGGGTGGAAGCGCTGATGTGGGTAGTGGGAGTGGGTTGGGCGGTGAAGTAAGTGGAGATGGTATGGGATGGTCGGAGGACAGTGAGGGGACAAGGTTGCATTCATTCAAGGCACGGCATGCAGGTGATATGTATGCGGAAGAGGGCCCGATGGGAGAGATGCCGGATTATCTTCTGTGGCGATCAAGGACTAGTGAGGGGAGGGGGATGCCAGGGCTGGAAGAAGATCTCGAGGAGACACAGACAGTCATTGGCGAGCAGGACACTGAATTACCGGAAGTACGGGCCTCTCCACCGATACCACAGGCCGGAGCAGAACTTCTGTCGCCATCGGAAGTCTCTCCTGTTCCTCCTGAGATCGTCCCTCCAGCTATATCCATCCAGGTCTCTGGAGTGAACGGAATAGGCTCAGGTTCTAGTTCTTCAGACGGGAGCCCCGTCGATAGGGTAGCAGCAGATCTCGACGACAAGATGCAGATTGGTTCAGATACCGAGGCGAAGCTGAGACCAAGCCTATCGCGCGGACGAAATCGCGTGCAGACTCCGGTACAAGGTAATGGACCATGTTCGAACGCGGATTGGTGCGTCATTGATGTGTTTAACTTATCGAGTTGATCTTAATTATTCGTCTATTTTCTTCTCTTTTGCCGTCATAGGTCAAGCCTTCTCTTACCGTCTGAAAACGTCCTCTTCCATACGCGCGTCGAGGCTCGGTCACCGAAGCGTCGTGGTAGCAGACTCCGTCTTCCGATTAGCACGAGCCTCACGAAGACGAAGACGCGGCAGCTGGTGCTTACCAGCATGCGGCTTTTGTGTGTGAAGCAGAAAGAGGGCGGTCAAGTGAGTTTGAAGAGTGAGGTCGGCTTGGAGTGCAAGGAGCGTGAGAAACCGAGGGAAGGAAAGGAGAAGGAGCGGGATGCAGCCAAGGACTGCAGAAATGTGATTGAGAGTGCGGAACCGAAAGGCGAGCGAGAGTTCGTTATTTTGACTGTCAGTTCTTTCGTTGTTTCTCTACGTGTTTACAATGCTGATCTTCATGCACGCACGCCACGCAGTCTACGAGATCACAGACTTATGCGGCAGAGACGAGCGCTGCGTCTGCGATGTGGGTGAAGAAGATCAACGAGGCTCTCATTCGGGGAAATTCACATCTCCAAACACGGACTCAGGCATGACGAAGGGGGCGAGAAGCGAAATTCAGATGATATCCAAATGTAATGCACTGTCTTCATGCGCACCTGCAAGCTTGACGAAGGTTGTTATGCTTTCCATCTCGACCTGGGTGAAGCGCGACTCGGGGTAACGATTGTATATAATTGGTATCGGTATTGGCACATGTACAGTTGTATTATAGGAACATTCGTTTTGGGATCTGGGTCTGTGTTATCGGTAATTTTGTGGTGCTGCGGTATTTCCTGGGATATTTGGATTGGATACAGTACATGTTGATTGGGGCGTGGTTTTGTCTGTGTACTGTATCATTGTGAGTACGGCGAACTTGTAATCCCCATTGACAAATCAATCTATGGGATTCGTGGATATACTGTGATGCGTAGCAGTGCTAGGAGCCAGAGTCACACCGAGTCACTCCCTTGATCATATAGGCAACGATCTACGCGCCTTGAGAATTTCCCGTGTAGTGGTCCTCCAAATCCGGCCCGGCCCACTTGTAGGAAAGGCGCCGCCCTTCCTACAAGTACTACCACGAGCTCCCTCAGATCCTTGCTGACGGTGATGGTGCAGATGAAGCAGGGGAGAGTATTATGTGGTATGCTCTGGGCTATGAGATGATTGATAGGGTCCGAGTTCTTGAATTCGAGTGTCCAACTTTGGTCTGATAGGGCGTCCAGCACCAGGGTGAAAACCTACCATACAGTGCATCCGTTCTGAGCTGATAGTCACGCTCAAGCACAGATTTCGACAATGCTCCAGTCCCTGCTATACCATCGTTCGCTTAAAGACCAAATGGGGGGCTGGAGACGAGTAGGAATCAGTGCAGCCGTAGTAGGTTGTTGATCACTGATCAGGCTGTACCATACCAATCCCAGCCAACTCCACACTCAGGTTTAGGCCGGTTTAGCATTCCCGTCTTGTCTACAGCATTTTAGTAATCTCCACGTTCTCGGAGCTTTGATCGAGACTCTTGAGTTTCTGAGGTGTCGGTGTAGCAGGTACGTAGCAGTCCCTCTTTGATCATTTGTTTGCCAACCCGTTGGTCGTGTTTACATAACTAACACAATATTACGTGCCAATACTATCTCTGGCCCGGTGTTGCAAAACTTTTGACCCGTTTTTATAACACAACAACTACACAACATTAAAATGAGCCAAAAACACGAGCAGGTAGGATTCAGTACGTACTGTAAGGCTATGAAGAAAAATAGAGAAATATGCCAATGCTACGTTGCCAGAGAGAAGCCGGTGCGAAACAGTGTTTGAGCACAGCTGCAAAATTTCTCACCGCACAGAAGTCGTCGCGTCACACTATGTCACACCGCCGTTTTGACTCTCCGACGCCGTCAAGCGCAATTGACGAGGGCTATTCAAGAATTCCAAAGGCTTCGTGCAGCGCTGAGACTTGAATTTGTATGTGTATGTGTATGTACTATAAGGTCTTATAGGTAGGTATGATATATGATGCTGCAGGAAGGATTATAGAGGGAATGACCTTTGAGAAAACTGAGAGGGTCGCTTTCTCTGAGTATTGGGGATGCGACCAGCGCTGCAAGTCTGACAGTTTGACTTTGCAGAATTGTGCAAGTTTTGGCCGAGTTGCCGACCAGCGATTTGTGACTCCGAACACAATCTCATTCCTCCTGTCACGTCTTGCATCTCGATGGTGCAACATTTGTGTCTCTCAACACCACTTACTTATCATGTCGGAAAAAATTAGAGTGATATTAGAAGGCAATGGGAAACCACTAGTGAAATTCCTGATCTTTTTTAGTGCGTGTGGTGGCTTCCCTCCGATGGATTGGCATGGAAAGTGCACATTCTCAGCAGTGTTTCGCTGCCGCAAGCACTTCTAGTTCATTTTTCGTAGAATAAAAAATATGTACAGTAAGCAATGGATCAAACATCCCCTAGAATTATTGTGCTAAGGAAATGAGTGAAATATGAGTGTGCTACGTCGCGGTTTGCAACTCCGGGCCAGAGATAGTAGTGCTTGCACCCGGGTACGACGTGAGTTATCTGTTTACTCTTCCCTATTTTTATGGGACCTAGGAAGATCTGTCATGCTCTCCGGGCCTGTGCCGGCGAGGCGGTGAGAGTGGAGATGGGTTTTTCGGTGGTCACATCTTGATCAGCATGATATTGGATTGATGGACTGATCCGCGTGTAGCAAAAACAATGGCGTCGGAAAAGGAAGTTCTTGCGGTGTTCAAGTGGAACTACCTTGAGCCCTTGGTTCGAATTCGCCTTTCTTTATGCAAAGATAATTCGGTCGATCAGTCATTCAATGCAGGGATAAACATCATCCCTTGATTTTATTTTGGTGATTCAAGCGCCAAGTGGTGGTATATCTAGCACGAATTGTCATCATCATACGTGCATCAAGTTCGTCGCTCCCTCACATCCATCCTCTAACAGTATGACCTTAGTCTCAGACGACCCTAGCTGGTGGCTATGGATCTCTTCGTGGCGTATTTCCAGTTACTTTGTAGGTTCGTGGAGAGCAGTCGGATGTTGACGCTGATGTTCCGATCTAACCTTGACTGCGATTTCGCAGTTGCCGCCTCTGTTGTAGCTACGTATGATTGGGGTGAGCACAATGATATTAAAAAAGTACTGATAACCTACAAGTATTTCCAGCACTTACATTCGGACAAGAGGTATGTTGATGCTATGACCGGAGCGGCCATCTCGCTAAGAAAGGTTTTATAGGTAGAGCTTATCTGGGTGAGAGTTCCACGTCAGGACTCTGAACAACAACATTGATTTGCGACAGAGGCAACGTTGGTCCCTTATGACCGTTCTGTATCTGGGTGTATGTAGCTTGCATCATAGGCATGGTTGGTAACTCGTGCTTACTATTGACAAAATCCTAGGTGCGCTATACTGGAATATTGTTTGCTATGTATGTTAGAAAGGCTCGGCACTATTGTTTTGCTAATGAACCATATCTCACAATCAGCTTGAACATACTGTGTATGTCTTCTCAAATTCAATGTCTTTGCATCTTCTGACCTGCGGCATACAGCCAATGTTCCGACGATCGTGTTGACAGATGCAGCGAGTCTTTTGTACCGGTGCTTGTTATTCACCTCCAATCAACTGCGGTGTCCTGCAGGGGTGAGTGTGATTCTTGACGAGCTTCTTGGTTCACTATAATGACTGTTGCAGATGTGAGTCTATTTGGAGTATGTGATCAATCCGATGCTGATCACTAACTGGAATCATTAGGCTGGAATCTGTACATCGTACTGAATTGGGTATATGTTGTGATATTTCCGATGCTGCGAGGTGAGCTTTGCAGTTGTAAGAGATATTGAAATTGAAACATGTTATAAGTCATCATGATCACTCGGTTATATGCCATGTATCAACGATCCAGAAAGCTGCTGGTATTTCTCGTTGTCATCTTCCTGGCTGACACCATTTTCAACATAGCGGTCTCCGTAATAGCAATAAGGCATATTTCAGGGGGTACGTCTAATTGTGGATGAACAACGTGCATGGGGCTCATTAATAAATACTAGAGGAATATGTTCTCTCCGGCACCTATTCGTGTGGGATTACCTATGAGGACAATATCCTACTTCTGAATTCCATGACTTGGATGTTTAGCACTGCGTGGGAGGTCCTCGTACTGTTTCTCGCAGTCTGGATTGCTGTAAAACACATCCGTGAGCTGCGACAACATTCGACAGGAGGAATTATCGAGGACTGCTTCTCGGTATTGATAAAATCCCACGTGCTATACTTTGCGAGGTGAGCTCAAATTACGAGTATGGTTCCCTTTTTTCGCTGAAGGATCGAACATGTTAGCTTTGTGGCTGTTTCTGGCCTCAACCTCATGGATTTGTCTCCGACGATCTCACTGGTATGCCGATCTGTCTGACCTCTGCATGCAACCGCAGTTCATCAGTTCTATAGGACCCAAATTACATTGGAGTTGATTTTTACTATGGTGTACTTCAAGTTTTGACGGTCGTGCAGATGTTTGTGCTGGGACCACGCCTAATCCTTGGCGTTCGAGATTATCATGCTAAGCCCGTGACCGACTCCGACGCAGCAACCGGCATGACCTCAATCGCTTTCCAGGAGCGCGTGCATGTATCCACTGGCAGTGGTGTGTAGCACGGGAGATGCTCAATGAAGTTAACAGTTATCTGGTGCTCTGCAGGGAGCGGGAGCATTTTTTTTCTTCTTGATTCCAAGTTTCGTCGTGGTACTTATTTAGCTATTTGGTGTTACGGAGTGGATTTCAAAGAGACGTAGGTCTGCGCAAAGTCTTCGTCGTGATACGTATTTATGTATACCGCTCATTCTCCTCGAGAAACAGAAAGTGATCCGTTCAGTACTAGCCTGATACTTCGAAGATGATCGAGCTCCCTCACCGAGTATGATAGTGACGGACGTCATGGATGTGGATGCGGGCGGTGAGATGCTTTGGTGGTCGAGAACTCATAGCCGCAAACTAATCCGCGAGATCGATCACGCGGCACCTAGATTGTAGTTGAGGTGAGAGTAATAGGTACAGAAACTTTTTGTACCGCGAAAGATCGCTTGAAAGTTGTGAGACTCACTTGGGTTCCTGGTGGTCCAAGGATCGGGTCTATGTATATAGCATTCCCAGAATACCCGCAGTGACAGTCGTTCAATAACTTAATTGAACGCACAGCATCGGCTGTGGTGAGAGCCCACCAAGGTCAGTAGAATTGACGGCCGTGTTGCACTGCATTTGTGTGGTGGGAGTGGATTTATGAATGAGAAAACCGAAACGAGGTGCCGGGATTTGGCGAGGCTGAAAACAGAGATGGAAGAACGCAGCGCTGTAAGCGAGGTTGTGAACGATCACCTTCATTACACAAGTGTTGGATAAAACACGTCTTGGCAGTGGAAACGCCCCAACCGCAGGGTTAGTATAGTGGTTTGAGACACGAGAAGAGATAAATTCGGCTGCATCCGGTGCACACGCAGACCTTGGGAGCCAACGGGACAAAGAGGTGATATCGCAACACATGTATTCGGACAGGTTGCGTGGTGATGTACTGGAGTAGCTGCTCGGCATGAGAAACACCGATATTCATGTGGAGGGTATGCTGTCTAGGAAGGCGGGTATTGCAATAGGGAGCATTCTTGCTGCAACGGTCATGGAAGTGTGGGGCGAAGCTGCGAACAGCCCCATATCCTGAGCGTCTGAAGAGGCAAGTAAATGCGATGACCCAGCATAACACGCACAATACACGCACTTCTGCAGCTTAGAGAAAGACACCCACAACCCCTCCAGTTGAGTTGTTCAACACCGTAAACCCGCAGTAAAATGTCGAAGCTCGTTCCAAGGACCACACCTCTTCAAATTTTTGGAGACCATGAGGATAGCGTAACCGCGGTCACAGTTTTGCCTGATAGACAACAAATGGCTACGGGCTCGGACGACAAGACGCTTCGTCTGTGAGACTTGAAGACAGGTGTTGTGTTGAAGAAGATGGAGGGGCATTACAGTGGGGTGGTGGCATTGGTGGTATCACCAGATGGGCGATTTATAGCAAGCACTGATAATTACGGAGGGCTCGCCGCCTGGCGCGGAGAAACTGGTGAATTCCTCATTCAGAACACGGGCTATGGCAACAAACGATGAAGATATCGAAATTTACAATTCAAGCACGAAGGAACGCGAAGTCAAAAGGTTATCGATGTCATCCCGAGAGATGTTTGTGGCTGTTTGTAGAGACCCCCCACCGATGAGCGCTAGCTGCGGTCCGGACACAGCCAGTCTGCTCACTTATATAACTGGTCTTCGCGTTCAGCCTCCCATCACCTCGTTTTTCTCGCAGTTTGATACAATATTAGTCGCCGGGGTTGGAAGACCTGACACTTGAGGTTTGTGAGAGCTCAGACCTAGAGTTACTAGAGCGCAGCGATGAACGACGACAGTACGCGGCCACTAGTATCTTCATCGCGTTCTGCCTCCATCAATTGCAGGATCCACAACCAAAACGGCGTCGAGATAGCGGCTATCCCGAGTAATGCAAGCTAGCTGCAAGTATGTATACGTTATCCTGATTACATCGCTTTAAAGGCGGAGCAATTGGCTTTTTCGGCGTGAACTGACGAACGTTTCTCATGGCGACCCCCAGGATGGACCCGGACGTTTGCTCCTTTAGCGTGACAGTGATATGAATGGCTGAATGCAAGCACTCAAGTACTCACGGTCTAGGATGATGTCGTGTTTCCCCTCCCTCGTTTTCTGCGCATGCTGCGGCTTGCTACAACCCGGGCGCTGTTGCTGCTCCCTCAGGCTCTGCTCATGATATCCCGTTGACTTGAAGATACCTCTCCAAGAGTCCAAACTTGATCATCAACGCACTTCTAACTTGCCCTCGCGCAGCCTCTGGAGTGTTGCAAGCAGTCGTAAGGGGGATCGCCAGTTGCCTATCAACTGCTTGCACCTTTGCGCCGTGTTTGGAACCGGGAGCGTTTTGATGGAGTGTACTGGAGGACTTCGCTTACCAGGAGATCACCCTTCGAGTTGAGATGCCAGAGTATTACTGGTTGAGTGCCCTTCTACTCCTCGAATCTTCATTACAGGTCCGAATATCGGTGGTGGCTATCGCTAGTGCCTCCGGTATCCGAATGATTGCGATGCTCTAGCTCCGTTGGCAAGTGGAATCATTCCAGCACAACCTACATGGAAGAATCAAGAGTACTGTTGTCTTTCCCAAGCAGAAGCCACCCCTACAAGGCACGTGCACAATATCACACTCAAAGTTTGCACGTCAGCTAAACCAATGTCTCGTTGACATCAAAAGCATGGGAGTGCGCCCGCAGCCGTCCAGTTGGCGTCATGAAGTATCTGGCAAGCCTTTTGACAGATCATCCAATGGGTCGTGTAACGTTAGCAAGTTGTTTTTGTAAGGATACCAACATTTACAGGATACGCATTTGGACGGCACATTTTTACCTGCCCCCGACCTCCCATGTTTTGAGACGTGGTTATCTGCTATTCTAATCAAACTCTACAGATGAATTCCACTCGTCCTCCTGTACTAGTCGTAAGTGACCTGCCTACGATAGAAGGTTGCATCTCCTGAATTTCTCTTTCTTAGGTAGGGGCTGGGCCAGCGGGGTCTGGTAGCGGCGGCGTTGACACTCCTCCAGAACAGCGTCCCAGTTCGCATCATCCATAAAGACCCCAACCCTCGTATCGGGCAGCGTGGTCCCGGATCTGGGTTTGTCATAACACCACTCCTCTGATGCCCTGTAGTCTCGTTTAATGCATGATCTAGCCACGCTCCCTCGAACTCTTCAACTTTCTGAACGTCCCAGAAGTCAACGATCTGAGGAAGTTCCCCCCTATGGTCCGTTCGTACAAGCCAGGGATGTTTGAAACTGAGGGATTCTGTGGTGGCCCCGGATATTAAACCTACGCCTTCGTTACCATTCGTGCACAGAGACGTTGTCTTTTCAAGCAGCTATGCTGAAAGTTTGTTTTGTCTCGTTTTCTAGAGTCCCAAGGCAATAGATCAACAGCTTCTTGGATGTGATTCTGCGACGCCACCTAGAGAAATTCTCATGTTCCGTCAAGGGGGGTGTTACCGCCGTTCTAGCAAACTAGCAAAGAACGGCATGTTAGAAACTTTTGATACCAAGTGGATGATCGGCGCTGATGGTGCTAAAAGTAAGACGCGGTCAGATGTAGCAGGATGAGACTGAATCCGGTCCCGCAGGCGCCGCCCGCAAACAACCCGGGCCTACACTCCCGGAGGTAAAAACAATTTCCGATTTGTCACTGGAGATGTTCATTTAAAGGGTGTTGGTCTTAATAGATTGGTGCGTCCGATTTCTATTTATTCGATGTAAGAGCGCTCCTGACTCTGTCTCGAAAGTATTGTCATCAATTTGAAAATATCAACAACGGTAGGTACTGTTGATGTCATCGACGCTAGGAGGTGGATTGACGGTGCACAGCCTGCATCCAACAGATGAAATTGGCGAGGATGGCTAGCAATTTCTCATCCTTGATGGTGACTTTGGACTTGACAAAGGTCGCTCAGAGCGAGGAGCTTATTTTCAAGATCATTGCATCCTTGATACCTACGGAAATTACGCTGGTGTGGGCGAGCGAGTTTCAGTTCGTTTGCCTTTTTTTGTGCGTCGATGCGTTTTCAGCTGTTTGTTTTAGGGTTAACATCCGCATGGTGAATAAGTTTAACGAGAGTCGAGTGTTTATTGCGGGCGGTACGTGGTTATATTTCAGGCGTGCGTAGCTTTGCTGATGGATATCGTCGTAGATGCTGCTCAGTATGTCTATCTGTGACGTTCAAACAACTGCTGACACATGTCCAGCGTCCACAGTCCAACCGGTGGTCAAGTACGTGTACTCTCATCCAATGGCGCTATTTGCTCATTACTCTATGAACATGAACGGGGACTCAACTCAAGTGTACAAGATGCCGTGAGCTTTGTAAAAGTAGCATTTACGACATCACCGACTGGGCTGTACAATCTAGGATGGAAGCTTGCGCTCGTTGAAAAAGGAGTCGCCAGCATATCTCTTCTCGAGACATACAACGCTGAGCGTCTACCTGTCATCTCCGAGATGCTGGAGATGACCACTTCGTTTCTCAACCAATCAATAACGTCAGGATGCGTGTCGGTCCGACGAAGCCCTATCATTTTTCATGCTCAGTATCAACTGCCGGTTCAGCAGTATTGTCCTCGATGAATCTGTGACTTCAGTCGAGGGGTGATCTATCAATGCCTACGGGGTACTTGACGAGGGGCATCTGGAAGCTGGAGACAGGGCGCCTGAAGCACCCGATCTGCTGCAGTGGCGCGCGGAGAGCCTTACCCGACGACGCATTTTGGTCTGTACAGACCTTAGTATCACACTGTGATTGTGTTCGCTCCGGATCACGCAGATGCTACTCCGATCTTGGGCGCGCTGGGGGCTTACGACAAAAGTGTTGTGCGATTGACGCCGTTTTGCCTTTATCCGCACCAGTAACGCCCATTGCATCCCCTGCTGACCTCGTATTTGAAGTTGATCGGGAGAGCTATGCATACTCGGCCTATCCCGTGGAAGCTGGCCAGACGAAGGTGTTTGTGATACGGCCTGCCGGAGTGATTGGAGCGATCGTACATGGTGCAGAAGGCATGAAGAGGTAATATCTTTGGACGCCTAGTGGTCTGTTAAATATGACATTATATCATAATTCATTCATGGACCCTAATCAACGTGGTTAATAAATGGTGTACATAGAGGTCAAGGCGTTGCTTGTCGGTGTTAGTTCGCTTTGTATGACTCTAATTATGTGACACGCGACTGCCATGCATGCGATTGCTATATATGCATGTTAACGTTTATTATGCATTGTGGGCGTGTTGAATACTTAAAGGCATCGCATCGACCCCCATAATTCTGTTCATAGACAGCCACGTCGTCACCCTCTACTTGTACTTGACTTGAAGGCAACCCTTCAAACTTCGTACCTCTGCCAGTGAATGTCTGTTTCTACACTACTATGGGGGAAGACCAGTGAAGCGAACCAAATCTCGCAACTTCTAGTTCTGAAACATGGTCCAAAACGGGTCCTGGTCAAACGGCAAAGGTCGTATAATGTTGGTGGAACAACTATTTAAATCGTTAATGGCTCATAGATGTTATAAGCTCATGCTCGACTCAGCATGCAAACATTTCCCAAGCATTCCGAGGGATGTGGTCACGTTGCAGACAAATCAACTCGATATTTGCGATGGCCACTACGTGGACATCACGGCTGAAATATGGGACGATGTCATTGACTTACTTACCTTCGTTGAGGTAACTCACACGGAGATGACATTGCCCTTCCCACCACCGATGAATGATTGGCCCAGTGATATTGCCGCATTGCCTGGCAATCAATGGGCGCCAAGTCAGGCTCGCAGACCCAGACGAAAGCAAAACAGCTCGTACGCACCCCTGTTCAATACAAGTGTTTCAAATTAGTACCGAAGTTGAGACCATGCAACAGGAACGCAATGTCAGAAGACTTGTTGCTTGGTAAAAAACCAGTCATTTATATATATTCGCCTTCCGATATCGATGTTTCTGTCAAGCTCTCCCTCACCCCTGAGTGGAGCCTCTCTGTTATTTATCCCGTTGTTACCACAAAAGACCACGGACAACACCTAGAATGGAATGTCCGCACCCATCAAGATGGGAGTCTGACTGAAAATAACACTGGTTTGGATGTGGCGTACTTGTTCTGGGAGGCGGAGTAAGTCTTTTGACACTAAAGAAATCACTGTCCTAATTTCGTATTACTCTTCACAGGACAAATCCGCATGCATTTCCCCGTTCACCGGCATCCAAGCCGCAACCTGTGGATACATTCATTCCCACAGCCAGTAGTCTCGGTGACACGGATTCAGTTGTCATTCCAGTGGACAAAGTAGCTAGTTACCTCGATAAATCGCTCAAGGCTCTGGGACTTCACACTGAAGCTAGAACATCGTTCATAACGTGCGTATATCACACCACCTGTCAAGTCATAAAGGCACCACTAACCGAAAATTGCTTTGGTAGCTACTGGCTACCGTATATCCTCAAGCATGAGTATATTGCCCTCCGATTTGTCCCTCAATCGGCGTATGAACGCGCTGCTTCTTTAAACATTTCTCCGCAGCCTGACGTCGTGACTCGCGTATTCATGTTGTTCAGGGGTATCTCTGAGGAGCACTTAGAAAATTGGTCTAACGCACAAATGCAAGCAGAGAAAGACGTTACTTGGTGGGTGGATGTAGTTGGAGTTGATCCTGCAAGAGCCGGTGATGTGGCTTTGTTCAGGGTGTTGGAATGGGGCGGGATGGAGGTTCTCATTTGATATTCCACTGGATCTCTGAGTATGTGTAATTTCTTGCTTTGGATTAGATATTCTTACCCGGTGGCGAGCTCTGGAAATCATAATCTGTTCGATCGACTTGTAGCGGGAATATAATTCGAGCTCTGCAGGGACTACTCATCGCAATCCTGTAGTAGTGTGCGGGAAGCATCGAAACACGAAACACATACTCGGTCAAAAATTACACTTGTTCTAGCATCTCAATGGCCTTGACGCTTCGCCATCTCCGTACAACAGTGATCGCGCGCTCAACGAGTTGTAAAGTATCCCTCCTCGTGTGACTCTCCAGGCCATTGGTGCCTTCTAGGTTCGGTGATAAGTCCACGTTGATCCACCCGTACAGGCCAATTTTTAGTGCCCAACCCAAGCCTCCACGGCAATGTACGAGGACACTTGAACCACGCATCGCGTAACTGTAACCGTCGACGAGTTTTGTCCGAGACTCGTCGAATGACTGGGGCGACAGTGGAGCAAGGCTTTCAGGCAGTGGTATCCTGCAAGCACAATGAAAGTGAGCAGCGGAAGGACTCAATAGATGGAGTACTTGCCGAAGGATGTCCATTCCTGCCCGGTGTGCAGAGCTCACGTAGTCGGACCAGCGTATCCAAAGAAACTCGAGCTCTTCATCCAGACAACTACGAAATAGTCAACTATGCACTGGACATGTCAAGATATCAACTAACCAGACAATACAGCGTGCTCCAACTTGACTTATACACCGTAGATCAGCGCCGAGATCTCGACAAACGCTGCGCCCTCTGACCGGACCTGCGAGGCGCACAAGCGACCGTTTTGATGCCAGTCAGCGAATACACTCGTGCTTTGAGTGAAACATACCCTTCTTTCCGGGACACGAGGACAGCATCAAATTACCCAGCTTGAAGCAGCCCAACGTCAAATAGTCATGGCATCAAGCGGCATGGCACAATGATTACTTGACGTTGGCCGGAGCAATGCGCTGGATGCTCTCAGCTTGGTAGCATTCTGCGATGCAACCGAAAAAGCCAGTCTACATCATCAGGCTTCCACACAAAGAACAATAATGACATGCACTCACTGTTCACCTTCACTAGAATTAAGGAAATCGAGCATCGAAGGAAAGGCAACCTGTGAAAGTTCCTCATTGTGCAGACGAAGACCGGTTGCTTGCCAGATCATCGGATACCACGCGAACTTTGGTAGTCTGTTTGAGAACAGGAGGATGGGAAAGCTTGGCAATGAATGGGAGCGAAGAATGAGGTTTGGCTGCAAGCGTCGTTAAGCGCATGTCAATGGCAGCCTGAAGAGCCTCGATTATGGACTGCGGTGGCTAGTGCATGAACGTGAGGGCGTTGGGAGGGAAGGGGAGGGGAGGGGTATGAGGAATAGGTTCTGGCGAAGAATATTGGGCGGGTATCGAGGGTAATAACTTGACCGACGCGAGTGAGCCTTACGTGATACCGCTAGAGAGAAGTAAGGGGTTCGTTGTTGATGGGGTGTGTTGTGCATAATCTGTGATGCGATGAAGGGTATAAAAATCAGGTATATAGAAGATGACAGGTAAGGACTCCGGGTTGGTTACAAGATGTGATGACATTGCAGGTAATAATGGTGGATATACTGCATTTACAACAAAGCAACTATGAGCCATGGTTCTTTAAAGGTGAATTAGAACGAACTTTAACGGATGCCTTTTGGACGTCTTGACGCGATGTGAGGTGCCTTCGGGAATAGGTGTATGTGGTATTTGTTGTAAGCTAAGAAGCGAGACACGCTCAGTACTTGTTTGGAGACAACAACTGGCCCAGGTACGAAGGACCGAGACGGTGCGTATTATATATGTAAGTCCACGTGATAAAAAGAAAAAGGAAATAGTGCTATACGACGATGACGATGACGACGACTCAACATTTGTGAGGAAAGGTTATCTTCGAGCGCTGCATTCAGCTCCGTCTGGACTCTGGAGAAGCGGGTACATATCACTTGTGCAGTGGCACAGGACACCTCGCGTCCACATTCGAAGATTATGATCTTAGATCTTCTCTTACGTAATCCGTACGTCAACTCTAGTAGGCTATCACGTCGACCAACACGAGAATGCAATCAAATGTGTATGAGAGCTTGCTGCGGCGTATCAGAATCACGATGCTCTTGCGTGTCGCATCGCGGAAGTGAGTCCTTGATCCACTCCACGTTCGTGCGTTGACGCTGATATTTGTTACTTGCACATTGGACATATCTACGTGTTCAGCTTGGAACCAAAGCCTTGGATGGCGCGCGTCACGGTGTAGCCGCTGATCACTTCACTGCTACTGTCAACTCCTGCGCTCTCTCATCTACATCGGCCATCAACCCTATATACAATGACTTTGTGGTGGTACGTTGATATGATCCATCCGAGTCACTTGTCATGTTGAACTCCATGCTTTGTGCAGCTCTTTGGATGGGACCTGAAGTCTTTGTGGCAAAATGCACACCAAAAATGATGCGATGCGTTCTGTTGGGCAGGCAAGCTTCTTGAGGCCCTGAATTCATACCGAGACACGATGGATATGATCGGCGACAATACAAAGGCCAGCTGCCTTGACTGGTCCAATGGCAGGTCTGGAATTCATAATGTCACGTAGGCTATAATCCTCACTATCTCACTCAGCTTTCAAGGAAGATTGCAGCAAGCTCTGACTTGACAGCAGACATGCTGCCCTTGCTGCAGGCGATCATGACAGCGCTATTGGCCTATACTCGGCGGTGATCAACGTAAATTCTGCATCCGATGCCGTCTTTGCAAGTCGTAGTAAGGCAAAGTTGGGAAAAATGCTATGAACGGAAGCACTTCTCGATGCGCAGAAGGTGCGATGACACCTTAGGACGTTTCGTAACTAGTGCTGACTTTGGTGATACAAAGGTCGTTGAACTCAACCCTTCATTTCATGTTGGATACAAGTCGGAGCATTCATGGCGCACACCGCTATGATGAAGCCAAGGCGGCCTTCCGAACAATGCTCGCCAAATTGGAAAGTGCTCCCGACGCGGAAACACAAAGTAAGCCCTTAGTAACACACTCGTCCGGATACTCAACCCTTCCCTTAGACCTTCGCAAGCAGTATCTCAGTCCCTCCGAATTAGAAGATGTCATTCGAAAGGCCATTATCCATGAACTCTATACCGCACCGCTTCGTCTGCTCAACACTGCCACCGGGCTATTATCGAGCAGCGCGGATAAGCGCCTTCAAAATTAGCGCAGAGTACAATGAGCTTTGGCTATCATTGTGTATGTATGAAGTGCGCAGACTTTTGAATGGAACACATCATAGAAACGGTTGCGACTTGCTTCCATTGTGTCATGTTATCCCATAGGTGGGAAGAGGGGGGGCCGCTGCTGCAGGACATCCAGGACAAGATTATGTACGAGCTGGATTCGCCCGGTGGCATCGTAAAGTTGCGGACATGCTGTGAAATTGCTCGTGATGCGGGGTATCGCTGGGCATGGAGCGATACACGCTGCATCAATAAGAACAATAACGTTTGGTTGCAAGAATAGCTCAACTCCATGTTCGTCAGGTACCGCCACTCAGCGCTTACGGTTGTCTGCCTTTTCGATGTTCCGCCTTCATCCAAGTCTGGCGCTCTGGCGAAGAGTGAGTGGAATAGCCGAGGATGGACCTTTCAAGAATTCCTTGCTTCCAAAGTCATTCTCTTTTATCGGAATGTTATTGCTGTTCCGACCGCAAAAATTCAACCGCAATAATGGAGGAGTTGGAGGTTGCGACTGGCGTTGATCGTCAGACCCTCATCGCTTTCTATCCAGGGATGGGCGGCGCACGGGAGAAACTTCAATGGGCATCAAACCGTGTTACAACACATCGGGAAGACGTCGCATACTCGTTGTTTGGCGTTTTTGGCGTCCGTCTGCCTGTTAATTATGGCAAGAAGGAACACGTACTCGGGCGTCTCCTACAGAAGATCGTGGCTCGTTCGGGCGATATTACTGCCCTCGATTGGGTCGGATAATCATCCCAGTTCAATAGTTGTCTCCCTGCCGACATTACCTCATATGCAGCCCCGCCATGCGCCCTATTATCTTTGTCTGATGATATTCAGACGGAGGTCGCTTCGCTGCGAAAGAATACCGTGGCTGTGGATTCGGCTTCGACACTCTATGCCCTGCTGGAGAACATGAGCGCTCCTCGCTTCATGAACTGCAGATTGCATCTGCCTTGCATTTCATTCCGCGTCACAGAAGTCAAATTGAAGCGTGGTCCAGCTCAGGAGACTCATTTCACGTATGGAGTCAAAGCAGACGGGCTTCAAGACTTGCTGATCACCACGGACGAGACGCTAATTCAGTTCTCGCAGGCACGGCCCGCTCGACAAATGTTCTTTCTTGTCCATCCATGGGCTCCTCGAGCAACTTGACTTTGTAGACGATGCAGAGAGCGTAGGGGACTTGCCCGAGCCCAGACAATACAAGAGAATCGCGTCGGACTGTAGCATCATTGCACAAGTCCAAGGCATAGCTTCCGTTGACAACATGGACGTCAGTTCCGTAGAAATACTATAGCTGTATTTCAAGACTGGGCCTCTCCGAGAGGTATTCATTTGTGTTTTGACGATCATACCATGTATATACCTACATAGATCCCTTATACTTTCCTTCAAATCAGATATTGAAGACCGTAGTATTTATCAGGCACCGCGCTCTGATTTCTATCGGATGGAGTACGCTGGCCCAGTGTGAAATGATCTAGCAGCAGCGATGTGCATCGTTATGTACGACAAACTTGTGACCTCATTGACGAGGAGACTAACAAGTCAATCTATGGTGCTCATGCATATATCTTGTGTGATGCGCAGCAGTGCTGAAATTCGGAGGAGCCGTACCTCATTGTCAGAGTTACCTTGATCAAAGGGAACCATCAGATCTACGCACCTTGGAAATTTTAATTGTAATGGCTTAACGCTCATTAGGAGATTCTGATATCACAACTGGTATGAATCCTCTAAATTCCTTGCTGGTATGACATATCTTAATCAATACATATCACACGACAAGCACTTCGACTAATGAACTACCACTTAACCAGGGGGAAGCAGACTAGCATCCACAACACCAATCTCGTCCGCTGCATCGTCATAATCATCCGAGGAATGCGTGATGGGTGTCCGCGGCATTGCCATAAGACCTACAGACAGTTAACTTGACTCGCACGAACATGAAGACAAGACTTACCAGTGCGAGCTGACTCCAAAATACCGAATGGTTTGAGCAAACTCAAAAAGGCGATGACGCGGTTCGTTTTTGCAGTGAGCTCGACGATGACGCTGTTCTCGCTCACGTCAACGATCTTTGCTCCGAATTGGTCGGACAAGACGGAAATGGATTGAAGGTGCTGGTGTTTGAGCCGGAGGGCCTGGGAGGGCGTCAATGGGGGCGGATGATGTGACTCCGCGTGAGAGTTGGGGTGGGCACCGCGCTCGAAATTGTGGGCGAGCGTGGTCTCTTTTTCAAGTTTGGTTTCGCGGTGAGGTGGGTGGGGACCCCGCTTCGGTTCATGCGAGGGTCCGCCCACAAGTTGATCCTCCAAGTACTCGGGACCAAGGATGGACACTTTCACCAGGAGCAATTCACGTGTGATGACACGGGTATCTGTATAGTCAAGAACAGCCCATACAGGCACCTATTCCGCAATGAGAAAGACGAGACGGAGTGTTATACAAGACAGCTTACGAGGTCCTCTAGCTGTCTCCTTGCCTGCTCCACAACTCCATCCTGTCCACTGAGCACGATGGACATCCGACTTAGGTCCCGAATTTCAGTCCGGCATACCACCAGAGAGTCAATGTTGAACCCGCGTCCAGCAAGGATACCAGACACGCGGGATAACACACCAGGTTCGTTTTGTACCAGGCAGTTGAAAATATGTCTATGTTGGACCCCATTAGCAAAGTCACAAAACCTTCTTTGCACAATAGAACGTACTTTTTAAAGGGCTGCAGACTTGGAGGAGGGGTGTTATAGAGAATATTAGTTACAGCCTCTTCTGCACTTCGAGATCTTGGAAGGTCCGTAGCAGGAAGAGGTGGTGGACGTATCCGTTGTGATGTTTTATAGTCCAGCGCAGAGGTCGAGTCATCGATTGATCGTGGTGGTTTTGGTGCATCCTCAGGAGCGCAAAGGCGCGTCGAAGTGGAGAAAAGCCGCGAATTCGCTGCACGGGACGCGCAGCGTGACCGGAGTGCAAACATTGCTTCTTGGTGGCCAGAAGAACAGCTTGCTGGCAAATTGACTCACTCATAAAGTCACATCAATTTGCTTAGTCATGCTTGTGCTTGAAGCTTGTCCCCTGAGTGGGCAATTTTACAATCGTCAACACGAGAAATTTCTACCCAACGGGGCGGGGCCCCCGGGGCCCCTGAGGGTATATACAATTGTATACGAAAGTTCAAATATGCAATAAACTGCGTGGTATAAAAGTGAGAGCTGTAATTAGTATGCAAGAGAATCTAAGTTTAGACGAAGCACTACACAAAGCAAGTCGAGAAGGATGATGAAGAACCCGAAGAAAATAAAACTGCATCACGGTTTTCCGGGACAAATTTTTTCGTGCTTGAGCTTCCCGTCTTTTCGCGTGAGGCTTTTACCACAGTACGAGCATCGGAAACGCGTTTTCACGTGGAGAGTGATGATATGGCGAGGCATGCTCGCTGCTTGGATGCGACACTCGCATCTGGGCCACAGACAACTAATGACTTCGAGGCGCTTGGCACGCAGCGCGTGGACGCTGCGCAGGTGCGTCGTGATACAACTTTCGTTGCATGGAATCAACGCACCGCAGCGCGTTCCATTGCTGGACAGCAGCGGGCAATGGAAGATTTCTGAATCATCTGACGCCTTATCTTCATAATGAAGATCTGGACCATCAAGAGAGAGAGGAAGAGGCCCATGCATTTGCGGGGGTAGTACTAAGGGAGATGGGGGGCCTGGGACGAACGGTGTACGTGGTGCATGAGCATCAGCCGGCGTTGTGGTCCACTCGCTTTGAGTGTATCCGGGGTATTCACGGCCCGCAAGTGGCAGATAGCTGTACTGCCAATCATCGGGTACTGAAAGCGAGTTACATGGGAAGCTCCGCGAAGGTTGGTGCGACAAGGTTTCCCAAGCCCTGACGTCGATCAGGGGCAGCCCATCGAAAAATTCCTGTGAGCCTCCATGACTATGCGCCATATTCCTGGAACACAATGAGCGTCAAGGTCATTGACTCGCGAATGGCAACACGTACATGGGCAGAGAATAATCAAACCCTCGAGGTAGAGTTTGTGATTCACTGATGCCAGTGAACCGCCCATCATAAAATCTGGACACAGCATGAGGGCTAGTACTCGTTGGTAGAAATGACAATCTTCTCACCTAACGTCAACATGTTGATCCTGCTCACAGAGGTATGACGACGAGGATCGCGGGAATTGAGGCAATGTATCCATATCTGAGACAAAGGCAGTGGAGGCTTCCTGAATATGGCGGTTTTTGGAAGCCGGTCATGTCTTTATACTACTGAAGGCTACCAATCGGCGACCTTCTCCTGATGAAACTGAGTTAGAAAACGCGGGAGCTAGTCTAAAACCTTCTGCAAACCTACATATCCGAACATACAAAAAGTTGGTGCCGTACAGCACTCGAGGGGCCAATAAGAATGGCTGCCAACCAGCCAGGTGGTGATGGGACGAGTCGTGGGTATTATAAGATGCGGCACATATGTGTACGCGGAGGTGTTCACGCGGTAGAGTATGTCATAGAAGAACTTCGTCGGGCTACATGACCGTAGCGAGGAATCAGCGATTTTCGTAACTGGGAGGAAAGGGACGTATACCCTACTGCGGACATGTGGGAATGTATTTCGGCAATGCCAAGTGAAGGAACTGATGGATAGCTTCTCACTTCTTGACCTTAAAGTTTTTCTGATATCATATTCAGGGAGGATGACGAGCTGTTAAGACAATGATGCTTGACAGCTTTGACTTGGACTCGGACTCATTCCTGTAGACACGGCATCCAAGGTTAGTACCGGCGGCTCCGGTAGTCACGTAGTAGGCTTCAGATGGGCCCAAATTCGACTTCCAACAACGTAAAGTCGGTCATCATATCGGAACGCGCGCTGTGGGTGACCAAGTTCATTTCAAAATCCAATATCCGAGTGTACGAAGATGTTGAGTGTGCACCGAGGAACACGCTGAGTGTACGGCTGTTACGATAGCTTTAACAATAGTGGTGGCGCCCTTCCCATACAATTTGATTGTGAGTGTTGCACAGTTGCGTGAACAGGTTGAAAGATTAACATTTACTAGTTCCGGGCCAGATCCTGATCGAGGCCTAATGGGTGATCCGAATTCATGCGACAGTAACATTTGCCATTCAATTGCGATTTCTGCGCTCGTTCAAGTTGGCACGTTGCGGAAGTAGCCGCGAAATGAAATACCTGCGAGACAAAGTTCTGTGAACACATAAGTATGTGGACGGGGACCTCCTACGTCGAATATATGCTCTTACCGTGTCCGTCCTAGCAGAAACTTTGGCAGGTCTCGGCGCATGCAAGACAGTATTCAACTAGGAGACTTTATGATACCAGGTCAAATGCGTCCGAGCCTTGGGTCTTGGGCTTGGATTTAGGCTTGGATCGCTCACTAGCATACGACGATGGTAACCGCTGGCAGTAAAGGCCACGACCTAAAAGCCAAGATTCTCGAAAGGCTGCAGTCCCCCGAATGCTTTTCAGGAACAGTGCAGTAAACGTATCCTTTTTGGTTACAGCCGAGTCCTCCTAGTGACCGATACGAAGCGTCGTGTGTGAGTTACTACTCAGGGAAGTTGGAATACCTAACAGGTCCCAGGGTTGCCCCAGGGCGAGAGAATGACTAGCTTAAAAGCCAAATAGCGAACGCTATCAGGCATGCCGCGAAACAGTGAGGTAGTAGGTGCTGGGAAGCAAAGACTTCCATGCTCACAGAAATTAAGTTACTTTCGTGGCCTCACCCCGTAGCTGGGTTCTGAGACTTGAATCCAAGCGAAGATCGCGGAAGATTGCGGTCGCGACAAAATACATGGAAATGACTAGCTCGGAAACGGTAAACGTTAATCTTGAACCTTCTCCTTCGAACACGCGAGCTATGATAAGATCTACATGTACTCCGAGATCGTAATCAGTACTATCCGAGTCGGTTATTTGTGCACAAGTACAAGTGTACAACCGGGGCAGGAGTCAAAATCTACGAAGCGTAATATACAGGTTGACACACTCTAGACAGCTCCTCGGAGTCTGACATATCAAAAGTGATAGTTGAGTTCATTGACTCTAAGTTGTTTCGCATAAGAACATGACATGTTAGAAACAAACGAGCGCAAAAATCCATTCTCGCTCCAGGCTGACACGTGCATGCCACAGCTTACGCGCTCACGACCCATCCTCGTTGTCGATATTCCCTGAAAGAGGAACATCGACGCATCATGTCTGTTTTGCAACGTATCCGACGGCAATTAATCTGGACTGTCCAGTGTCTTCTGGAAAGTTGACGTCCTCATTAATATCGCCACTCTTCGCAGGAATTCAGTCTCATTTATGAGAGAGGAACATCGTGTCTGCTTTGCCAATGCAGAACATTCGATGGCAATTGATCTATAAACTTGGCGGCGCCAAGGAGGAACGATCACTTTCCGCGATGAACTATCAACGGGAACCCTGACTAGAATTTGTAAAGAGACCGTGAAATATCACCCAACAAATGATTCCGTTCTTTGGGAAGGGGCTGCCCAGCTGCAGGGGACAAATATTTTACGATAGTATCTATAAGTAAAGATCTCAGGACACCCACTCACCTCAACAGGTTTTATAGGCATGGTCGCGACTACTCTTCCTGCAGTAGCGGCGCTCTGCGTACTTCTGTAGCAACTTGACTGTGACAAGGGGTCCCCGACGCCCACTTTAGTGGGAGGTTGACTGTGACCAGTTTAATTCAGCAACGCGAATACTGGCTCTGTATTCTGTGCGATGGTTGCTGAGAGTAAAGGCAGAGTATGCAAAAACCATGAGTAGGGATTATCAGAAGCCTATCGATAATACATATCACATTAGTCAAAATGGCCGTATCAATCTAAAACGAACTACCGTCTACCCAGCAACAGCCCTAACCCTCTGTTTAACCTCCTCCGTCCGCCCACTACCTCTCCCCTTCGCTCTCCCAAACACCACCACCTTCCCCGCCTCGCCCGCACGCCCAGCACGTCCAGCCCGATGCAAGAAATCAATCATATTCCTCGGCTCATCGACGATAAACACATGCTTGATCATCGGCGAAAAATCTAGCCCACGGGAAAGAAGTGATGTTGTAACAAGCACATGTGGTGTCTGTGCAGGATCACACAAACCCGGGCCCGTCGGTGCAGGCCCAGCCGTCTTCAAGAACCCATCGAGGTGATGATTCGACCCTCGTTTGCGCGCCTCTGCACCACCGGTGAGCGCCACGCATTTGATGCCGCGGCCGTCGAGGAATGCAGCGAGTTGCTCAACTTTGCTGCGTTTGTTGCAGAAGACAAGGACTTTGGAGAGCTTGATGGGGCCGGGACCTGTTGCGGTCTTAGAGTGCACGAGGGCATCTTCGGCCCATACGCGACGGATGCGGCGTTCGATGTCTGCGTTCTTGTTACCGCCTGTCCATGAGGTGTGTTCTGTGCGAAGGGTCGGAGGGAGGTGATGCAGCCGCGGAGATGCAAGGCGGGTGAGGGATGGGTGGTAGTTTGAGAGATATGTAGCAAGAGTTGTGGGGATTGTTGCGCTAGTGAGAAGGAAGTTGAACGGGTAGGAGATTGATTGGATAGATGTGGTTGTTACTTCTGGATCCGGAATCGAGGATAAGGCCGAGGGAGAGATTACTGGGACTGGTTGCCCACGTGCTGCAGCAATGTCTGCAAGAAGCATGCGAGTGGATTCTTGAAAGTCCGGATCTGCATAGTGTCAGTAAATGCTATATAGCTCGAGTTAAATACGCACCGAACAGGACATCTGCCTCGTCTACAACCACCCACTGCACGTTCTCCAAGCCCATCTCGGGTTCATCAACCCAGAATTCTCGCGGCAGTTCTTTGTTGCCCCCATCTTCGTCCTTCACATCCTCGTGCTCTCCGGATTTTACCTTCCCTATCCTTATTGCTCGTTCTCGCGCCCGCTCCTCCCAGTTCCAGCCTCTTCCACGCTCCATCTCAAGAACCTTCATTGGTGTGCCAACCAGTAAATCCACCGGTCTTGACCCACGAGAAGATTTCGAGATAACGAACTCGGCGTCACTCGCAGCACCAGCTCCCTCGAATTTTCCTTTCATTTTTGACGCAGTTCCACTAGATTTAGCCGTACTATGTGTATTTGCCTTGCTAGCACACATAACACGCAACTTGATGATATGGGACAAGCTCTTCGCGAAGCTTGCAAGTTGGCGAGTGAGTTCATGCGTAGGCGCAAGTACGAGCGCACGTGGATTGAGAGGCTTGCGAGAAGAATGGTGGACTACAGCATTGGACTGTTCGTGCTCCGTGCGTTTGAGATCCTGCAGTACCGGGAGGAGGTATGCTATCGACTTTCCCGACCCTGTCTCGCTGGCGAGAAGGAACTCCTTGTATTTCTCGCCTTCCACGTGCTCTTTGAACAAATGCTTCATTGACGACGCTTGAATAGCAGTCGGCCTAGCGTCCTTTCCTAGCGTCTCTTGTAGACTTTGCAACAACCCAGGCATCAAGGGAGGAGAAGAGAATCGAGTGGGAAGGTCTTTGCTTGAGGAAGCAGCTGATGCGGACAGATCAAACTCCTCTTCTAAGGGATTGGCTTGAGACGTGGGCGGTCGACGTGCTACAGCCTTGCGTCTGTCTACACGCTCAGAGTGTGCTTTGATGGCCCAATTCTTGACCTGAGTCTCAGCATCCGCATCGTCATTTGGCGGCCGACGCTTTGGGATGGATCTCGATTCCGAAGTCGTCCTCCGCCTAGGTGGGCTCTCTCGTTGTTGCGGCGCGAGGCCTTCATGCGGGACAGCATCACGCTTGAATTCTGGACGGGATGGCGCTATCTCGAGTTTGCCCAGCCTCTTTGCCTTGCCTGTTGGCTGGAGCGACTTCGCGAGACGAGTACGTGGTGGAGAGGCTAGTAAAATAAAGCGAATGTGAGTTGCAGAAGCATCAGAATGGGAGATAGCAGACTTACTTGGCTTGCCATACGGTTTTTTGGATTTCCTCCGCAATTGAGCCGACACCACAGACGAGGTATGGAACTGCGAAGAGGTAATCTCTGAGCTCCCAGGACCAAGAAACTGGCGCAGGGCCAGTAACGACGCCATATAAATGGGTTGAAAAACAAGAGTTGCAACTGAGGGCGTCACTGAAAAGAAAATACAACCGTCCGAAAGTGGATAAGCCCCTAAGCGAGCAAAACCACGACTCAGACTCGGAACACAAATTCGAACGTTCAACTTTCACTCGACGAGACAACGCTTACCCCCATTCCTTCAACGAAACGGCCGTGATTCTCGCGTGCGAGTGGCTTATGATAGTCAAAACATCAGCTCGCCCTCCAACTTCTCTCAAATAAAATGATACCGAATCGCGACTCGGATGTGCTTGGAGCGTTCATGGAGCGTGGCGTTTGTGGCTAATAACATCACAGATTGGTTGTCGGTTTGGTGAGTCTTTGAAAAATCGAGTTCGCTGAGGAAAGTCTCTAACCAAACGGCTTCTTTTGTGGCAGCCACGTGTTCCGCCTCGGTACTCGATAGTGCGCTGGACGTTTGCTTCTTCGACGGCCAACAGCAACTTCGGACATCAAGAACACATATCCAGTGGTGGATCGGCGATCGTTTGTGTCGGAAGCCCAGTCAGCATCGACATATGCTGATAGGTGAGTGTTTGATTCTCCTTGATATGTCATTCGAGCCTTGACGGTTCCACGCAGATACCTGCAAACGTGTTTGAGCGCGGTCCAGTGTGCTTCTGCTTGCCCAGTGTGCCCACTGCAGATGCCAAGTCTGAACGAGTTGCGAGCATCGCATATACGAGCGCGCCTAGTGCTTTCTGGTAAGTCTTAATAACGACATCTGGTTCTGGGAGCTTCATATTAGGGTCCATTGGTGTTGTCACTGGATGACTAGATCCCATATCGAGGCGTTCGAGTATTGACTCGATATAACGACCTTGCCACAGCTCAATCGTGCGCTTCTCGCGATCACGAATGATCTCCCTGCCGAGGATCCAGCGCGCTTCACCCAAGTCGGTAAGCTCATATTCTGCTGCTAGATGCGCCTTTAACTCATCTATCATTCTTTTCAATTTATCGTCGACATAGACTGCAACGATTATAATTGTGCCGTTCTCGACACCCCTCACAATGTGAGCGCCCCTCGTGAGATGCTCCTGAGATGCATGTTGATACTACATATATTGCATGGTCGTACGGTGTGCTTCTTCCTATCACTGGTTTGAGGGCTACCGAGGCACTCTGGGATTTTCATTTTCGATATCTTGTATGCATATCCCAGCAATTACTTGCAGGACGAACGAATTGATAACATTTCCCTCACTCTATGCAGAACTTAGTATGATTATGTCCATTTCTCAGACCACTTTCAAACGTATACCACACTAACAACTTGGATGCAGCTCTATCTAATCATGGCGACCAATAGCATCCAGAGTGAAGCGCACCTCATTTTTCACTTGCAGATCTACTACCAAGGGTGAGGTGGCAATGACAAGTGAAAGGGAAAGAGACATACTCTGGGATTAAATGGCATAACGTTCCGCAGTTGCCGTGAACACCAAACACCCGTCACACACATGTACACAAGTGAGTCCTTGAGTGCCATGCTAAGTAGCAGGAACAGGAACATTATGTTTCGTGTAATAGAACGCAGGTAGGCGATGATTATACACATGTTGGTGCGGATGGCAAGGCGATGGAAATCGTTGTTAAGTATGCGGGCGGATTGTACAAGTTATCATCGATCATAATAACATCCGTAATAGCGCTGGCAGTGGTTTCGGGAATGAGGGCAGTCGCGTCAGTGATGGTTGTTTGTTACAACAATGAGGATGAAGTTATGGCCTTTCAATGAGGGATGAAATATACGTACTAAGTCTAGTTAAATCGTCTCAATGATTGTGTTTTGTATGCCGCCTTGCAATGAGCTCGATGAGGGGGACAGGGATGGTTGTGCTGTAGTCGTCTGGTGCATGTTCTCTCCGAATGGAGCGGAGGACAAGCGTGACGAAGCACCCTAGAATACAGATTCAAGGGGAAAGAAGAGAATTCCGTTGCATCCAAGTCACCAAAGGTCAATGGAGGTTCACGTACAGTAACAACTACGCATTATTTATTTGTTATCCATCCGAATTTGCAATGTCGATGTCGTTTATATTCATGAGTTGGTACTGTGATTGAGGAGCGTTTTTGATCACTGAGCAAAAGCTTGATCACCTCTGGAAAAGAGTTGAAGCGTGCGCTGCGGTGAGTTGGCGAAATAATTGGAAATTCGAATCCGTATTCGGCAATGGCAACATTGTCGTCTAATATTAGTACTATCCTTCTTCTCTTCTGAAGGGTCTGGCTAAATACACTTACGTGCGTACAGGTAGGGCGGCATCAGCAAATGCAACTTGGCACAAAAGCGCTCGCAAAACGCTCGCAGAACGCTCGTGTGCGTTCCCTTTTCAGTTAGCTCAGGTCAGCGTCCGTAACGCTCGTTTTTGGTCAAATTAGACCTTGATGCAACTAAAGACACATCGGACGAGAGATCTTGTAGTATCGGGCTCGATTATCACAAAACATTGTACAATTAGATTATCTACTATGTTATCTATCTTCAATCAGGTGCTTTCTGAATCTGAGTCAGATGCCGACGAGTTGTCATTGCCCCTTGTCTGCGATGGTCCAATATCCAACATGTGCTGTAAATACTGCTCGAAATCATTTTTTTCCGCACCAGTAAGCCCGTCAACTGCATGAACAATCTCCTTGAACTTAGTGTTGTGGGCTCTTCCACCAAACGGCTCGATATCTAACTGCGCCCTTCCCTGTTCGTATAAGGCACAGTAGGTAGCGGCGCCAGCCACACAAGAGACATTTTTGATGGCCTTGAGCGAGGACCTGTTGAGAAACGATGCGTTTCCCCAGTACCAAACGAAGTGAATGACGTTGGCCATCACAAACAGGTTCTGGAACCGTGCGCGGACAATTATAATATCGTTCTGCGAAGGATGTATGTATTAGTTAGTAGATACAAAAATTGAGAACTGTTGACATACCTCATCAAAGTAGAAATCATGCATGAACAATAGAGGGTCAGTGCCCTGAATGAGGACGCTGACCCTAGCGATGCGATACTGGTCAGGCGGTAAGGCGTGTCCTCGCGGGGGGAAAAGTCGGAAGGCATTACAAATGCCCCCCCGCGCAAAATCGATGATTTTGCCTCGTTTAGCGGAAAGAGTGTTCCCGACCTGTTTCCGATGTGCGTTGGTGATGAAGGATTGAAATACAGCTGCGAAGATCAGCCAAAGGCAAATGCGAGCACATGAGAACGTACCATTTGGCCCATAGAACTGCGGGACCGATTCTTCGATGACTTTGTCGATGATGCGCTTCTTTTGCTTCCTAGAGCACATCATCGCGTTCTTCGAGAACACGACTCGGGTGACTAATACCCTAGCGCCCTGTATTGTTTGATTTACGACCTTGCTGGTGAGTTTGATGATGTTGAGAGATGACGACGACGCATGCTGAGCGTCACTTGGTGCGTCTTGCCGTTCAGTGACAGCGGGGGTTCATGATTCCTGGTACGGTGTGGGAAACAACTCCGCAGTAGGCGGATATAGTGTAAGGTCAAATGCTATACCTGCTGCTTCACTTGCAAGGCAAGAACGCTCGACCCTAAAGGGGTCTGCTACTGATATAAGTCTGATAGTTAGTGTCTAAGGTCAAGGGAAGGTAAAGAAACAAGTCCGAAGGTATGCGGACCAAGTCCGGAGGTCAAAACGTCGGGTCCGAAGGTATACTACCAAGTCCGAGGCGTGGGAAAGCGGGTCCGGAGCTTCGGGTCGTCGGGTTACGGATAATAGCAAGGGAACGGGTTCGGAAAGCGTCGGACTATGTCCGGAAACAAGGGAAAGTCAGGTAAAACGAATGGCAAGGGTTTCGGGTGCGAAGCGGGTGCGGAACGGGTGATAACCAGGTATATTCAGCCAGGTAACAGGTAAGGACAGGTATGTGACCAAGTAGATGGGAAGTCCCACCTACAGTAAAGTAAAGAGTGCTTGGTCGTACTACCAGTCCTATATAACTAGCTACGTAGAAATCCGGAATATCAAAAACAGGAAAACATCGGGTCCGGAGATATGTAAACTGACATGAGGCACTGCGGACTTGTGGGAACACAGGTAATAATGCTGTCTACTGCATCAGTCATGGGAAACAAGCTACTACGCACCAGTGGGGTTAGACGGAACGGACAGGACATAGGACAGACGGGTTTCCGAGGGTATGCGAGCGGGTCCGGTGCATCTCCGGCGGGTCCGAGGCTCGGAGAGCGCGGGAAAGCGTCGGGTTTGAGCGGGTTTCATCGGAGATGACTGGAGTGACTGTACTGATGTCCGGACAACTGGGCTTTCGACGTACTCTGTAAAATAGGCCTCTGCAGGGCTGCAGCCAGAATGTTTCCTACAATGGCGTTGCAGGCATATTCGCGCGTCTGGCTGCGTGTGTTGTTGACCTCGCAGGTCCCGTTGTCTGTGCGTACTTTGAACAAGAATTAGCGAGAGGATTAGGAGGACTCACATGTACAACCTCGGACGCAGGTATTTCCCCTTGGCGGATCATCGTCAGATCCGACGCCGGGGGATTCAGACCCTCGCCTCGATCTACGATGCTGATGCCTCTATCCGGGGCACCCTCAACCCATCGAGACACAGGCGCGAGGCCTTGTTGATGGTCAGAAGGGCCCGGGCTGGGTGAGGCGTCCCGGAAATCATCGTAGTAGTTTGGTCTTTCATTGTACGAAGACGTGCCCTGCGAATCATCGTAGAACGGCCCTGGCTGCTCCTGCATGTCGCTGAACGACGATGGGCCCTGTGCGTTGTCGTAAAGCGATGGCCCCTGCTCCTGTGTGTCTCCGAACGACGAAACACCCTGCAAGTCTCCGAACAACGTAACGCCCTGCGAGTCTCCGAACAACGTAACGCCCTGCGAGTCTCCGAACAACGTAACGCCCTGCGAGTCTCCGAATGACGAAACGCCCTGCGCGCCTCTGAACGACGAAGCACCCTGCGCGCCTCTGAACGACGAAGCACCCTGCGCGCCTCCAAACGACGTAGCGCCCTGCGCGTCTCCATAGAACGACGGCCCCTGCTCGTCTCCATAGCCTGTGCGACCAATTAGTGATCAGCGAGGTTCATGCTCCATGTACTCACCTGGCCACCCTAGTGCGCTTTGTCTGTATGGATCGAAGTCAAATGCGGACATTTGAGGTTGTTCTGCGGGAAGATATAGTTGGTCAGCAATAGGCAAGCCAGAAGGATTAAGTCCAGATCCCCTAGCTGGCTTAGGGATGGTAGTAGTTTTTCCCTTGCGCTGTGAAACACGTCTATCTGGCATCCAGGTGATGGTCGAGAAGAAGGGTTAAAGTCGCACGTTGAAAAAGTCGTGCGCCGCTTGATTCATTTCACCTGACACGACGAATAACGAGACACCATCTTGAAACACGATCATACAGACTGGAAAAATGGAAATGAAGCGCGTGGTAGTCAAATAAGGAAAATTTGTATGAAAACCGCTGGGGGGTCAAAGCGTTTGGGATAAGTTTGAACAGACGATGGGGAAAAGGTAGTGTTCTAAAAGCAAACTGAATTGAAGGGCAAAGGGCAGTGTTTCAAGAAGCAGACGAGAAGCAATATATGAACGGCATGATCCGAAACGACGTGCGCTTATCTACTGTGATATGAATCAGTGTGGGGCAAAATGACCTAAAAACTACAGTTACATACCATAGTTTGAAGGACATCAGTGCAGGTTAGGAAAGATTGGGCGGTCGTGACTACACGTAGGATCTAGTCACTGTCTTGGTCATCATCATCCCCTGAATCGCCGTCATCGTACATGCTGTCGTCTGTACCGGGGGCTTTACCGATGAATCGAGGGGTGTGGGAAGACTCTCCCATGGTGCCCAATAGTACATCATCCTTGACGCGTGAACCTAAATGCCTTTTGAGGACATCTGCTTGGGCAGCGACAGCACGAAGGATCTCGCAATCGTCATCATAGACGGCTTGAAGGTAGTTGATATCATCGTCAAGATCTTGTTGTGACCGGTCAGAGAAGACGTTTCTGATACGTTTCAACTCTTCATCACTGGAGATGAGGCTATTCCTGTTCTCGCGTTGGAGCCCATTCAGAAATGTTGTGTACCGTTCTGACGCCTTGAGCTCCCATGTCGTCGTCACAAGACGCTGGCGTGCAGCTTCCCGGCCAGCGAGCTGTGATTTGAATAATTCATACAATGTTGCAAGGCTCAATTGCGAGAAGCCTCTGGAAATTACTTCCTCTTGCTTTTTGCTTGTAAATAAATCTGAAAAAATATTTAATAATAAGGGACATACCTCGCGAACTTCGTTGGCCGTGAACTCTGGTCTAGATCCTCGCCCTGATACACGAGCGGCAAATCGGAGCTCCAGTGGAGTTGGACGGGAAGCGTATGGAATGTGATTCTTTGACATTCGTTCAAGTATATGCTGTCCACGACGGGAAGGAGGTATGGAGAGTTTGGATAGAGACTTTCCGTACCCAGAAGGAGATTTGGGGCGAGGGTGCGAGGGAGATTTGAGGCGTCTGTACATTGTGTTCCGCTTTGCATTCGGAGACTTTGGTACAGTATACAATACACTCTGCCTTGCCTCAGGGGGTTTAGGCACCTCATCCACTGGGGAGAGGGGAACACTGGGGAGAACCTGCATCAGAGCCAGAACCTATTTCAGAGGTCATTAAATGAGGAGAGTTCGAATGGTTTGTCTTCTTGTAAAAATCCAATGAAGTTGGTTCAACTCGAGTCGCAGAACTCGAGTTAGTGGGGGCAGGACTGCTTGATCGAGGAGGAGAGGTGGCAGGAGATGAAGGCGCAAATTCCATCATCGTCTGATAGGCCTTTCAGGCTGTACTAGTAGTATAGCGTGGAGATGCGTAGTCTGCGGACTTTGAAAGACTTGTCCATTTTTCTTGAACTCCAAACACGCTGTGATAGGGCAGCAGCCTGAGGGCAAAATCAGAGCTATACTACGATGTGAGTATCTTCTGTTGGCTCGGTTATGATACTGATGTGCACATACGTCTGGCAGGTTATGTCCCAACTGCAATTTGGGAAATTTTTCATCCGTCGAGGCATTGATTCTGCATCTCAATTCTGAGTCTACTTGTTGGCCATCCGAAGCGCGACCGCAAGACTTACCTGTCCCTCCTGTATTCCGTCGATGTGGAAGTGATCAAACAGCCTGCCACTGGTACTTGCCATCCGAATGCTGGATACATCTTCGGTGTTGGCAGAAATATGCTCGATAGGTTGGAAGATGATCCATATTCGTACCGGCGAAAGATAAACCGCTACTACCCCTTCCAAGATGAAGGCGAATGGGAGTTAGGGAAGTTCTTGGTTGAAAACCTCACCCAAACCCAAATGATCAAGTTCCTGAAATTGAAATGGGTAAACGTCTAAGCTAC
This sequence comes from Suillus lakei, assembly GCA_016628065.1. Taxonomy (NCBI): domain Eukaryota; kingdom Fungi; phylum Basidiomycota; class Agaricomycetes; order Boletales; family Suillaceae; genus Suillus; species Suillus lakei. The sequence continues at coordinate 170,717 of JABBWA010000030.1, read as the reverse complement.
ATCTACAACTCTTATTAAGCTCTTTTGCAGTTTAACACTCGTGAACGACCATCTTTCACTACGAAAGACCAATTATTGAACTGGATGGACTCACTTCCTTGTTTTACAGAGTGGAAAGTCTCCAAAATCGAATTTTCGGGCTACAAGACAGTCTATCCCTGTTGAGCTCATTTGGCGTGATGCGCTAGAGGTCGTCAAACAACTCTTTGGCGATCCGATCTTTGCGAATCATATGACATACATATGCTCCTCATATTGTCAATGTTGGAAACCAGCGTGAATACGGAGATTATATGAGTGCTGATATGGCTTGGAAAATACAGGTTGGTTCACTCCATTAGTCTATTCTTCACTGAATCAAATTTCTAGGACTATCTTCCTGTGGGTGCAACTCAAGTACCCATCATCTTGGGGTCCGATAAGACTCATGTAACGCGAATCACCGGAGGTCTCGAAATGCACCCAGTCTTCATAACTATCGGCAACATTGATTCAGAGGTCCGCTCCAAGGCAACCTTACGAGCTTGGCGATGTATTGCTTATATGCCTATCGCAAAGTTCCGCGTGCACCCAGACTATCAAAGCATTCTCCAGGCGCGGCTATGGCATAAGTGCATGGACCTCGTTCTTGCTAACCTCAAGGCCGCAGCGCTAGATGGATGTTTCATGCCTGACCCTAACCGACACATTCATTTTGTTTTCACACCACTCGTCGCTCATGTATGCGACCTGCCAGAGGCTTCTATGATCGCTGCAGTCACGAAAAACGTATCCCCCGTGACCATGGCGGTGCAACGAGATTTTGGCGATGGGACACTCTACCCCCCTCGTACTGGAAAGCATACCCTGCAACTTATTGTTGACACATCTCGCAAAGTTGATCCTTGGGATCTGGATAAGTTCCAGAAAGCTGCCAAAGCTGTTGGCCTGTCCGGAGTTCACATGCCGTACTGGCATGATTGGCTCTACGCCTGTCCATCCGTCTTTCTCAGCTGGTGAAATACTGCATACGTGCTTCAAGTTTTTCGCTGATCATCCGCTCAAATGGATCAAGGAGGTTATAGGTGCTCACGAGCTTGATAACCGCTTCATCATTCAGCACAAGCGGGTCGGCATGCGCCACTTCGCAAAAGGTGTCTCACATGTCAAGCAAATGACGGGTCGTGAGTACAGAGAAATTCAACGCACCATCGTTGCCTTGATTGCCGGTGCTACTTCACCCCAATTCGTTCGTTCTATCCGTGCCATCGTGGATTTCATTTACCTCGCACAGAATCCAGTTCATTCACCTGCAACACTTCAGTCAATGGAGCAGGCTCTCTCAGAGTTCCACTCTTTCAAGGGCGCTATTATCGAAGCCGAAGCAAGGAAGGGGAAGAAGGGCGTCAAAGAGGATTTTTTTATTCCCAAACTTGAGCTATTACAAAGTTTCAAGGGTACCAGTCCAGCGATTGGGCACTTTGATGCAATTCTCAGCTGATACGACAGAACGCTTGCTCATTACTCATTGCAAGAATCCTTTCTCACGGACGGCTCACCAAAGCAAGGATTTCACAGAGCAATGCGTGCGGCTTCTTAACCGCCAAGAATCAATGGAGATTTTTGACCTGTACGCGCTATTGACTTCTCGCGGGGTGTCGTTGGTCAACGCCATGCATGCCGAGGAGGAGGAGGTTGCAATAACTAATCCCGCACTCTCGTGGGTTTCCCGCATTCTTCCCAATGAAGTCAAGTCGGTTCGTGGTCCCCAACCAGTCTGTAACCATTTCCTCAAGGGCATCCTCTCTGGAGACGCCCAGACCGCTTTTCAAGTGAATGTCACTCCAGACTACAGATCACTGTTGCCGGCTGAAATATGCACAACATACAAGCTCTCCAACTTCAATTGTGCACTCGCTGACTTCATCGCGCAATCATCATCGTCCAGTGGCGAACATGTCCAATGGGACCCCAGATATGGATGCTACCAGGCGTGGAACAAATTTCGGTTGCAGCTTCATTCAGCTTTCCAGCGATGCGTCATTATGCCAAGCAGAGTCGTGCAAGCATACCCTCCAAGCGATACTTTTCCCTTTGGCAATTGTGACGCTGTTCTCATTGATGCCATGGGCATTAATGGAAAAATGAGTACGTATATTCTATGCGCCTACATTCTAGCACTATTAATGTTACACAGCGAGCTATGTTGCACAAGTTCGAACTGGTTTTTCAACCGGTGGTTCGATGAGGTTCCATTCTGAAACTGCCATCTTATCTTTCCGACCCACTTCTCTATGTTGAATTTTTCCACTTCACTTCCAGTCCTGATCATAACCCCGAAGTTGCGATGTGGACCAGTCGAGCGCGCGTACACGCAGGATCAAAACGGAAACCGCCTTAGGGAGGGGGCCGTTGTACGACTGACGGATGTAACACTTGCGGTTGAGCTCATACCGTGTTTCAGCGAGAAAGTGGCCAGTGATGTATCATCGGCCACTTGTTTGGAACACTACGAGCGTTTCTTTTTGAATAACTTTGCGGATAAAGAAAGCTACCATACATTTAGTACTGAATTTGCGTAGACAGCAGCTCGATTAGCATGATCAATTATAGTTTTGTCTATCTATCACATCTTATCGATAAATCAACGAAAGATAACTTCGTTTATATTTTATCTGTCAAATGTGGTGAGTAATATTGGTGTTCAGCATCTCCACCAATCGGATGACTGCGCTACTGAAGTCGTAAGCATTCGTAAGTGTCCGTAACACGCTTAACTAAGCGTTCATTTCAGTCGCTTTGCAGATGCCTACACTCAATCATGCATGTCCGCGATGAGCAGCATAATTATATTCATATCGAAAGTTTCTGTAGACGAGAAAAATGAAGTTAGGTGCTCCTCGATTGCTCAGTCACAGTGGTTGTCCAGAATCCCTTAGCCGCCAATGTTTAGCGCTTGAAGTCAATGCTGCAGCAAATAGATATTGCCTCGCGGCAACCTCGAGGCTCTTATAAACGCTGTGGGAAGGGACTTTCCTCGAACTGTTTGTTGCACCTTACCGCACCCCCCTTCGCTTCAGACTGATCCTCAAGCTATTCACAATGAGCGAAAACAATCCATTGAGGAATATGACTCCCGAAACCCACGCTGGTGAAAGCTCGGTACGTAGCTGATCAACATCACTTGTTCATGAAATACTGACTTTGAGCCTCCCTCGTCTAGGGCCGAGCCCGTCGCAAAATGCGTCAGATTCTGAGAAAGGGCAAGAAGGCCGCTAAAAAGGTTTTGGTGAGTTGACGAGAATACGAATGTCCTGGAAGCAAGCTAAGATTGTACAAAAGTGCTTGACGGATCCCGGTACCCCCGACCCAGTTCTCCCGATAGCCAGTCAAGAAGGTTCTTCATCGACCCCGTGTATTGAGGTAGGTGCTCAAATTTGCAACTTCTGCACTTTCTCTAATTTCAGGAGGTCGCAAATGTTCAGAATGCCGCGGTCGTAGAAGAACGTGTCGATCCTGAACAGGCCCTTCAGGATGCCGGAGCAGGTATAAAGAACATGAAGTCAATTTGGAAACGTGCACGAGAAACAGCGTCTACCGCTCAAGATGCACCAGCGGGTCTCAATACTGCGGATGATTTCCAGGATACATATCTCCAGCCCCTCAGGATATTCAACGCTGTTATCGGGGAAATCGCGAACGTATGGACCGTTCCTCTCGAACGGAACTGAACTAATCCCGTTTGATAGGTACATCCATATGCCAAGATGGCGCTGGGCGTATTGTCTTGTGCCTCAAAAGTGTGTTTCTCTTCACTTTGATACCTATCTATCACTTAGAAACCATTCGTGCAGATCATTCTTGCTCAAACAGATCGCGATAAAGCAATAGCCAAGCTTCTCGACAATTTGGTTCAAGTTTACCGCTTCATGACGGAAGACGAGGACTTTCGCTTTTTATTGAAGCCAGCTGTCCTTGGACAGATCTCACAGCAGACCCTTGAATGTGCCCATTTTATCAGTGATTATTCGGAGACCAAGAACTTTTGTGAGTCTTACAAGCCATTACGTTTTGCGCCCTCTCAAACTTCTACCATTATCATAGGGACGAGACTCGGAAAGAACATCATCTCGGAAACGAATGATAAAATTCAAGAGTACAACGACGCATTGGATGCGCTCATGCAAAAATTTCGCGACGAAACCATCCGGGACGTAAAAATCGTCGTTCACAGTATAGGTAAGGTCTGAGACATGTATCTGATTCAACACGCGTTCACACCTCTTCAGGTGATGAAGCGAACCTCAATGGGATGACTTATGCGGGGGGCGCTGGACTGGATACCGGGAAACGATGCCTAGAAGGGACCCGCACGGACATTCTCTCCAAAATCATGACATGGATCAACAGCAGCGAAGAAGACATTTCACGCGTGCTATGGTTATCTGGCCCTGCTGGGACGGGTAAATCAGCCATTGCTCACACGATCGCCGGCTCGTTCATCGGCGTGGAGGGACTTGGTTCCTGTTACTGTTTCGACCAGGCAGAAGTTGCCGAGAAGCGCCATGAAAAGATCTTCTCCACCATCGCGCGCAACCTGGCTGACCGTCATCCAGAGATGAGACGAGCCCTGGCGGATGCAGTTCAGAATGCCACTGCGCTCAAGACTACAGCAGATGTTTTCCAGCAGTGGCAGAAGTTTCTTATCGAACCGTTAGGGAAGCTGTCTACACCAACCGTGGGCCCTGTCGTGATCGTGATCGAGGCATTGGACGAGAGTGGGGCAGATGAGACACGATCCAAAATTCTTTCAATTCTTGCCGGTACACATCGTGATCCAGCTGTCACCAAAATCACGGCACTCCCACAAAACTTCCGAATCATTGTCACTTCCCGTCCGCTTCCCGACATTGAGCACGCGTTTGCTGGTGCTCAGCATATTCGACATATGTCCATGGACGACATTCCACCAGCAGTCGCGACAAGCGACGTCCGCGCTTACATATCAAAACAGCTAGAAGGGCTCCCGCATTTTGGGGACGAGGAGAACGCAGTCCTAGCTGAGAAGGCTGGTGGCCTGTTCGAGTGGGCCCGTCTTGCTTGTGCATACATCAACACACCTCGCGCTGGCTTCAATCGAAAGAGTGCCTTCGATGCTGTGGTGTCCAGTGACCCTACCAAGCGGACAAACTTGCTGTATAAGATATATGGCGTCATTTTGACAGGGATCATGCCGACAGATGAATACAATGCCGAGTTTCGGCCAATGCAGTTAGCGAAGTTTCGTTCCGTGATGGCACAAATGCTTGGCACAGCCGAACCCCTGCCTTTGGTGTCTTTGAATGCCATGCGGATCCATTTTCCAGACGAAACCGACCATTACCCGGTGGGGGACATCATAGAATTCATGGGACCCCTCCTCAGCGGCACCACTAATTCATCCACCCCCATCCGACCCCTTCATGCATCCTTCCGCGATTTCCTCACCGAAGAATCATACAGCAAGGAGTTTTTCGTCGACATGTCGAAGGTACAACGTGACCTTGCCTTTGCGTCACTTCGAATGATGAAGGATGTGAAGGATGGTCTTCGCTTCAATATGTGCGATTTGACGTCTTCATATCTCCCTAATTGCGAGGATCCTGGGCTGCAAGAACGAATTAAAACAATTCCCCCACACCTGTCCTATTCCAGTCGATTTTGGACTACGCACGTAAGAACCACAGTCTTCGACGAGGAGCTCGCGAAAGAAGTAAGATTGTTCCTCAACCACGAGCGGCTGTTTTTCTGGCTGGAGTTACTTGCCCTTGTCAATGCGCTCAGCGGCGCAGTTTCCGCCCTTGCCTTGATTGCCAAGTGGCCGAAGGTGAGCACATAGTTACTGAGCGTCGGATATCGTGCTCACGCGCCACCACAGGGCCATTCCACATTCAAAGACGTCTCGTCGACCGCACTGGACGTGCAGCGGTTCATTCAAGTCTTCGGCGGCATCATTTTACACAGCACCCCACATCTTTATGTATCAGCACTGCCATTCTCGCCTACCAACTCTACGGTATCTGGAACATTTTCTGCACGGTTTCCCAATACTCTTCGTGTGTCATCTGGACGTGATATGAACTGGCCGGTTGTTCTGGCCGTGCTCAGGGGGCATGGTAGTCCAGTTACCTCGGCTTCGTTCTCGCCAGATGGCACTCGCATCGTGACTGGTTCTTGGGATTCCACTGTCCGGCTGTGGGATGCTGCGACGGGGCAGCCAGTCGGTGAGCCCTTGAAGGGGCACACTGGTTGGGTTTTGTCAGTCTCGTTCTCCCCGGATGGCACTCGCATCGTGACTGGTTCGGACGATTCCACTGTCCGGCTGTGGGATGCTGCGACGGGGCAGCCAGTCGGTGAGCCCTTGAAGGGGCACACAAGTTCGGTTAACTCAGTCTCGTTCTCCCCGGATGGCACTCGCATCGTGACTGGTTCTTCCGATTCCACTGTCCGGCTGTGGGATGCTGCGACGGGGCAGCCAGTCGGTGAGCCCTTGAAGGGGCACACTGGTTGGGTTTTTTCAGTCTCGTTCTCCCCGGATGGCACTCGCATCGTGACTGGTTCTTCCGATTCCACTGTCCGGCTGTGGGATGCTGCGACGGGGCAGCCAGTCGGTGAGCCCTTGAAGGGGCACACAAGTTCGGTTAACTCAGTCTCGTTCTCCCCGGATGGCACTCGCATCGTGACTGGTTCTTTTGATTCCACTGTCCGGCTGTGGGATGCTGCGACGGGGCAGCCAGTCGGTGAGCCCTTGAAGGGGCACACTGGTTGGGTTTTGTCAGTCTCGTTCTCCCCGGATGGCACTCGCATCGTGACTGGTTCGGACGATTCCACTGTCCGGCTATGGGATGCTGCGACGGGGCAGCCAGTCGGTGAGCCCTTGAAGGGGCACACTGGTTGGGTTTTTTCAGTCTCGTTCTCCCCGGATGGCACTCGCATCGTGACTGGTTCGGACGATTCCACTGTCCGGCTGTGGGATGTCGCGATGAGGCAGCCATTGCAACAGTGCGCCGAGTTAGATCATTCAGCATCCTTATCTGAACATCACGCCATGCATCCCATTGAAGCCGCCACTACCATCGCAAGCAACCCTCGGAAAAATCATGCCATTCGCTTCTCGTCCGACTCTACCCATGCACTGCGCAACACCGCCGAGCTAACGGAGGGAGCATCCCATGATGACCGCAGTTCAACCCCCTTTCTCCTGAATCGCAGTGGATGGATGGAAGGACCCAACCGCCGACTTTTGTTCTGGGTACCACCCGCCTCTCGATACGCATTTTATAACCCTCAGATTGCATTGGTGATACCTAGAGGAGGTACAGAGCTTGATTTGAGCGACATGGCGCATGGACAACACTGGCGAAAGTGCCGAAAGGAGTGAGTTCTCTTCAAAGTCTTTGCCGTCTCTCGCAGTTGCTGATATCAACGCTTGCAGAATTTGATGATGATGGTCGTGTTCCAGCAATTGTTCCATTATGCATATTTTAGATCCGACTTGAATGTGATACCGAGTGTACAGTAGATACATCTTCCTATTCTATTTCATACCCAGTATCCCGTCTGAGTTCAGACTTGTCCGAGAAAATGATTCGCTGGGGAGCTGACTGCGTGATACCGTGACTCTTCATGTTCCACTTGGTTTGTGAGAGCACGCAACCACGGACGTTGATTTGTTGAGCGTTGATTCCATCAGAGATGCGGTTGCGAGTGCGGAGTGGGATGAATCCTGTTTATATTTTGGTACTTCCTCATAGCGGACGCTGAAGGAACAGAATAACATTGCTGTTGCGGCCATTCTGTGGTTGTTCAAGTTCCTGTTGCACCAAGCACAAGTGAGCCAAAATCAAAGAGGAGTCCTTTTAATTCACTGTGCACGCTGTACGGTACAATGTATAATCGCGACAAGCATGTTTACACAAAGGTGGCAAAGACCAGCTGAGAACCGCGGGGATGATACATGCAAGTATATGCGGGACGTGAGGCGTGAAAAAATATGCGAGACAAGAACAATGGGGATGAGGAAATAAACAAACGCGGGGAAGAGCGAGCGAGCGGGGGACGAGATCGAAGAGTAGGAGCTGAGAAGATCTGACAGGTTCCAGCAGGGTAGAGGGCACTTCATGGAGAGGTATATCGGGCGCAGGTGCACCAGGGTGTCACGACCGGCGTCCTCATCGAGAACCTCTTCGATAGTCGGTTTGTGGGGACACCAGGAAGAGTCAATGGAATTTCATAAATGAGCTTGTGACGTTGCGAATACACGACTATAGACTCACAAAGCTGCTAAGAGAGCGTCCATAATACAGTCACTGCGCAAGTCTTCGACACCCACAGGCCCGGAGTTCTTAGATGCGTCTTATCCTCGACATCTCTTGCAATCAGGACAAAGATATATGACTCAAGGAAGTCTGCGAAGTTAGCATTTTCCCACGATAAGCGTTAACGCGAACGTTCAAGCCAACTGCCTTAAAAAGACTGAAGATTGATCCCACAAGTATGTGCAACACTCCACTGGGACATTTTTGTTAGCATCTGACCTTCACAACAAGATGTGCATCATCCTGCGCGTTTGATTCACATTTAATTGTGTACTCCCGATACTCGTTCTCAAAGGTAACCCCCCATCCAAGTCATTTGTGTCTACTTGTGTGTTAACTTCTCTGCAAGAGTCGTTCAAGAGAGCTACGAGGAATTGCTCGCCGCACCTGCAGCTGACGTTTCACGACAGCAGACACCGATCTGGCAGAGATCCAACTCCGTCAGACAATGCGTCAGTTCACGCTTGGAACATTTCCACGGAGTGCGTTTGCTACCTCGCATTTGACCTTCCCATCATGTCACCCTAAAGTGTCTGCGGAGAATGATACTATAGGCAAATATAGTAGTGGAACAACAGGCTCGTTGACATTTTGTAATGTAGGTGACATTCACTCACATTCTCAACGGCACGAACTTACAACGTTGTATCCAGCACGCATATATCCTACCCCTTAGGGTATTTGACACTGTTATTGGGAAGATCGCGGATGTATGCGCTCGAAGTTCCTGTCGAACCAAACTCACGACTGAACTAATTCTACTCCATGGGTAAATTGATATGGAAAGATTGCACTCGGCGCGTTGTCTTGTACTTCCAAAGTACGTCTGGTCTCATTCCGAATATATTCTGTTCAGTTGCCATTCGTGCAGACAGTTCTCGCTCCTAAGGATCGTAGAGCATAAGATATAATTCAACCATACAGTGACGTGTTAGATGGGTTGATATAACAATTTCGCGGCGAAGTTGTGCGGGACTTTGATATCTTCGTTGACCATATGGGTAAGTATTTGGAGCTCCTTCTGATCCGAAATCTACTCTCACCTCTTCACTTGTTAGTTTTTTAGTCTCGTTATCGTCAAATAGGACTCACATTGTGGGTGCAGCGATGGAGTGGCCATTCGTCGAGGCCTCGCGGAGGCACCCTCGTTTGGTTGATTCAGCTTCGTTCTCGTCGGGTGGAATTTGCTTTGTGTCTGGTTGAATGTGCTAAGAAAGATAGTTCAGTATTCACCGCGGAGAGACAAGTCACACGACACACATCCCTCATGCGACAACCTTACCATCTCAACCGACGCTCGCAACAGTTCCTTCCCTCGTTTCTGATCCAGCTTCAAATACGATCTGTACAATCCCTCTGGCCCAATTGAAGGCGCCTCCCATGATTACAGCTCGACCTTAGTTTTGGTGGGAGGGTGCACTTGTATCCAGTTCTGTCTTATGTGCAGCCCGTTCTGAACCACATGGTACATGGACGACATGATGAAATTGCGCCGATTGCTTACTCTCTGTCATTGTTTGTAAGATCATCTCTATGTTCAACATGATATTGGAATTCCAGGAATTTATTTCCGGAGATAAGTCAGATAAATACACGTGAAGCATGCCAGTTGGTGTGCGGGTTAATTCGTCACAGTAGCGAGTTTAGAATTGAGGTTGTCCGAGGCTGATGCTGGTGAAAGCTGAGGGAGACTCGAATTATGTTATCCGAGCACCTCACCGATGGACCCTAAATGATTACATCGTCGCGGGCTGATCACTGTGAACAAACTGTGGAGATGACATACCCCGGTGAATGGAGCATCTTGCGTGGAGATGAAAGTTTTGCGTTGGAATGTTGTTGGAACATATAAACCATCGGCATCGAGATATGATTCTCGACGACCGTATGGCACGAAGTGAGATGTTCTCTTCAACAATTCCTAACATGACTAGATGGTCGCAATCTAGCATTGACTCATGCTGAATGAGTAACAATGCGATATATCATTCTCAAAACATACTCACTTGCGACCTTTATCGATGATCCGCAGGGTTCGAGAAAGTACATAGATTTAGCTGATCTCGGAACCCCTGTAGGTGACACGCAGAATGCTCGCTGTTCGTTCATACTCCCTCCAGAATTCAAAAGGATACACATTCTGTGTTGTACATGTGTCCAACCTGACGCAATTCAGCGGACTGACCTCAAAACAGAGTAGGAAGAGACACTCGCCTACCATCCAGCTGTGCTTCTCAATACACCGCTTCAGGAGACCTTCTCCGCAACCTGGGTACTTGCAGGTGACGACAACCGGATCTTGGTAAGATATTGTCGACAGTCGTCAACTAGTCGATATTGATCTGTTCTTGATCAGCTATAGCTCATCCGCAACAAGCTTTGACACTAATGTCTTTCGTGCAGATGACGTTGAGCAAATGACGAAGGCGGAAGAAGCTAAAATTCTGCCTTCATTTGAAGAACCGCATAATAACGCCTTGCAGGTACAAACCTTGAAGGACTTCACGACACCACGACCAACGAGACGATCTGCTCGGCTCTACGGGGGATCGATCTTGGTCCCGACAGCGATCCGACCCCTTTGGACAACCGAACTGCAGGACACTACTCTCAGCAGTGCAGATAAAGATCCTGCTGAAGATCAGCCTGCAGCAGTCCAGGACTGGGTGTTATTCGTCACCTTTTAGACCTCAACTGATGCCCTAGCCAGACTGCATGAAAACACCTGCGAAGATAGAACCACCAGAAATATCTCCTTTGAGCTCGCCCATTTCAGCATCGGGCTTATTGACGTTGGAGGAACGAATGGCGGTACGATGAATATTGGAAGTGAAGTCACGGACTAGCAAAGGTAAAGTGTCGATTGTTAGAGCACTGACCGCTATGATAATGGTCTGTTTTTCCCATATCCATGTAATTTTGTCTTACCCGGATGTATGACAGAAAGATATTCATGGTGCCACACATTCCATGAGTGGTTTGTTGAAGCATAGCATCACAACAAGCAAGATCACTCAATGGAGGACCAACCGGTCGAACTTCCATACAAGTCCAGATGGGATGGTCACCCCCGGTTGTATCAATATATCCCCTGCATGGTTTCAGCAAGGAAGAGAGGTGCGTCCGGTTGTCTTGCATTGAAATCTCTGGTATGAAGTATCGTAGAAACACGGCTTTCCGAATATTGACCCGGAAGATGGCTTCTCGCCGGAGGTATCAGCGGCACTGAAAGGTGATGCCGGTCGCAACATCACAATGTCCCTTCAAAGGTCTGGTATCATCGTCTCTGCTGCACTTCGGGTCATGCACCCTGATCTTTATTGGGCCGGAATGGAAACTCAAGTCAGGCTTGGTAAATGGGCTGCCAGATATGAATTAGACGAGATGCACTATCATCTTCAACGCTGGACATCTGTCTTTAATGTGGTATCTATCATATGCAATCGCCGGTCGCCCCCTCATAGAGATCCCAAATGTCGACCGGCAGCATTTGATATCATGACGACTGCCGGTAGGTATCACCCGGTTGTCATGGACTTTATGAATCTCGGGATCAAGTTTCTATACAACTCTGGCTCAATGCTGGCTTCATCATGTCAACTGGTGAGACATTACATGAATGTGGAAGAGGGCAACCGGATTGTTACTGCGTGGTACATGCGAGACAGCATCCACAATTTTGTTGGGACTCCGAGCACAGAGTATGCAAAATATGACCGTGTAAATATGTAGGAACTGTATTCATTCAAATATATATCTGGTATACTCGGTTACCGTATTGAGATGGTTTCCGCATGTGCTGGGTGGATAATTGAGCCGAACCGGATATGTATCATGGAACTGTATGGGTATAGACCCAGATGTGTATACCGGACGGACCGGATGGGCATTGCCGGTAAGAATACATTGCACCGGATAAGGTATCGTGGTCTCCGGTTAGTGCACTCTGTATGTACCGGATGTATTTACCTGCCTCATATCTCACCCCATCCCTTGGCCCACTCGTCTCCAGTTAGCATAGTCTGTATGCTCCACACGCCCTTACCCACCTCATATCCCACCCCATCCCTCGGCCCATTCGTCTCCGGTTGACATACCATGTATGTACCGGCTATATTTACCTGCCTCGTATTTCACCTCATCCCTCGGCCCACTCGTCTACGGTTAGTAAACTATGCATGTACCGGATACCCTTACCCACCTCGTATCCCACCCCATCCCTCGGCCCACTCGTCTCCAGTTAGTACACTCTGCATGTACCAGATGTATTTACCTGCCTCGTATCTCACCTCATCCCTCGGCCCACTCGTCTCCGGTTAGCATAGTCTATACTATGTGCACACCCTTACCCACCTCATATCCCACCCCATCCCTCGGCCCATTCGTCTCTGGTAGGTACACTATGCATGTACCGGATACCCTTACCCACCTCATATCCCACCCCATCCCTCGGCCCACTCGTCTCCATCGCACACTGAATTCATGTATATGCATAGATATCCTATATAGTACATTCCTATACTACCGTCTACATAATATACCACCGGCCCATCCGTTTGAAACAGGTACACACCACCCACTGGCCCACCCGTCTAGCATGTATATACATAGATATCCTATATAGTACATTCCTATACTACTGTCTACACTATATACCACCGGCCCATCCGTTTGGAACAGGTACACACCACCCACCGGCCCACCCGTCTAGCATGTATATACATAGATATCCTATATAGTACATTCCTATACTACTGTCTACACTATATACCACCGGCCCATCCGCTTGGAACAGGTACACACCACCCACCGGCCCACTCGTCTATGATGGTACACTTATTGCCATGGGCCCACGTGGGCTGGCCCGCCTCTATAGGTACATTGTCACCCTCAGCTGTCCGTCTAATACGGGTATAAGTTACTGTACTATGTGTTCCTGTAGCTGCCATGTTTTGGTGCACCAGAGCTTCACCATACTGTCGTATGAACCTGTGGCCAGCACCGTATCATCCGGAGAAAAGTCCAGCGAGTGGATTTTATAGGAGTGAGCCTTGATGGGTTGGGTGAGCGTTTCTCCAGTTTCGCCGTGCCAGGCGATGAGTTTTCCATCTTCATCAGCGCTTGCTATTCTTTGCCCATCTCGTGATACTGCCAATGCCGTCACCCCGTTGCGATGCCCCTCCATCTTCTTCATCACAATACCTGTCTTCAAGTCCCAAAGACAAAGTGTCTTGTCCTCCGAGCCCGTAACCATTCGTCGTTTATCGGGGAACACTGCGACTGCCATTACGTCTTCCTCATGATCTTCAAAAGTTCGAAGGGATGTGGTGCTTTCCAGGATGAGCTTCGACATTTTACCGGAGGTCGATGGTGTTGAGCACGTTCGATGTGGACTTTGGAGGGATCGCGGACGTCTTTTCTAAGCTCCAGAGTGTCCGTGTATTGTGCGCTTTTTATTTTACTTCACTACGTTAACCTACCTTCCATAGACGCCCAAGACACGTCATCGCCGTTGCAACAAGAATGCTCCCTATTGTCATACCCGCATTCCTCCACGGTGTGCCCTCCCTGCGCCTCCGCACTCTGTATATGTGTCCGACTCTTATCCTCACAGCTTCCAGGATGTGTCCTCTTGCATGCAATTGTGATGGTACAGTTGCTACTTCCCGGCGCTCGAATCCAGCTCAAAGCTGTCTATCCTAGATGGCCCCATCACTCAATGCTGTTGTTGCTTGTGTCGGCCATTTTCCCCGGCACATCACCGTGTAATTTACCCGAACGCATCCCCGCTGCAATATCTATCACCCCTTCATCCCATCGACTCTGAAGATCTGCGTGTGCACCAGATGCAGCCGAATTTCTCTCCTCTCGTGTATCTAACCCTAAGCGGAGCTTCCAGCGATCTGCTCAGGTTTCATCCCAGTTTTCAGCCTTGCCGACTCCTGGCCAACTGATTTCGGTTTTCTCATTGCCCAATGGCCTCCCAAATACATCCTCATTGGAATCCTGCACTACAGAAGCAGCGGTGCAATACAGACGTCAATTCTACTAACCCGATCTCACTACAGCCAATATACTGTGCTAGTCTCGCATTTAGTTATTGACCTGTCACTGCAGATGTTCAAGAATGATATGTTATCGATCACAGAATAAATGGACTCACCGCGACATCAAGTGAGTATCACAACTTTCAAGTAATTTTTCACGATACGGCAATTGTCTCTACCTTTCGCGCTGACCCTAATCACCAGGTGCTGTGTCCTCGCGATTTAACTTGTGCCAAATGATTCTTGATTGCTCTCAAACAAATGCCTACGTCGTTGTGTATGTAGAACGACAAGGCCCACGCAAAAGGATTCCATCACCCTATTCCACATTCATGATGTCACCGGGCCTAATGACTGGACTCTCGCTATCGTTCTCGTGGTGAATCAGGTATTCTGGCGTAGCCCAGTTCATGTTCCTTATTAATTTATCACGACATCGTCTGATATTCTGGTTGAGTAGTATCAACGCCTACTTGCAGCCCCAAGTGTTCACATGCTTGGGTGGTCAGGCATTATGAGGGACTCGATGATCTTCGAGTTATCACGCTAGTATTGTACTGACTGGGTAACTTTGTATTTCTCGAGGAGAATGAGTCGTATTCTCACACTCAGCTTTGAGCCTCGTTAACGTCATCTAGACCGTCCACCAGTGACTCAAATTTAAACGTCGATGGGGTTCCCTTCATGTTTCAGTCAGTCGAAGACCTTCACTGACAAGCTTATTCAGGTCCTGCTAAACTGGGTTTCTGTCAACTCTTGGTTGACAAACCAGCAACATTCCTCATTCTCCGGGTACTTTGGGCGTGTCTAGTGCTGCTGTGGTCCGGTCCTGAACCATGGTTCGAACCGGACTTTTGGTCCGGTTCCCCTGTGGTTCAGTCCACGGTCCAGGTGTCAGCCAGAACCGGACCATAGTATGGTTCTCGGTTCTGGCATTGGGCAAACGGTTCGACTTTGGTTCGGACAGGTCCCGAACCGTCCCGAACCCCAAACCGATAATTGTGTTTTCGACAGTATCAGTACCTAGTTTGTACGTACTTGTCTCTGCTTGTCTGCATGCTTTTACTAGTGGTGGGGGCAGAACTACTTGGGCTCAGTTCTGCCGGTTATAACCGGCAGAACTGGCGGGATTCTAGGCTATGTACATAGACTATGATGTGTATGACATTCCTAACGACGACATCAATGTTGCCTCGTCCCATCCCTCATCCTCGCCGTTGTAATTAACCACCTCCACCTCATCTAGAATAGCCTGTGGAATGATTACTTGTTCGACCCAATCCGACTCGCCAAAATCAAAAGCATCTCCCTCGAGTACTTCAACTTCATCAATGCTCTGAACTTCTTCAGTCCTCTTCAACTCTTCGAGAGCCACAAATTCAGCAGTGACGTCGTCAGGCGAGATACTCTCTAGACCTGCAAGAAGGTCATCTGCACCACGAGGCTCGGTTGAGAGCAGGGGTGACTACGCGAAGGATGCTTCAAGATCCTGTGCAGTCTCGACAGCAATGCCAACCTCTTCACAAGTGTGCATGTGAGCATGTCGACGGTGGATGGACTTCCAAGTCTCCGCAGCTTTTACGGCGCTGTGGTGTCAAAGGTTTGCACGAACTTTGCCAAGTGTTTCGAATGTGTCAGACGCTCAAAATTGTTGTCGATCAGTGACATTCTGCCACCCTCCCTTCACGTGAGTTCTGCCGTTCACCAGGAGCCTTTTACTCACCTTTAGTTGTTTCCGCATGCCGCCACTCGTTTGTGCTTGCTTGCACACGGCTGCACTTGCTGCAATGCTCACGGTTTCATTGCTATCTCGTCTGTTAGCGGCTCATCCCTCGACTCTGCATCTCGACGCCTGCCAGTGATTCGCATTCATTCGCAGTCGTTCGTGCTATCTTGAAAAGTCTGCCGCTATTTCCCAGTACCTGCTGCTGCTGCCATACACAATGTGCGTGCCACTAAAGCAGTCAGGCAGTCGCTTCTGCTCACTCAGAAGTCCCTGGAGCAGTCATCTGATTGACGTGGACTGGACAAAATTTTTGCTCGCTACTAGGGTTCGGTTCGCGTTCGAACCCAAAAAAAACCGAACCTGACCGCTCCGAATGGTTCGCAAAGGTTCGGTCCAGGGTTCGTCGACTCTGGTAGAACCAGACCCAGGTTCGGTTCTCGGTTCTTGCTCAACCCTCGCTGAACCGGACTGAACCGGACCACGGCAGCACTAGGCGTGTCTATAGTGATTTCGCACCATGAGTAATACCTTTGCAGAGGTGCAACAGTTGCCAATCGCAAAACGATAAGAGGGCTTTAATCAGCGTTCCAAGTTGGCAGCATTTCATTCTCTATGGAATGAATATCCTTATGATGCACCACCGGCGCCGTCATCGTACACCCCGCAACTCCGAAAATTGAAATATGTTAGCGTCATTCGTACAGGCACAAGATGTAAGTTCGAGTCTGTCCCTCGAAACATGAGCTTCGTCGCGCTCGGCTACACATAGTTTCCGCTCGATGAGCACTCGAGGATTTTGAACATTGAGATGAGTCGTCGACTCTCACCCACCGCCGCACACTTTGATACTCTATTACATAACGAGGCACGAGCGAAGGACTAGAGTTAGGTCTTTGCGCAAGCGTTGGAGGCAGTACGAGCTTTTGGCTTCGTACCACGACGACGCACCTATCTCTCAGTCGCCCTCAGCGACGTACCCTTCGTCCTTTTCTTTTCCCTCCGCCTAAGTCAACATCCCAGTGAAGCTTAAATAAACCCAATTCCCTTTGAGTACCATGGACCGCATTTTAACTGACCCGGCGCTTGAAGCGCAGCCGAACTTCGAATCCGCTGCATACGCTGGATGGCTTAACGCACTCGTCGCAGGAGGCATCACAAGAGAAGATGCCCTCGAAAACATGGCCAACGGTTGGAGGTTTGAGCGCCAAGAGCGCATTACCCTTTGGGAAGAGCAAGTGGAGGAGGACGCTCGCATTCTTCGAGAACGTCTGGAGCGTGAGAGAGCCGAAAAGGAAGTGGAAGAGCAGGAAGAACGTCGTGAAGCCGAGAAGAAGAAACCTAAGATTAACGACTTCGACGCTGGTTCAGTAGTCGCCAATGTCATCATCCCTCGCCCGTCCCAGTACGCCATACAGAAGATCAAAAACATGGAGTACGTGGAGTTGTGGTATTTCAGTCCTGACGGATGCCATGAGGCGTCCACCACTGCTAGATCCACGTCGGATTCAGACGACGCATACGGATTTGCGGAGGTCGACGGCATAATCGCCCTGAAGACCTTAGCGTCCTTCAAGGCATCCCACAAGGCGCTGCAAGATCACGACCTATCATGGCGCCAATTCGATCTGGCAAAGACCAGCTTCCCCGTCCACATCGAGAAGAGCGGATGGCCGGACAAGCATCAACAAGCGTTAGCCTTGTTCTTCACCCTCATCACTAACCATGAACACCGCATGCGCCCACGTGGTGAGAAGACCTTACTTCGGTATGCTGGCTTCGTCCGACGGGAATGGCATGATCGTCTAGCCCAGAACCAGGGCTTCAACATTGGCCTCTTCAACAACGCCCTATACGGCACTATCTCAGACGACGTCTGGGAAGCTGAGCGCGACGAAGGTCTAAAACTGGTGCGTTTTTCTCGCCCTCAAAGAATCATTCAAACATTAACCACATGTATATATAACCTTATTATATCATCTCATCAAATGATCAACATCTGCTCACGCATCAAACGCACCTGCTACCCATCTGCTATCATTGCTCGCTGCTACCGGGAATACTTCCTTCCCCCCCTTCCCACATGTTATCCAATGCTCACCCAACGGTCACCTTCGTGACCTCAGTCTCATGCTTCCGCTCAATGGAACTCATAACACTTTCGATCTCCTTGCTTCCCTACTCGATTACGCGCTTCGCTTCCCTTAACAATTCAATCAATCTGCTTCGCTCCCATGATCATGCTTGCGCTACCCCAAACTGCTCCGTGCCCAATCCAACAGCTTCAGAGTTTGCTGGCTGTGTCAGGATATTCATCTCGCCCTCGAGGTAGGGAGGTCAGCACGAGTCAGGGCAAGCACAGGGAAACATCTCCCCCCCCAGATGACAACCGCTACCACCCCTACAGGTCGTCTAACCCAGTGGCAAAGAAACCATACAAGGGTCAGCCGTCTTTTCCTGCGGGCACAAGCAATTCGGGCCCCTCAGCTTGCGCCCTCTGCCTTGGCCGTTTTCGACACCCCATCCACAAGTGCGCTTCTGAGTTCCTCTGGGACAAACGAACCAAGACTCGTTGTCGATGAAATGCAGAGGGACACCTGGTCAACCCCGAGGGCCTCGAGCTCTGCTACAATTGGCAAAGACCGAAGGGATGTTCAAATACTGCCCGTTCTCACGTGCACGAATGCTCAGGATGCGGGGCAAAGGATCACGGAGCTCAGAACTGCCCTCAAAGCGAGGGCGTCTAAAGCTTGCACCCCATACCAGCCGGAGGCTTGGTCACATTTTCTCAGTGTTTCGGGCCTTACACACAAATATGCACATATACCTAATGGCTTTCGTTTCGGTTTCATGGGCAGTGTCCCTTCTATACATCATACCTATTCCCCCCCTAATAGTCTTTCGTTACTTACACAACATGATACATTCGTTACCATCCTGGATCGAGAGTACTCTACCGGACGTTACATCGGCCCACTATCCAAGGCAGAAACAGAAGAACTTATCGGACCTTTCCAGACAGCTCCGCTTTCTATGGTCCCCAAGCCAGGGAAACCAGACAAGTTCAGGCTCGTACAAAATCTTTCATTTCCACTTCATCCATCCGCAACCATATCCTCTATTAATTCGGCCATTGACTCTGATCTATACCCTTGCACGTGGGGCACTGCTTCAACTATATGCCTCCTCATCTGGTCCCTTCCCCCAGGTTCACAAGGGGCTGTTCGCGACGTGGCAGAAGCGTATCGAACAATTCCCCTCCACCCGTCCCAATGGCCAGGTTTGGTTGTCAAAACAGGGGAGGACAGCTTCGCAATCGACTGCAGCTTTTGTTTTGGATTTTCCGCTTCTGCAGGAACTTATGGTGGGGTTGCAGATGCAGGCGCTGACATCTTCAGATCACAAGGTATTGGCCCAATGTCCAAGTGGGTCGACGACCATTTATTCATCCAAATTCTCCGTGAACATCTCAAAGCTTACAATGACCTACGCAAATTGCGTGCTGCCATTATCGTGAGGAATGGAGGCATGCTCGTGGATGGGGGGCACAAATGGTACCGCGGATCTGACATGCCAGATGGGAGAGTTGAAGAATTTGACGAAGATTTATCCTTCCCCATCCTCGACCTATCAGCAACATCTCCACGTTCGTCCGAAGATGCCCGTTTCACTTTCTGCTTCGATGACATCAACCGACTGTCTAAAATTCTTGGTATCCCTTGGGAGCTCGCAAAAGACATTCTCTTCTCCTCATGCCCTCCATTCGTCGGTTTCCATTGGGACATTGCATCGTGCTCCATCTCGATTCCGCCCAAGAAGAAGGAAAAATACCTGGCGGCGATTCGAGAATGGGAGACCAGACCTTCGCACACTTTACAGCAAGTGCAGGAACTCTACGGAAAATTACTACATGTTTCCTTGGTTATACCGGCAGGACAAGCTTATCTCGTTTCCCTCGAAACCATGCTTTCCATCTTCCATAATCGTCCTCACATGCCTCGTCGTCCCCCAAAGAACACAGGCGAAGACTTGCGCTGGTGGAAAGCCAATCTCGCACAGCCTATCGTCACTCGACTCATTCCAGGGCCCATCGAAGTCACTGACCCCTCGGCTTACTCAGACGCTAGCTCAGGTACTGGCGTCGCGATTTGGATCAATGGCAGGTGGAGGGCATGGCGCCTCCTCCCAGGCTGGAAAGACGAAGATCGAGACATCGGGTGGGCAGAAGCAATTGGTATGGAGTTCCTCGCTATCACGCTCTTTGGTCAATGCCCAGAGGGCAGCTGCATTAAAGTTTTTGGCGACAATCGAGGGATCGTCGAGGGTTGGTGGAAAGGGAGGAGCAGAAACAAAGCCACTAACACCATCTTCAAGCGCATTCACAAGCTCACTGCAGTTTCAAAGTGCTCGCTCATCACTCGCTACGTTCCCAGCGCTCACAATCCAGCCGACGGCCCATCCAGGGGTGTATACCCACCATCGAGCTTGCTACTCCCCCCAATCCGTATCCCTCAACCCCTGCAGGCCTTCATCGCAGACTTTGATGATCCCCGAATCCCTGTTGAGACTCATAAGCCCCGTGCGGATGCCAAAACGTACCCACTCGTCAGCAACCACAGACAATTCAAGCGCAGCAACCTTAACGACGAGCTCCGTCGTCAAGGAGAAGAAATCTTCAAAGCGACGCAAGCTTAGTAAGTCAATTTGCATTGCATCAGATATACGTCGTCTAACTAGGCGCACCTAGTTGCTAACTACCCTGCCAATCTAACACCTCGAGAATCTGTCCTGCATCCCCACTGTTCCACCAAGGATAGACTGCGCCTATGGCGCCCAGCCACAGACAATTCTCATTCGTCTCCCCTTCCACATGAGGATGCACAACGCACATACGTCCACAACCCTGGTAGTGGCGAGTAAATCAAAAACTCTATCATGGGTCCATGCGTCGAGCCCCAAATCGTGCGTTCCCTCTACTTTTGAATGGATTTGTCAAGACAATAATACGGGACGGCAGGACCACCCGATGGTCGATGATAGGCAGGAAGTATCCTGGATGTGACATCTACGACCTTGACAGATCCTCGCTTCTTTGAGCAGGGTGAGGAATATGTACGGAGAATAGATCAGGTGGCAGTGATTCAACGAAATGTCTCGTGCATTGTTCATGATTAGTGCGGATAGTGCCAGAGGTTAGTGTAGTCTTTCCAAAGGCATCCAGAATGCTACGATCACTTGTACTCTTGAACTCTATTAGGATTGAATTTTATCGGGGAAACAAGGGATGACATGCATCTCATTCTTGGTGATATTTGTCTCGAAGCCAAAGGCCTTGACAGAGTCGTGTGTGTCCTGTGAGGGAATTCCCCAACATGGCTTTGGCACCAATTTTAATCAGTCCAGCGATGATGCTGTGACGTGGTCCATAGTATTTTATTTTGTGTGTTAGTGCTAGTAGGATTCGTAACAACATATCAGGTGCATCGAGTCACGTGAACCATCATAACTTGTTCTGCTCTTGAACCGCTTCTTGCAAACAGTTGTTCTGATGTCCGCATACGGTACTACGCGCTATCACGGCCAGCAATCAACGAACTCAACTCCAGCATCAACAACCCTTTTACACCGCCTGACATGGGAGGGTACCATTCCCCTCTAATGAGTTACCAGCGAATTCCGATTGTGGCCTAGAATTTTATCATATTCAAGCTCCTTGTGTCAGTTACCTGCCTCCTCTTATGCCTGAGATATGGCGGGTCCTGAGCAAACACACGCCTACCAAACGGTCCCAAATAAATACATGCCCCTTCTCCCATCGTCATTGTCGCTGCATCTACCCTTTACTCGCGCGCTTCATTCAATTTGGATGTTTGTCGGGTTGATATATTTATACTGCTTGCTTACTGCATTTACACACCTACTGTATCCACACAGCTCCCCACCTCGGCTTCCAATGCAACGCGTCAATGAAACACCAAGCCACTACTACCCTCCCAGATCGGCACACTCGTACAATTGAGCTCGAAGTCGGCCCTTATTCCCAGTCAAAACCCACTACACGCACATACACAAACATACAGTGACTAGTGCTGCCGAAGTCCGGTTCAGTCCGGTTCTCTGCCAATTTTTCCGAACGCCAAACTGGACCACAGGTTCAGGTTCAGCTGTTTGGTCGAACTCTGGACCGAACGTCACCGAACGCGTTCGGGAGGTCCGGTTCGCGTTCGAACCAGGTTCGACCACCAAACTAGGTTTGGTACCCAGCATAAACCCGTACCCGTCCTGACAGGTACAGTTTTTTTGGCGGGTACCACAAATAGCAATATAAATACGAATGGGTGTCAGCATGTGCGAAAAAGTGTGAACATTAACATCAAAAAACACATAAAAATACCTGTAAGTAATGTAGATACATGCACCCACCACAAATAAGACTAATATTGCCAAGAAGAAGTGGCGACCAACATGGACAAGCACAAACATATGAGGACAGTTGTGGACACAAGTGAAAAGAAGTGTAAATGGGCGCAGACAAGTGCAGATGAGTGAGGGCATGTGCTGACGTGCACAAATAGTGGGAACGAGCGCAGAGACAGTTGAAGACAAGTACCGCAACATACTGACATGACGTGCGCTAATGTGAGCGCAGGGATACCCATGTGCTGAGTGACAATTACACATGCGGCAGCATGCACACACGAGCCAGGACAAGCACAGACAAATGAGTAACATACGAGAAACAATACTTAGACAACTCACCTAAATTGGCCACGAGATGTGAACATACACAAATGTTCGCAAATAAATCATGTTTGCAAACGACGGACGCAGACAAGTACAAGCGAGACGCACATGATCGGACATGTGCAAGTATGCATTCAAATGTTTAGTTATACTAATAGTTATAAATGACTGAAAAATCATACCTATATTTAACAAACGTGCAGGGGCAGGTGGGCAGGCTTGTACTGAAGGGTGCAAGCATACAAGAGAAACAAACGAAATGGCAAATATTGTAGGTGAGTTCAAACAGGTTCGGACGCGTCCGAACCGGTTCTGGGTAACTCCGAACCCCGAACCTGTTTGGAAGTTCGGTCCAGGGGCCATGCCGGACCTGTGACCAGACCATGAGTCCGGTTCGGAAAAGTTCGGGTTCGAACCAAGGTTCAGAACTGGACTGCGGCAGCACTAACAGTGGTTGTATGCGCATGTAAGCATCAGCCCATTTGTGTATGTACAAACATCTGAAAATGATCTGGCGTGTAAGACCATGTATATTGAGGACAGCGTGTTTTGACTTTGTCTGGGTGTGTAAGACCGTGTATATCAAGAACAGCATTTTTGACTACAAATGTTACAAAGCGAGTGCAATGACAACAGACGAGAGCATGATGCAGCGAGTTGGTGTGAATAGTGCAGTGAGCGAGTGAGACGAGAACATAATACAGCGAGAGCATGATGCAGCGGGCAGGTGAAACAAGAGCAGCATGCAGTGAGAAAGGGAAACAAATAGAACAAAGAGGCCATGACGAATGTAGAGACAATGGGCCTGCGAAGCGAAGAAACGAGCCCCTCATTATACAGCTGCTCCCTTATCCTCTAGGACTCCTTCGAGTATACTGGCATCCATGTTCAAGGGAGCGACAGCAGGCTCGTGGTTTGGCAGTCTACCAGTGGCAGTTTTTGCGACGGCGAGTTTGTTGGCATATTTCTTGTCATGCAAAGTCTTGTCAACGATCTGCAGAGTCAAGATGATGTGACACACACCTGTCTTTCCGCAAGATCAAGCTTCTTCCAGAATGTCTCAAACTGAGAGTTGGTTCCACCCTCGTGCTGTTGTCCCCATTCGATGCAGCAAAGTCCTCTACAATCAAGTGAGTTGTAAGTGAACTGCGACACGATACCAGATGATTCACTTAGCCGTTGCACGTGTTTGCTTTTCCGCAACTAGTTCCTTCCTTTTTCCGATAGCAGGATCAGTGACAGTCGTTGTAGATTTGACTTGGGCCGGGGTAGACACATCAGCGGGAATTTTGTGCATCACACAATTCAAGAATTGGGAAAAAGTCAGCTTTGATCTTTGGGTGCCAGGAAGTGGGTCATGCATGTCACCAGAACCATTGACATTGACCGGCGGTGCATTGGCGCCACCGCCGAACTCAGCCATAAGACATCGTGGTGAATTAGTTTGAAGGGTGCTACTCGGGCTAGAATCATCGCCCCCGAAAAGATTCTCAAGTGGATTGATGATCTGTTCAACACAGTAAGTGAGAAGTTTACACGGATCATTGCAAATTAGTTATCTAGATACAAAATAAGATTGTGAAGCGTTGTAATTACGCTGCGATATGAAATAGCCAAAGTTGTGGATGGGCGCGCATGTACATGTATCCCTATGTATCATTGTGTACTGTTATGTATGTACGTGTTGTGGGTTTTGACTGGGCCTTATTTTTGGCACATCTTCCTTCATCGGCTATATCCAAGCACTTTCCATTTTCCAAAAATTACATCGCTAATTTCGCATCTCTGCAGGTATACATTCATCATATGTACCCATGCTCCAGTCATCCCTTCGTATGTGTTCAAAACCCCTACCACTTATATCAACAAGGTGTTTACTTTTGTGTGCATGTCTGCACCCTGCTACGTCCAACGGGAAAGAGTATGGAATGGTGTTTAGTGGGGCAAAGTGAATATCCCTTGCCTGTTCAACCCAGCGCATCACTGATTTGTTGACTACCTCCCACCCGCAGACTCACAGCTCGTAAACAACATCAACTCCCCTGCCCCGCTACTATTCTCCGTAAAGCATCCCTCAGTCTCATTATCCATTGAGCACGCAACACAACACAAAGCCGAGATAGAACAGTAGCTCAGCGCTTCGATACACTCGACGCATATACTCACTATCTCCCACCTTTGCGGCCCCATTCGTCCTCGCCATCTCCCAATCCAAAGTGAAACATAACACCAACTAGCCTGCAGACACATCAACCACGTATAGGAACGCTTGCCGCTGTGCAGGACTCAACAGAGGTGGAAGATGGGTGAGTCGTTTGCATTATCAGTGCTCTCCACGACTCTGATGCTATATGGGCGCGTACAGTTGTGGTGGATGCTAAGATGTACCTTGCATTATTTCATGACCGCCGTTCTGGGGTTGACGTGACCTTCGTGGAGGCACTCGTCCGCAAACTTGATCTGGGGAGGTTCAGGGCTGGATGAGAGGTGATGTTTGTTTTTTCTGATGATTGGATGCGGGTGGTAATGACGAGGGGACAAGTTCAATTCTGCTAACCAATGCCATTTATCCAGCCAATTGATGTCTGCCGTTCCAGCTGTTGGTGATGCTCTGTGCCCTCCAGCCACTTTCCCTCGTGTCAACGCCCAACGTTGTTGTCACTTCACGCCTTGCCCAACTTGCAAACAGGTGGGGTCAATTTCTCATTGCCTTCCGAGGCTGCTTGCGAAGCTCACGTTGATTTTTTCCTTGTTCGTTCATCACCTCACCGGAATCTCAGTACATCACTTCCTACGACTACGTCGACTCCAAATACGCCCAAATATCCGCAGTTCAGCGTTCACCCCTCCATGCCAAGCTCTGCATTTACAACCATTTTTCCCTACACGATCTCTAGCACATCAGTGTCCTTCATCCCACGTGCAGCGAGCACACTCTTCCATTTCAACAGCAGCAGTAGAGCTGTTTCAGCTTCGAGTCACAGTACACCAAGACCGGACTCATGGAAGGTGTTTTGGGATGCAGGAAAAGTTGGCCCGTCGGTTCCAGGGATATCAACCGGATTTTTCTGGGGAACACCGAGGGGTGTACAGCGTAAAATCGATAGCCTAGCATCTTGCGCCAACGGTACATCAAACCTGTTGAAGTGGTATACAAATATGATGGTTTGTGATGGAAAACACCCGTTCCAAAAGAGCGTTTACTTTCACCTCGCCTTCCACGAGATGGGTGGCCTGAGTAATAAGTCCATCAAAGTGCGATTCTGAAGAGTTCTTGCTCAGCGGTGCGAAGTGCTCTGGATGCAACATGGTTTCCTGTAGCGAACAACTGACACGTTGTGTGTATTGAGCCATGCGTTAAGCGCTCCTGTCAGTTGGTGATCCTCAAAACTCTTAACGCTTGACATTCTGATCAGTTTGGCTCGAAGTCGTAGTTGCGCGCCGTACTAATACATCCGATCCAGTGGTTGTTTGGATTCCAGGCTTTTGCCAAACAACATACTGACATGACATAACTTTGATCTTACTCAGCGAGGGCATGCTCGCGGACTCAGGGACACGCCATGAGCCAGACATTCTGAATGGCCAGAAGCTTATGAAGCTCCGCGGGGACGATTGAACGAACGGCTGCAGGACGCTATACAGTAAGTAAAAATTTTCCTTCCTCTTGTCACAACGATGCTATGAAACGACTCAGTTAGTCTCCCCTAGCTAAACAGACCTTCATAGACGAAGGAAAATAATCGTTCTTCTTCAGGCAGTTAGAGCGGACACAACCAACCTCATTTTCTTCATTTTACACCCTCCATTGCATCTTTGCACCCCGCCTTCCCAAATTGAAAACCCCCGTCAACCCTCATCCCACGGGCAGGGATGTCTGGTCTGTCTGCAATAGGTTGTGGGATGTTCGGTATCAGGATTTGCGAGTCGCCGTTTGTGATTCCACGTTCTTCCTGCTCTGCAAGACTTGTGAGCAAATGTGCGTCTTCCTTCACTGGCTGCGTACAAGGGCTATACACGAGATCATGTTGCTAATTTCATCTCTCTGCAGATACGTCTACCCTATGTCGCCATGCTCCGGCCATCCCCCTTGTATGTGTTCAGCACACGCCTACCACTTGACGTCAACAAGGAGCTGTTCACTTTTGCGTGCACCTCTGCGAAGTCCAACGGGGAATGAAGGTACAGAATTTTAACCCCCCCCTCTTGCATACTCGCATATCTCGTAAAAGACATCAACTACAGTACATCGCTCCCTCCGTCGGGGCTATCATCCATTGGGCACACAGCACACTGAAAAGCCAAAGTCAAGTAGTGGCTCTCGGGACTCCCACTCGCATTTTGGGCGAAGAGCCTTTCATGCCTGCTCACCCTCTCATGGTGCAGAGGGACGATTCAGTCTTTGTTGTTTTCTCGTCCTTGATGTACGTTCAGGTGAGATATTTTTGTCGGGTCTCCCTTATATTTCTAAGTCCGCAGTAGCATTTGGCCTACTCGAAAATGTTGTTTGACGTGCGAGTTGTCACAGCTCTCCATGGCTTGGATGTTGTGTTGGCGTGGAGAATGCTAAGATGGACCTCGCTGATGGAATCAGGGTGATGTTGCTGTTGTTGGCAGTTTGGATGCAGGTGACGATGGTGAGCAGATTTCGAGCCTGTACAATGAGATTCAACTGCATCTGGTGCACATACAGATATTGGGAGTCTACAGGATGAAGTGTAAATATCGCAGTAAGGCGTATAGATGTGTTTGGACAAGATGTGCTTAAGCTGCTCGATACGAGAAACACGGTATTCATGCGGGCATCCAGGATATATCGCGTTGTAGCGCAGGGAAGTAACAATTGTACACAATAGATGCAAGGGGGTACATGTTGGAAACTGAGGCGCCCTGAGGATATACTGTCGAGGAAGTCGGGGATTACAATAGGATGCATTCTTGCTGCAATGGTGATGGAGGTGTGGAGGCAAACAGTCTCGTGTCCTGGGTATCTATGAAAACATGAGGTTGGTTGCAACGAAGCAGTATAATACACACACCTTAGTGCACGACACCCACAATCCCTTCAAAATTCACCTCGACCGTACTCAACACTACCAACCTCCAGTAAAATGTCGAAGCTTATTTTAATCACCACACCCCTGCGGAAGTTCGAAGGTCATGGACAAGGCGTAAGGGCAGTCGCATTTTTCCATGATAAACGACGGATGGTTACGAGCTCAGAAGACAAGATGCTTCGTCTATGGGACTTGAAGCCAGGTGAAGTGTTGAAGAAGATGGAAGTGCATAGCGGTGAGGTGTTGGCATTGGCAGTATCACAAAATGGGCAATTCACAGCAAGTAGTGATAGAAGTGGAGTGCTCATCGTCTGGCATCTAGAAAATGGGGAATCACTCACCCAATCCATTAAAGCCCATTCTGATTCGATCTACTCACTGGACTTTCTCCTGATGGTACGGCACTAGCCACTGTACCCCTGCCTTCCAGAGGCATATGGCGAATGTTCGTGGAATCTAAATTGATTACAAAGTCATGGGTAGCACTCAAGACCGCTTCTCCTGTGCGACTCGGAGTATCCTGGTATTCATTCTACAAAACAGTTCGCAACATCTCGTAATTTTGGAGGCACGCTGCGTCAACCTTGAGTATATGTACCTACCCTACTTCCCAAATAAAACCGTCTTCTTTGCCGTGCTCCAGCATAGGTCCCTCGAGCAACAACTCGAATGCCAGTTGATCGGCCAGCTTGCGGTACCCCAACGGAGTATAAAGCGAGTGGATACCCAAGAAGCACTTCTTGACAAGGTCCCAGGACACATTGTACGATCCTGATGGACGCAGGGTACTGAGCTCCACTGACCAAAAGTGAGTCTTTGTCTCCGCGGATACAAGAGCATCCACTTTCAGCAATTCCTCTACCAGTGGATGAATGATAAAGAACAGGGGAACGAAAGAAACTCCTACACTTTACGATTTGCTACCATGCAGCAAGGAACTCCTTGCCGGAAAGTGTCGTGATCGGGGGGAGCTTTCTGAACACGATGATGTACAGGATACAGCTGCCCTGTTTGGCCGATTCGGCGTCTTTCAGTCCTAGTGCGATTCTGATTCTGGATGTGGATGTTCCTTTAAACTTGTAGAACCTGGACCAGACCAGGTCTGGGACGTGGCCCCGCACATCCAGATCTAGTTGCGCAATCTTGTAGACCTCGTCGAGGATGTCCGGTTCACTCAGACGTGTCTCTTATGGCCAAAAGAGCTTGGCAACCAGTTCGGGGGATTCATTGAGAAAACGGGGATCCCACTGTAGACCTGATAGAGCTTTGCTCTTTGCTGGAAACATGGTAGTTGCACGTCCACGTATACCGAAATGAACTATGCACTCATCAGATTTCAAACCGAATTCGAGGTCGATTTGCGTATCCTCGACCATCACCTTGCCCAAAAATCCGGGCTTGGCCTAAATACCCGGTTAAGGCCAATCAATAAGCAGTAGAACGAAGTTGACATCATGGCAGAGCCAACGGTTAAGTTTGTGGCGCAGGATCATCTTCCCATCAACAATAGTTAAAGTCTAAATATGGAGCAAAGCTTATGTACGCCGCATCCGTAGGTCTGGCTTGACTGTAGATTTGAACACATGTAGTGCGAAAGAAGTTTGATTGTGGAAAATTCAAGTGAGTGCATTCAACAAATATTGCATGAGGTCAGGAGATTACTTTTCATCGGCATGACACGCCACCGATGGACTCAATAATTTTCTCGATACAACAGGATATAATCGACGTATGGTAGGAACCGACCAGAGGGGGGGCTAATGGAGGATCTTCGACATCCTGACCCTTCATCTTATCTCAAATGGCTCGATACCAATGAGGCGGGCCATCCTTCCCCAGCGCCTCCTTCAAAGCCTTATATCTTGCCTCTGGCTGTGTGTGGGTTGGCAAGCGTTCCCCTGCAGCGCAGGGATCGTCACAAGCGAAGGCAATGCACCAGAAATATTTGCCCTTGGGAGTTTTCACTCGACGAAATCTGGTGCAGGTGAGAACGCCTGTTGCTGCCATGATATGCCTCGAGGCCAGTCTAATGAGATCTTGCGAGTCTTCGGCTGTCTTGGCGGGCGGATAGCCCACATCGACGGCTCGCTGATGCAACCAGCTATCGTTCACCAGATATCCGCAGTATTTTACCATGACTACGATACACGAAGCATGAAGCATTGGAATCAAGACGGGGTCTGATGCAACTGTATGCTCTCACCTTGTATCTGTGATGAATTAAGTATGGAGCCCATGTCTTTGCCGCGTCTTGCTTTTTCACACTGGATGTCACGTGACAAGGCACGTGTTTCCACCCTCTCATACAAACCGTACGATGTCCCAGCGGTCTGCCTCGTCCGCATTGATTATACACCTGGTGAGTACGAGTTCCGTGGCACGGGATTTTCCCAATGAGACGTGCGAGACGTTGGGTCCCGCCACTGCCAGGGATGACTCCGAGGTTGACTTCTGGCTAGCCAAGTTGTGCTGAAGGTGCTGCGAGAATAATATCAGCCTGCAAATTGATACAAATGCAAGCTCCAAGCCACCACAGAGCTGAAGGAAAGCACTCGAATAAAAACATGATAACTGACAGGTGACTCTTAAGAACATACGGCGTAACCGCTGACAGCTGCAATGACCGGCTTTATACATAAGCTTAGGAATAACTTCTGCGAGTGAGGTGAGTAATATCTCTTGCCTGTCCAACCCAGCGCATCGCTGATTTCTTGACTATCACCCACCTGCAGACTCACAGCTCGTAAACAACATCAACCCCCCTGCCCCGCTACTATTCTCTGTAGAGCATCCCTCAGTCTCATCATCCATTGAGCACACAATGCAATGCAAAGCCGAGATCGACCAGTGGTTCAGCGCTTTGATACATTTGATGCATATACTCACTATGGGGTGTACCTCCCATCTTTGTGAACCCATTTGTCCTCACCATCTCCCAATCTAACGTGAAACATAACACAAACTAGCCCGCAGACACATCAACCACATGTAGGAGCGCTCACCGTTGTCCGGACTCAACAGAGCTGGAAGATGCGTGAGTCATCTGCACTATCAATGCTCTCCATGACTCTGATGCGCCTTGCATTGTTTCGTGACTGCCGTTCTGTGGTTGACGTGACCGTTGTAGATGCACTCATCTGGAAACTTGATGTGGGAAAGTTCAGGGCTGGGTTGGGAGTAAGTCGGGCGGGATGAGAGGGGATGTTTATTTTTCCTGATGATTTGGATGCAGGTCGTAATGACGAGGGGACAAGTCCAATTCCGCTAGCCAATACCGGTGTCCAGCCAATTGATGTCTACTGTTCCAGTTGTTGATGATCCTCCGGCCACCTTCCCCAGTTCCCTCCAGCTGCTTTCCCTCGTGTCCACGCCCGACGTTGTTGTCACTTCACGCCTTGCCTAACTCGCAAAAAGGTGGGGTCAATTTCTTGTTGCCTTCCGAGGCTGCTTGCGGAGCTCACCTTCAGGTACATTTCTCATCATTGATTTTTTTCATGTTCGCTCATCACCTCACTGGAATCTCAGTGGATCGCTTCCTACAATTACGTCGGCTCCAAAGATCCGTAGTTCAGCATTCACCCTCCATGCCGAGCTCTGCAATTGCAACCATTTTTATCTGCACAAGCTCTAGCTGTCCTTCATCTCACGTGCAGCGAGCACACTCAGGCTCTTCCATTTCAACAGCAGCAGTAGAGTTATTTCAGCTCCGCATCGCAGTACACCGAAATTGGGCTCATGGAAAATGTTATGGGATGCAGGAAAAGTTGGTCCCTTGATTGCAGGGGTATCAACTGGATTTTTCTGGGGAACAGCGAGGGGTGTGCAGCGTAAAATCGATAGACCAGCACCTTCTGCCAACGGTACATCAAACCTGTTGAAGTAGTGTATAAATATGATGGTTCGTAATGGCAAACACCCCCTCTGGGAGAGCGTTCACTCTCACCTCGCCTTCGACGAAATGGGTGGCCCGAGTAATAAGCCCATCAAAGTGTGATTCGGAAGACTTCTTGCTCAGCGGTGCGAAGCGCTCTGGATGCAACATAGTGAGCAACTGACACGTTGTGCGTGTTGAACCATGCACTAAGCGCTCCTGTCAGCAATCTGGTAATCCTCAAAATTCTCAATGCGTGACATTCTGATCAGTTTGACTCGAATTCGTGGTTGCGCACCGTACTAATACATCCGGTTGTTTGGATTCCAGGCTTTTGCCAAACAACATCCTGACATGATACAAACTTTGATATTACTTCATCTCTACGAGGTCATGCTCGCGGACTCAGGGACAAACCATGAGCCAGACGTTCTGAATGGCCAAAAGCATATGAAACTCCATGGGGACGATTGAACGAACAGCTGCAGGACGCTATACAGTAAGTAAAAACCTTTCCCTCTTGTCAAAACGACACTATGAAATGACTCAGTTAGTCTCACCTAGCTAGACAGACCTTCATAGATGGAGGAAAATACTCGTTCTTGTTCAGGCAGTCAGAGCGGGCACAGCCCACCCCATTTTCTTCATCTTACACCCTGCACCTCCATTGCATCTTTGCACCCCGCCTTCCCAAATTGAAAAGCCCCGTCGACCTTCATCCCACGGCAGGGATGTCTGGTCTGTCTGCAGTAGGTTGGTGAGCATGGCGGAATGCTCTGTATCAGGATTTGCGAGTTGCCATTTATGATTCCGCGTTCTGTCTGCTCTGCAAGACTTGTGAGCAAGTGTATGTCTTCCTTCACTGGCTGTGTACAAGCGCTAAATACGAGATTGTCTTGCTAATTTCATCTCTCCGCAGATGCGTCTACCCTATGTCCCCATGCTCCGGCTATCCCCTTGTATGTGTTCAGCACACGCCTACCACTTGACATCAACAAGGAGCTGTTCACTTTTGCGTGCACCTCTGCGAAGTCCAACGGGGAAAGAGGGTACAGAACAATATTAATGGTTTGGGATGAGAATGAGGTGAGTGATGTTGCACTCGGCATATCACTGATTTAAACCCCCACACTCGCATAGCTCGTAAAAGGCATCAACTTCGGCACTCCCACCAATCCTGTCATCTTTTGGCCTCAGCACTTAGTACGATCATACCAGGGTCTATCGTGCCGAACTCATCCGCTTCTCTCCCTCTCACCTGAACTTCATCCGTAGTCTCGATATCCCTACACCCCGTCTTCTCCTACCACTCATTCCGCACACCACTCGATTCTCAATGCTCCGTGTTGTTCGCCTTTTGTTTCATCGCATCATCACGCCTACTGCTAGCATTGCCAGCAATTCTATCAGACTTGAGAGTGGGTCACTCGAATATGTTTGATATTCATTTCGTGATCGTCTCACTCTATCTACAGCCATTAGCGGAAAAAATCCCTTCCAAGTGCATTCCCGCCGGCATTTACATATCTATCAACGTCGACTCGAGGAGACGCTGGAAATCTGCCATCAGAGTTTTTCATCCGACGAATCTGTAGTGTGGGACGATACCACGAACCTGTAAAGTCCACTGAAACTTTCGAACGCGATTTGAGAACTGATGTCTGGTTGATAGATCATCGCATCCGTCACCTGCATTATCAGTGGAGATCAGGGCGTCCTATGAGGTTGACTGAATACTAGGCAGTGGGGAAGTCATTGGAAAACCTGCGGGATGAGTTGCGCGACCATGGAGATGTGGGGTATGCCTGGTCATATCAATCGTGCTCAAAACTTGCAATATACGCCGCGAAATGATTTCGCTCTTTTTTCTCTTCTTCCGCATCTTTGGGGTCTCGGAACTTCTCGAAGGTTCCGAAGACGTCGTTATCATCCACCTCACCTATGCCAGGGGTTGGTGAGTTGGTATTAAGCATCAAGCCGGTGCCATCGAGTGTCGTCTTGACTCTTGCCAAATTTCTGGCGCCTCCGAGTCAAATCCAGTAAGTAATTTCATACCCTGCACATCAGATATCATGACCTCGCATTGCCTCACTGATGACTCTCAAGTCCACCATCTTATATCCGCGTCTAGTCCCATACATGGCGGTATATTGAAGTGACTGTCCTTGGCGAAAATTTCCATCACTGTCGTTCAATTCAACCTCGTCTTTTGAGACGTCCCAGCACGTTCTACCCAACGTTGGACTGGCAGCGACTTAGTCTGTGTCCTTCCTTCACAAGTGGTGTTGTCGCTATACATGACCCGTCGCTCCGGGACTGAGAAGCATTTGGCAGACGTAGTTCCCCGTGATAGCATGAGTCTGCCACACCCCTCGAGGGGTCAAGCAATATGGCGTGCTTCTTCCTATCACTGGTTTGAGGGTGACCGAGGGACTCTGTGATTTTTGTTATCTTATATTCATATCCCGGCAGTTACTTGCGGGATGAATAAATTGATGATGTTTTCCTCATTCTATGTAGAACTTCGTATGATCATGTCCGTTTCTCAGACCAATTTTAAAGGTAAACCACGTTAACAACTTGGATGCAGCCCGCGTGATATTATTCGTGAGTACTGAGTCACAACCCAGTTATAACAAGAACGCACTATCGTACATCCAACCTCACAGCTGACGTAAAAGGAGGACTACATCGTTGGGTCGTCACGCACCCGTCAATGAATCGACATGTCGAGGATCTTGGTTGGCATCAAGAGGTGTCGTTTGATTGAAGGTCCGCTTTGGTGGCTAGGTCAAGGCGTCCATCCGCGAGGAACAAGCTGTATGCTCAAGCAGAAAGACAACTCGGCATGCTGGCTATGCGCTCTGAGTCAGTAATCTGTTGAAATGTGGTGTTTCTCACCATTATAAACAATTTGATCAGGCTCCATTGAAACGTGTGTCGGACCGGCAAGTACGACAGACATCGAAATGTCGTACGGAGTTTCATGAACATCCGCCAGCACGGTTATCCAATCGCGACGACCAATAACATCCAAGGCGAAGCGTGCCTCGTTTTCCACTTGCAGATGCTACTACCAAGGGTGAGTTGGCGATGACGAGTGAAAGGGAAAGAGACATACTCTGGCATTGATTGCCATGATGGCCCGCAGTTGGTATAAATGCCAAGTACACAAATGAGTCCTTGAGCGCCGTGCTAATATAAGTAGCAAGAACACGAAATTTACGTTTTGTGTTATGAAACCCAGCCAGCAAACATATGCTGTGTTGGTGCGGATGGGAGGCAGGCAAGGCAATGAAGGAGGTTTATGTTGAGTATGTGGTCAGATAGCTGTACAAGTCATCATCAGCGACAATATTTACATTCATACCTTTGGACAGAGGAGAACGATAGCGCTGACAATCGCTTTGCAGATGAGAGCAGTCGCGTTGGCGATGCCTGTTTGCTGCACGAATGATGATGAAGTTAGCTGCCTTCAAATAAGGGATGGAATATGCATACGAGGGCTGGCTACGTCTCAATGACTGTGTTCCGTATGCCGCCTTGCGATGAACTTGACGAGGGGGTAGTGATGATTGTGCGGCAGTCGTCTCGTGCACGTTCTTTCCGAATTAGAGTGGAAGACGAGAATGACGAGACACCCTAGAATGCTGACAATGTTTTGCGCGTCTGAGCCACCTACACCTTATTGTTTTGTTATCCGTATGTTCGACTTTGTGATGGTGATGTGTGCAGTGTGATGTTACACATGCTGGGATTGAGGTCTCAGCCTCGGAATGTATCCATGGCAAACATCCGAGGCTCTTCCTTCTTCTAAAGGATCTGGCTTAGCCGCTAAGGGGAGACTACTAGTAGTACAAGCATCATGACATATACTTACGTGCGTGCATTCAATCATACATGTCCGCGATCTGCAGCATAATCAGATTCAGCAGAGCATTTCTCTAGGCACAAAAATAAAGTTAGGCGTCTGCTCAGTGGTTTTGCCTAGCCGCCTTGAATGCTTAGCGCTTGAAGTCAATACTGCAGCAAACAAATATTGCCTCGATGCAGCCTCGAGGCCCCAAGTTTGCCATATGTAAACAAATGGCTTATCACACCCTACTTCGCTTCAGACTGATCTTGATTCCTCAAGCTATTCACAACGAGTAAAGACAATAGCTGACTCCAGAACCCCACGCTGGTGAAAGCTCGGTACGTAGTTCATCAGGGTCACTTGTTTATGAAATACTGACTCTGAGACCCCCATCGTCTAGGGCCGAGCGCATCACAAAATGCGTCTGATTCTGAGAAAGGGCAAGAAGGCCGCTAAAAAGATTTCGGTGAGTTAACCAGAATACGAATGTCCTGGAATTAAGCTGAG
This sequence comes from Suillus lakei, assembly GCA_016628065.1. Taxonomy (NCBI): domain Eukaryota; kingdom Fungi; phylum Basidiomycota; class Agaricomycetes; order Boletales; family Suillaceae; genus Suillus; species Suillus lakei. The sequence continues at coordinate 134,576 of JABBWA010000030.1, read as the reverse complement.
ATTGTACAAAAGTGCTCGAATGATTCCTGCACCCCCGACCCAGTTCTCCCGATAACCAGTTATGAAGGTTCTTCATCAACCCCGTGTATTGAGGTATGTGCTGAAATTTTCAGCTTCTGCACTTTCTCTAATTTCAGGTGGTCGCAAATGTTCAGGATGCCACGTTGGTCGTAAAGGAACGTGCTGATCCTCAACAGGCCCTCCAAGATGCCGAAGCAGCTGCGGAGGGCATCAAGTCACCTTCGGGACGTGCACGAGATATAGCCACTGCCGTTCAAGATAGATCAGCAGATCTTGATACTGCGGACAATGTCCAGGACACATATCTCCGACCCCTGGAGATATTCGACACTGTTATCGAGGAAATCGCGAATGTATGGACCTTTACTCTTGATCGGAACCGAACTAATCCCGTTTGATAGGTACATCCATATGCAAAGATGGCACTTGGTGTATTGTCTCGTGCCTTCAAGGTATGTTTCTCTTCACTCTCATTCCTATCTATTGCTCAGAAACCATTCTCGCAGATCATTCCCGCTCAAGCGGATCGCGATAACGCAGTACTTGAGCTTGTCAAGAAATTGGCTCAAGTTTACCTCTTCATGACGGAAGACAAGAATTTTCGCTTTTTATTGAAGCCAGCTGTCCTTGGACCGATCTCACAGCAGACCCTCGAATACGCCCATTTTATCACAGATTATTCAGAGACCAAGAACTTTTGTGAGTCTTACAGATCATTGCGTGATGCACCTTCTCAATCTTCTACCATCATCGTAGGGAAGGGACTTGGAAAGAACATCGTCTCGGAAACGATCCAGGAGTACCGTAATGTGTTGGATGCGCTCATGCAAAATTTTCGCGAGGGATCCATCCTCAGCGGCACCACTAATTCATCTACCCCCATCCAACCCCTTCATGCATCCTTGCGATTTCCTCACCGAACCATCATACAATAAGGAGTTTTTCGTCGACGTGTCGAAGGTACAACGTGACCTTACTTTTGCGTCACTTCGAGTGATGGAACATGGTCTTCGCTTCAATATCGGCGATTTGAAGTCTTCATATCTCCCGAATTGCAAAGATCCCGGGCTGCAAGAACGAGTTAAAACACACATTCCCCTACACCCATCCTATTCCAGTCGAATTTGGACTATGCACGTAAGAACCACAGTCTTCGACGAGGAGCTCGCAAAAGAAGTAAGATTGCTCTTCAATCACGAGCGGCCGTCTTTCTGGCTGGAGCCTCTCGCCCTCACCGATGTGCTCAGCGGTGCAGGTGCCGCCCTTTCACTGATTGCCCAGTGGCCAAAGGTGAGCACATAGTTACTTCACATCAGATATCGTGCTCACGCACAACCGCAGGGCGGTTCCGCATTCAAAGATGTCTCATCGACTGCACTGGACGTACAGCGGTTCATCCAGGTCTTCGGCGGCATCATTTTACACAGCACTCCACATCTTTATGTATCAACACTGCCATTCTCGCCTACCAACTCTGCGCTATCTGGAACATTGTCTGCACAATTTCCCAATACTCTTCATGTGTCATCTGGACGTGATATAAATTGGCCGGCTGTTCTGGCCGTGCTCAGAGGGTACGATGAACCAGTTAACTCGTTCTCGTTCTCCCAGGATGGCACTCGCATCGTGACTGGTTCTTGGGATTCCACTGTCCGGCTGTGGGATGCTGTGACGGGGCAGCCAGTCGGTGAGCCCTTGAAGGGGCACCCAAGTTCGGTCAAGTCAGTCTCATTCTCCCCGGACGGCATTCGCATCATGACTGGTTCGCACGATTACACTGTCCGGCCGTGGGATGTACCGACGAGGGTGCCATTGCAACAGTGCGCAGAGCCAGATTATTCAGCATCCTCATATGAATGTCGCGTCATGCATCACATTGAGGCCATCTCTACCTCAGAAAAATCACGCCATTCACTTCTTATCCGACTCTACCCATACACTGCGCAACACTGCTGAGCCAACGGAGGGAGCACCCCATGATGACCACAGTTCAACCCCCTTTCTCCTGGATGATGACAGTGGATGCGTGGTAGGACCTAACCGCCGGCTCTTGTTCTGGACACTCGCACTTGCTGATATCAACGTTTGCAGAACCTGATAATGATGATCGTATTCTAGCAATTGTTCCATTATGCATGTTTCAGATACGACTTGAATGTGATACCGAATGCACAGTGGATGATCCTTCGTACTCTATTTTATACCCAGTATCCCGTCAGAGTTCAGGGCTGTCGGAGCAAACGACTTGTTGGGGAGATGACTGCATTATACCGTGACTCTTCATGTTCCTGTTGGTTTGTGAAAGCACGCAACGACGGACGTTGATCGTTGAGTGTCGAATCCATCAGAGATGCGGTTGCGCGTGCGGAGTGGGGTGGATTTTGTTTATATTTTAGTACTTCCTTACGGCGGATTGAGACGCCGAATGAACAAAATAACATCGAAGCTGCTGCCATTCTGTGGCCGTTCGAGTTCCTGTTGCACCAGACAAAAGTGGGCCAAAAATCTGAGGAATCCTTGTAATTCGCTGTGTACACTGTACATTACGTTGACGTACAATCGCAACATGCATGGTTACACAAGGGTGGTAAAGACGAGAACCGCGGGGGTGGTGTGTACAAGAATATGCGGGACGTCAGGCGTGGAAAAATATACCAGGCAGGAACAAGGGGGATGAGGAAATAAACGAACGCGGGGAGGAACGAGCGAGCGGAGGACAAGATCAAAGAGTTACAAGAGTAGGAGGTGAGAAGATAGAGGGCACTTCATGGAGAAGTATATTGGGTGCGGGTGCACCAGGGTGTCACGACAGGCGTCCTCATCAAGGACCTCTTCGATAGTCGGTTTGTGGGGACAACAGGAAGAGACAATGGAATTCTCGTATATGAACTTGTGAAGTTGTGAATATACGACCAATAGACTCACAAAGATGCTGACCTGATATATAAACCAGACCTAGATGATAGAGTCAAAGCTAGTCAATACATGATAACCCAGGAGTATCGACGAGCGGGTTCCCTCATAATATTCAGAACGCCCCTTACGAGTGCGTCCACTCTGCCCTGCGTTTCTCAGCAAAAGCGGCCCTGCCTAGAGAAGTTAAGAGGGATGAGCGCAGTACCTAGTCAGACAACACAGAAAAGATGCCCACCCTCCTTCTGCTCCTTGGTTGAAAATAAGGCATGGAACAACCGCTTCTCAACCCCCACACAAACCCCAATGATTGAAGTGATTATGAACCATTTACGCTTGTACAGAGGAGGTTTATGGGCTGCAGGAGGGGCTGCCACTCCATCTGTAGCTGCTGGTTGATCCTCTGGTTGAGGAACATCAGCTTCGGTTTGATGTGCAGGGGCATTGATTGCGATTCCAGCCGGAGTAATCCTAGCGAAGGGATCAGCGAATGGGTCTGACTCTGGTTGAGCACCGTCAGAGCCAGTTCCTGCAATTGGGGCAGCATGACCTGTAACGCGAATTATCAGAAGCCTATCGATAATACATATCACATTAGTCAAAATGGCCGTATCAACCTAAAACGACCCACCAATACCACCACCACCACCACCGTCTACCCAGCAACAGCCCTAACCCTCTGTTTAACCTCCTCCGTCCGCCCACTACCTCTCCCCTTCGCTCTCCCAAACACCACCACCTTCCCCGCCTCGTCCGCACCCCCAGCCCGATGCAAGAAATCAATCATATTCCCCGGCCCATCAACAATAAACACATGCTTGATCATCAGCGAAAAATCCAGCCCACGGGAAAGAAGTGATGTCGTACTAAGCACATGCGGTGTCTGCGCTGGATCACACAAACCCAGACCCGTTGGTGCAGGCCCAGCCGTCTTCAAGAACCCATCAAGATGGTGATTCGACCCTCGTTTGCGCGCCTCTGCACCACCGGTGAGCGCTACGCATTTGATGCCGCGGCCGTCGAGGAATGCAGCGAGTTGCTCAACTTTGCTGCGTTTGTTGCAGAAGACGAGGACTTTGGAGAGTTTGATGGGGCCGGGACCTGTTGCGGTCTTGGAGTGCACGAGGGCATCTTCGGCCCATACGCGACGGATGCGGCGCTCGATGTCTGCGTTCTTGTTACCGCCTGTCCATGAGGTGTGTTCTGTGCGAAGGGTCGGGGGGAGGTGATGCAGCCGCGGGGATGCAAGGCGGGTGAGGGATGAGTGGTAGTTTGAGAGATATGTAGCAAGAGTTGTGGGGATTGTTGCACTGGTGAGAAGGAAGTTGAACGGGTAGGAGATTGATTGGATGGATGTGGTTGTTACTTCTGGATCCGGAGTCGAGGATAGGGCCGAGGGAGAGATTACTGGGACTGGTTGCCCACGTGCTGCAGCAATGTCTGCAAGAAACATGCGAGTGGATTCTTGGAAGTCCGGATCTACATAGTGTCAGCAAATGCTATATAGCTCCAGTTGAATGCACACCGAACAGGACATCTGCCTCGTCTACGACCACCCACTGCACATTCTCCAAGCCCATCTCTGGTTCATCAACCCAGAACTCTCGCGGCGGTTCTTTGTTGCCCCCGTCTTCGTCCTTCACATCCTCGTGCTCTTCGGATTTTGCCTTCCCTATTCTCATCGCTCGCTCTCGCGCCCGCTCCTCCCAGTTCCAGCCTCTCCCGCACTCCATCTCAAGAAGCTTCATTGGCGTGCCAACCAGTAAGTCTACCGGTCTTGATCCATGAGAAGATCTCGAGACAACGAACTCGGCGTCACTCGCAACACCAGCTCCCTCGAATTTTTCTTTCGTTTTGGGAGTAGTCCACCAGGGATGGCTCCGAGGTTGACTTCTGGCTGGCCAAGTTGTGCTGAAGGCGCTGCGAGAGGAATGTCAGCTTGCAATGCAAGCTCCAAGCCACCGCCGAGCTAAAGGAAAGAACTCGAATGGGATTACAATAACTGATAGCTCATTTCGAGGACATACGTCGTAACCGCTGACAGCTGCAATGACTGGCTTTTTAAGCTTGGGGATAACTTCCCAATCAACGAGGAAGTTGGTGGTGTAGGCTTCTGCAACATCAGGGAAGTATGTTAGAAAATATTCAATTGCTAAGAAGCAATACTCACAAGACTTGTCCTTCATCTCCTTGATGTCCGCACCAGCTTTACATAAACAGTTTAGTCGAGTTCATGATCTGATTGACTGAGAAACCTACCCTGGGTACTTGAGCGCCGTGCTAAGTAGCAAGGACACGAACTTTATGTTTCATGTTATAGAACCCAGACAGGCGATGATTATACACGTGTTGGTGCGGATGGGAGGTGGGCAAGGTGATGAAGACCGTTGTTAAGTATGCGGGAGGATTGTACAGGTAATCATCGGCGATTATAATATCCGTAAAAGTGCTGACAGTGGTTTCGCGAATGAGGGCAGTCGCGTCAGTGATGGCTGACAATGAGGATGAAGTTATCGCCCTTTCAATGAGGGATGAAACGTACATACTGGTTTTGGTTTGTGCTGTAGTCGTCTCGTGCACGTTCTTTCCGAGGACAAGCATGACGAAGCACCCTAGAAGACATATTCAAGGGGAAAGAAGAGAATTCCGGTTGCATCCAAGTCACCAAGATCAATGGAGGTTCACGCGCACGTACAGTAACAACTACGCCATTATTTATTTGTTATCCATCTGAATTTGCGATGCCGATGTCGTTTATATTCATAAGTTGGTACTGTGATTGTTTGATCACTGAGCAAAAGCTTGATCACCTCTGGAAAAGAGTTGAGGCGTGCGCCGCAGTGAGCTGGCGATATAATGGAAATTCGAATCCGTATTCGGCAATGGTAAATACATTGTCGTCTAATATTAGTACTATCCCTTCTTCTCTCTGAAGGGTCTGGCTACTAAATACACTTACGTGCGGTACAGGTACACTCAATCATGCATGTCCGCAATGAGCAGCATAATTAGATTCATATCGAAAGTTTCTCTAGACGAGAAAAGCGAAGTTAGGTGCTCCTCGATTACCCAGTCACAGTGGTTGTCCGGAATCCCTTAGCCGCCATGTTTAGCGCTTGAAGTCAATACTGCAGCAAACAGATATTGCCTTACGGCAACCTGAAGGCTCTAAATGCTGTGGGAAGGAACTATCCTTGAACTGTCTATTGCATCTCATCGCACCCCCTTCGCTCAGACTGATCCTCAAGCTATTCACAATGGCGAAGACAATCCATCGAGGGATATGACTCCCGAAACCCACGCTAATGAAAGCTCGGTGCGTAGCTCATCAAGATTACTTGTTCACGGATTACTGACTCTGAGCTTCCTTCATCTAGGGTCGAGCACGTCGGACTCTGAGAAAGGTTAAGAAGACGGTTAAGAAGGCCGCTAAAAAGGTTTGGTGAGTTGACGAGAATACGAATGTCCTGGAAGCAAGCTAAGATTATACAAAAGTGCTTGACGGATCCCGGTACCTCCGACCCAGTTCTCCCGATAGCCAGTCAAGAAGGTTCTTCATCGACCCCGTGTATTGAGGTAGGTGCTCAAATTGCAACTTCTGCACTTTCTCTAATTTCAGGAGGTCGCAAATGTTCAGAATGCCACGGCCGTAGAACAACGTGCCGATCCTGAACAGGCCCTTCAGGATGCCGAGGCAGGTACGAAGGGCATGAAGTCAATTTGGAACGTGCACGAGAAACAGCGTCTACCGCTCAAGATGCACCAGCAGGTCTCGATACTGCGGACAGTTCCAGGACACATATCTCCACCCCTCAGGATATTCAACGCTGTTATTGGGGAAATCGCGAACGTATGGACCGTTTCCTCTCGAACGGAACCGAACTAATCCCGTTTGATAGGTACATCCATATGCCAAGATGGCGCTGGGCGTATTGTCTTGCGCCTCAAAAGTGTGTTTCTCTTCACTTTGATACCTATCTATTAGTTAGAAACCATTCGTGCAGATCATTCTTGCTCAAGCAGATCGCGATAAAGCAATAGCCAAGCTTCTCGACAATTTGGTTCAAGTTTACCGCTTCATGACGGAAGACGAGGACTTTCGCTTTTTATTGAAGCCAGCTGTCCTTGGACAGATCTCACAGCAGACCCTCGAATGTGCCCATTTTATCAGCGATTATTCGAAGACCAAGACCTTTTGTGAGTCTTACAAGCCATTACGTTTTGCACCCTCTCAAACTTCTACCATTATCATAGGGACGAGACTCGGAAAGAACATCATCTCGGAAACGAATGATAAAATTCAAGAGTACAACGACGCATTGGATGCGCTCATGCAAAAATTTCGCGACGAAACCATCCGGGACGTAAAAATCGTCGTTCACAGTATAGGTAAGGTCTGAGACATGTATCTGATTCAACACGCGTTCACACCTCTTCAGGTGATGAAGCGAACCTCAATGGGATGACTTATGCGGGGGGCGCTGGACTGGATACCGGGAAACGATGCCTAGAAGGGACCCGCACGGACATTCTCTCCAAAATCATGACATGGATCAACAGCAGCGAAGAAGACGTGGAACGCGTGCTATGGTTATCTGGCCCTGCTGGGACGGGTAAATCAGCCATTGCTCACACAATCGCCAGCTCGTTCATCGGCGTGGGGGGACTTGGTTCCTGTTACTGCTTCGACCAGGCAAAAGTTGCCGAGAATCGCCATGAAAAGATTTTCTCCACCATCGCGCGTGACCTGGCTGACCGTCATCCGGAGATGAGACGAGCCCTGGCGGATGCAGTTCAGAACGCAACTGCGCTCAAGACTACAGCAGATGTTTTTCAGCAGTGGCAGAAGTTTCTTATCGAACCGTTAGGGAAGCTGTCTACACCAACCGTGGGCCCTGTCGTGATCGTGATCGAGGCATTGGATGAGAGTGGGACAGATGAGACACGACGTAAAATTCTTTCAATTCTTACCAGTACACATCATGATTCAGCTGTCACCAAAATCACGGCACTCCCACAAAACTTCCGAATCATTGTCACTTCCCGTCCGCTTCCCGACATTGATAACGCGTTTACTGGTGCTCAGCATATTCGACATATGTCCATGGACGACATTCCACCAGCAGTCGCGACAAGCGACGTCCGCGCTTACATATCAAAGCAGCTAGAAGGGCTCCCGGATTTTGGGGACGAGGAGAACGCAGTCCTAGCTGAGAAGGCTGGTGGCCTGTTCGAGTGGGCCCGTCTTGCTTGTGCATACATCAACACACCTCGCGCTGGCTTCAATCGAAAGAGTGCCTTCGATGCTGTGGTGTCCAGTGACCCTACCAAGCGGACAAACTTGCTGTATAAGATATATGGCGTCATTTTGACAGGGATCATGCCGACAGATGAATACAATGCCGAGTTTCGGCCAATGCAGTTAGCGAAGTTTCGTTCCGTGATGGCACAAATGCTTGGCACAGCCGAACCCCTGCCTTTGGTGTCTTTGAATGCCATGCGGATCCATTTTCCAGACGAAACCGACCATTACCCGGTGGGGGACATCATAGAATTCATGGGACCCCTCCTCAGCGGCACCACTAATTCATCCACCCCCATCCGACCCCTTCATGCATCCTTCCGCGATTTCCTCACCGAAGAATCATACAGCAAGGAGTTTTTCGTCGACATGTCGAAGGTACAACGTGACCTTGCCTTTGCGTCACTTCGAATGATGAAGGATGTGAAGAATGGTCTTCGCTTCAATATGTGCGATTTGACGTCTTCATATCTCCCTAATTGCGAGGATCCCGGGCTGCAAGAACGAATTAAAACAATTCCCCCACACCTGTCCTATTCCAGTCGATTTTGGACTACGCACGTAAGAACCACAGTCTTCGACGAGGAGCTCGCGAAAGAAGTAAGATTGTTCCTCAACCACGAGCGGCTGTTTTTCTGGCTGGAGTTACTTGCCCTTATCAATGCGCTCAGCGGCGCAGTTTCCGCCCTTGCCTTGATTGCCAAGTGGCCGAAGGTGAGCACATAGTTACTGAGCGTCGGATATCGTGCTCACGCGCCACCACAGGGCCATTCCACATTCAAAGACGTCTCGTCGACCGCACTGGACGTGCAGCGGTTCATTCAAGTCTTCGGCGGCATGATTTTACACAGCACCCCACATCTTTATGTATCAGCACTGCCATTCTCGCCTACCAACTCTACGCTATCTAGAACATTTTCTGCACGGTTTCCCAATACTCCGTTTCCCAATACCCTTCATGTGGCATCTGGACATGATATGAACTGGCCGGTTGTTCTGGCCGTGCTCAGGGGGCATGGTAGTCCAGTTACCTCGGCTTCGTTCTCGCCAGATGGCACTCGCATCGTGACTGGTTCTTCCGATTCCACTGTCCGGCTGTGGGATGCTACGACGGGGCAGCCAGTCGGTGAGCCCTTGAAGGGGCACACAAGTTCGGTTCGGTCAGTCTCGTTCTCCCCGGATGGCACTCGCATCGTGACTGGTTCTTACGATTCCACTGTCCGGCTGTGGGATGCTGCGACGGGGCAGCCAGTCGGTGAGCCCTTGAAGGGGCACACTGGTTGGGTTTTTTCAGTCTCGTTCTCCCCGGATGGCACTCGCATCGTGACTGGTTCTTACGATTCCACTGTCCGGCTGTGGGATGCTGCGACGGGGCAGCCAGTCGGTGAGCCCTTGAAGGGGCACACAAGTGAGGTTAACTCAGTCTCGTTCTCCCCGGATGGCACTCGCATCGTGACTGGTTCGGACGATTCCACTGTCCGGCTGTGGGATGCTGCGACGGGGCAGCCAGTCGGTGAGCCCTTGAAGGGGCACACTCGTTCGGTTTTGTCAGTCTCGTTCTCCCCAGATGGCACTCGCATCGTGACTGGTTCTTCCGATTCCACTGTCCGGCTGTGGGATGCTGCGACGGGGCAGCCAGTCGGTGAGCCCTTGAAGGGGCACACTCGTTCGGTTAACTCAGTCTCGTTCTCCCCGGATGGCACTCGCATCGTGACTGGTTCGGACGATTCCACTGTCCGGCTGTGGGATGCTGCGACGGGGCAGCCAGTCGGTGAGCCCTTGAAGGGGCACACTGGTTGGGTTAGGTCAGTCTCGTTCTCCCCGGATGGCACTCGCATCGTGACTGGTTCGGACGATTCCACTGTCCGGCTGTGGGATGCTGCGACGGGGCAGCCAGTCGGTGAGCCCTTGAAGGGGCACACTGGTTGGGTTTTTTCAGTCTCGTTCTCCCCGGATGGCACTCGCATCGTGACTGGTTCGGACGATTCCACTGTCCGGCTGTGGGATGCTGCGACGGGGCAGCCAGTCGGTGAGCCCTTGAAGGGGCACACTGGTTGGGTTTTTTCAGTCTCGTTCTCCCCGGATGGTACTCGCATCGTGACTGGTTCTTCCGATTCCACTGTCCGGCTGTGGGATGCTGCGACGGGGCAGCCAGTCGGTGAGCCCTTGAAGGGGCACACTCGTTCGGTTAACTCAGTCTCGTTCTCCCCGGATGGCACTCGCATCGTGACTGGTTCTTCCGATTCCACTGTCCGGCTGTGGGATGCTGCGACGGGGCAGCCAGTCGGTGAGCCCTTGAAGGGGCACACTCGTTCGGTTAACTCAGTCTCGTTCTCCCCGGATGGCACTCGCATCGTGACTGGTTCTTACGATTCCACTGTCCGGCTGTGGGATGCTGCGACGGGGCAGCCAGTCGGTGAGCCCTTGAAGGGGCACACTGGTTGGGTTTTTTCAGTCTCGTTCTCCCCGGATGGTACTCGCATCGTGACTGGTTCTTCCGATTCCACTGTCCGGCTGTGGGATGCTGCGACGGGGCAGCCAGTCAGTGAGCCCTTGAAGGGGCACACTGGTTGGGTTTTTTCAGTCTCGTTCTCCCCGGATGGTACTCGCATCGTGACTGGTTCTTCCGATTCCACTGTCCGGCTGTGGGATGCTGCGACGGGGCAGCCAGTCGGTGAGCCCTTGAAGGGGCACACAAGTTCGGTTCGGTCAGTCTCGTTCTCCCCGGATGGTACTCGCATTGTGACCGGTTCGGACGATTGCACTGTCCGGCTGTGGGATGTTGCGACGAGGCAGCCACTGCAACAGTGCGCCGAGTTAGATCATTCAGCATCCTTATCTGAACATCACGCCATGCATACCATTGAGGCCACCACTACCATCACAAGCAACCCTTGGAAAAATCATGCCATTCGCTTCTCGTCCGACTCTACCCATGCACTACGCAACACCGCCGAGCTAACGGAGGGAGCATCCCATGATGACCGCAGTTCAACCTCCTTTCTCCTGAATAGCAGTGGATGGATGGAAGGACCCAACCGCCGGCTTTTGTTCTGGGTACCACCCGCCTCTCGATACGCATTTTATAACCCTCAAAGTGCATTGGTGATACCTAGAGGAGGTACAGAGCTTGATTTGAGCGACATGGCGCATGGACAACACTGGCGAAAGTGCCGAAAGGAGTGAGTTCTCTTCAAAGTCTTTTCCGTCTCTCGCAGTTGCTGATATCAACGCTTGCAGAATCTGATGATGATGGTCGTGTTCCAGCAATTGTTCCATTATGCATATTTTAGATCCGACTTGAATGTGATACCGAGTGTACAGTAAATACATCTTCCTATTCTATTTCATACCCAGTATCCCGTCTGAGTCCGAGAAAATGATTTGCTGGGGAGCTGACTGCGTGATACCGTGACTCTTCATGCTCCAGTTGGTATGTGAGAGCACGCAACGACGGACGTTGATCTGTTGAGCGTTGATTCCATCAGAGATGCGGTTGCGAGTGCGGAGTGGGATGAATCCTGTTTATATTTTGGTACTTCCTCATAGCGGACGCTGAAGGAACAGAATAACATTGCTGTTGCGGCCATTCTGTGGTTGTTCAAGTTCCTGTTGCATCAAGCACAAGTGGGCCAAGAATCAAAAAGGAATCCTTCTGATTCACTGTGTACGCTGCTCGGTACAATGTATAATCGCGATAAGCATGTTTACACAAGGGTGGTAAAGACCGGCTGAGAACCGCGGGGATGATACATGCAAGTATATGCGGGACGTGAGGCGTGAAAAAATATGCGAGACAAGAACAAGGGGGATGAAGAAATAAACAAACGCGGGGAAGAGCGAGCGAGCGGGGGACGAGATCGAAGAGTAGGAGCTGAGAAGATCTGACAGGTTCCAGCAGGGTAGAGCGCACTTCATGGAGAGGTATATCGGGCGCAGGTGCACCAGGGTGTCACGACCGGCGTCCTCATCGAGAACCTCTTCGATAGTCGGTTTGTGGGGACACCAGTAAGAGTCAATGGAATTTTCATAAATGAGCTTGTGATGTTGCGAATACACGACTATAGACTCACAAAGCTGCTAAGAGAGCGTCCATAATACAGTCACTGCGCAAGTCTTCGACACCCACAGGCCCGGAGTTCTTAGATGCGTCTTATCCTCGGCATCTCTTGCAATCAGGACAAAGATATATGACTCAAGGAAGTCTGCGAAGTTAGCATTTTCCCACGATAAGCGTTAACGCGAACGTTCAAGCCAACTGCCTTAAAAAGACCGAAGATTGATCCCACAAGTATGTGCAACACTCCACTGGGACATTTTTGTTAGCATCTGACCTTCACAACAAGATGTGCATCATCCTGCGCGTTTGATTCACATTTAATTGTGTACTCCCGATACTCGTTCTCAAAGGTAACCCCCCATCCAAGTCATTTGTGTCTACTTGTGTGTTAACTTCTCTGCAAGAATCGTTCAAGAGAGCTACGAGGAATTGCTCGCCGCACCTGCAGCTGACGTTTCACGACAGCAGACACCGATCTGGCAGAGATCCAACTCCGTCAGACAATGCGTCAGTTCACGCTTGGAACATTTCCACGGAGTGCGTTTGCTACCTCGCATTTGACCTTCCCATCATGTCACCCTAAAGTGTCTGCGGAGAATGATACTATAGGCAAATATAGTAGTGGAACAACAGGCTCGTTGACATTTTGTAATGTAGGTGACATTCACTCACATTCTCAACGGCACGAACTTACAACGTTGTATCCAGCACGCATATATCCTACCCCTTAGGGTATTTGACACTGTTATTGGGAAGATCGCGGATGTATGCGCTCGAAGTTCCTGTCGAACCAAACTCACGACTGAACTAATTCTACTCCATGGGTAAATTGATATGGAAAGATTGCACTCGGCGCGTTGTCTTGTACTTCCAAAGTACGTCTGGTCTCATTCCGAATATATTCTGTTCGGTTGCCATTCGTGCAGACAGTTCTCGCTCCTAAGCATCGTAGAGCAGAAGATATAATTCAACCATACAGTGACGTGTTAGATGGGTTGATATAACAATTTCGCGGCGAAGTTGTGCGGGACTTTGATATCTTCGTTGACCGTATGGGTAAGTATTTGGAGCTCCTTCTGATCCGAAATCTACTCTCACCTCTTCACTTGTTAGTTTTTTAGTCTTGTTGTCGTCGAATGGGACTCACGTTGTGGGTGCAGCGATAGCGTGACCATTCGACGAGGCCTCGCGGAGGCACCCTCGTTTGGTTGATTCAGCTTCGTTCTCATCGGGTGGGATTTGCTTTGTGTCTGGTTGAATGTGCTGAGAAAGATAGTTCAGTATTCACCGCGGAGAGACAAGTCACACGACACATCCCTCATGCGACAACCCCACCATCTCAACCGACGCTCGCAACAGTTCCTTCCCCCGTTTCTGATTCAGCTTCAAACACGCTCTGTACAATCCCTCTGGCCCAATTGAAGGCGCCTTCCATGATTACAGCTCGACCTTAGTTTTGGTGGGAGGATGCAATTGTATCCAGTTCTGTCTTATGTGCAGCCCGTTCTGAACCACATGGTACATGGACGACATAATGAAATTGCGCCGATTACTTACTCTTTGTCATTGTTTGTAAGATCACCTCTATGTTCAGCATGATATTGGAATTGCAGGAATTTATTTCCGGAGATAATTCAAATAAATACACGTGAAGCATGCCAGTTAGTGTGCGGGATTAATTCGTCACAGTAGCCAGTCTAGAATTGAGGTTGTCCGAGGCTGATGCTGGTGAGAGCTGAGGGAGACTCGAATTATGTTATCTGAGCACCTCACCGATGGACCTAGGCCTAAATGATTACATCGTCGCGCGCTGATCACTGTGAACAAACTGTGGAGATGACATACCCCGGTGAATGGAGCATCTTGCGTGGAGATGAAAGTTTCGCGTTGGAATGTTGTTGGAACATATAAACCATCGGCATCGAGATATGATTCTCGACGACCGTATGGCACGAAGTGAGGATGTTCTCTTCAACGATTCCTAACATGACTAGATGGTCGCAATCTAGCATTGACTCATGCTGAATGAGTAACAATGCGATTATATCATTCTCAAAACATACCCACTTGCGACCTTTATCGACGATCCGCAGGGTTTGAGAAAGTACATAGATTTAGCTGATCTCGGAACCCCTGTAGGTGACACGCAGAATGCTCGCTGTTCGTTCATACTTCCTCCAGAATTCAAAAGGACACACGTTCTGTGTTGTACATGTGTCCAACCTGACGCAATTCAGCGGACTGACCTCAAAACAGAGTAGGAAGAGATACTCGCCTACCATCCAGCTGTGCTTCTCAATACACCGCTTCAGGAGACCTTCTCCGCAACCTGGGTACTTGCAGGTGACGACAACCGGATCTTGGTAAGATATTATCGACAGTCGTCAACTAGTCGATATTGATCTGTTCTTGATCAGCTATAGCTCATCCGCAACAAGCTTTGACACTAATGTCTTTCGTGCAGATGACGTTGAGCAAATGACGAAGGCGGAAGAAGCTAAAATTCTGCCTTCATTTGAAGAACCGCATAATAACGCCTTGCAGGTACAAACCTTGAAGGACTTCACGACACCACGACCAACGAGACGATCTGCTCGGCTCTACGGGGGATCGATCTTGGTCCCGACAGCGATCCGACCCCTTTGGACAACCGAACTGCAGGACACTACTCTCAGCAGTGCAGATAAAGATCCTGCTGAAGATCAGCCTGCAGCAGTCCAGGATTGGGTGTTATTCGTCACCTTTTAGACCTCAACTGATGCCCTAGCCAGACTGCATGAAAACACCTGTGAAGATAGAACCACCAGAAATATCTCCTTTGAGCTCGCCCATTTCCAGCATCGGGCTTATTGACGTTGGAGGAACGAATGGCGGTACGATGAATATTGGAAGTGAAGTCACGGACTAGCAAAGGTAAAGTGTCGATTGTTAGAAGACGAAGAGGTTTGAGACAAAGACAGGCACATCGAGAACCCAGCCCGATGCAACAACCGATTTTAACGCTGAAGAGCTGGTGTTATTGATGAAGTCAACCTTGTTCTGCAATAAAAGGACATTAGAAAATGAGCCTGGTTGGGTTTGAGTCTCACTCGAGAGCGTCACGAATGGTTGTTCACATTCGACAGCCTTTCGGTGCGGTTTTGCCAGCAACACCATGGAGAACACAAGAGAATCTCGTTAGATCATGAGATCATTGCACAAGGGAAAGGGGTGGCTTCTGTGCACACCATGATGGATGTCAGGACATTGTAGATGCGAGTGAGCCCGCCGTTGAAAATTAGACAGACCATTGCTTTGTCGCGTGGGCTGCTTTATACTTGATTGAATCATGCCACATTCGTCATATTGCTAGCGCGGCTGGACACAAATCACTGAGATAGATTGCGAACATTGTTATCTGGCTGAAGGCTAATTAATCAACGATCAGAATAACATTGCCCAACTTCGTCTTTAACAGTCGGGCACCATAGTGATGTAAAGTTAGGCCCTGATATCGAAATAAAACAGACCTAGATGATAGAATCAAAGCGAGTCAATACATAAGAGTGTCGATAAGCGGATTCCCTCATAATATTCAGAACGCCCCTTACGAGTGCGTCCACTCTGCCCTGCGTTTCTCAGCAAAAGCAGCCATGCCTAGAGAAGTTAAGAGGGATGAGCGTAATACCTAGTAAGACAACACAGAACAGATGCCTACCCTCCTTCTGGTCCTTGGTTGAAAACAAGGCATGGAACAACCGCTTCTCGAACCTCAGCCCCTCAGCGAGGCTCATTTCAAATGCTGCATTCACAGCCTCCTTGCCCGCACCTACTGCGATACGTCCCTTGCTTGCAATATCGCTTGCTACCTTTACGGCCTCATCAACGACACTGCCCTCTCGTACAACTCGTACGATGCCCCAACGTTCTGCCTCGTCCGCATCGATTATACGCCCGGTGAGTACGAGTTCCATGGCACGCGATTTACCAATGAGACGTGCGAGACGTTGTGTCCCGCCACCGCCAGGGATGACTCCGAGGTTGACTTCTGGTTGGCCAAGTTGTGCTGAAGGTGCTGCAAGAAGAATATCAGCCTGCAATGCAAGCTCCAAGCCACCACCGAGCTGAAGGAAAGCACTCGAATGAAACCATGATAACTGACAGATGACTCTAAGAACATACGGCGTAACCGCTGACAGCTGCAATAACTGGCTTTTTAAGCCTAGGGACAACTTCCCAATTAGCGAGGAAGTTGGTGGTGTAGGCTTCTGCGACTTCAGAGAACTTTGTTAGAAAGTATTGAATTGCTAAGGAGATATACTCACAAGACTTGTCCTTCATCTCCTTGATGTCCGCACCAGCTTTGCACAAACAAGTCTAGTCGAGTTCATGATCCGATTGACTGAGAAACCTACCTGCAAACGCGCGTTCTGACCCAGTGAGGATCATAGCACCTACACTGGCATCCTCATCAGCCTCCTTCATTGCATCAGATATATCTTGAAAGTGCGCCGCATTGAGTGCATTGAGTGCCTTGGGTCTGTTCAGAGTGATGAGAGCTACGCCTGGGCTGGGCCGTGAGACAAGGACATTGGCGTATTCGCGCTGGGCGCGCAAGCTTGTGGAGAAGAAACATGTACTGTTGCTTACATGGCGGAGTGTTGAGCGGGAGAGTGCAACGAATGACATTGTGGACCGGAGGAGACAACTGTGGGGAACCTCCGAGTGAGGCGTCAGACGGGCCGGGCCGCTGAAAGTTGCCGAGTTCCGCTCCGCCCACTCTTTCGAGTTCACGAGACTAGTAAGTAGTACTCTGATACTCTGGGATGGCCCTATAAGCTGCAGTTAAGGCCAACATCTCTCCTATTGAGCGGTCCATCAAGCAGTAGCAAGTGACGCCGTCAACGTGCTCTTACATGACTATGATGATACTGACAGTTATATTTGTCTTCCTGATATATGTCGTTCCTGATTACTGTGGAACTTTAGATTTGATGATGCCTTGGCGATGTCAGTCGGGATTATTTCCGAACGAGCACCTCATCAGGTGTCATGGAACACGATAAACAAACGGAGGTGCTTAGCTCGTGAGTACCTCAGTTGGCCTATTGAACGTTCTGAACGCCATTGACTTCGTGCTCTTGCAAACTGAATGTTTCTCAATGCAGTCTTCTCCAAAAGCAGAACGAAATACTTGATGTCCTTAAGCGCTCAGAACTAGCAGAGAAGGCGGACAAGGACGCCCGATCACAGTTTTGGGAAACATATGAGGTGGTAGCAGAAGAGGTCGATGGCGAGTTCCTGGAGCGGTATAATGGTGATATCGATATCATCCCAACTTTCGTGTGTATCCTTCCTTAGAACAGGTTACGAACATCTCATTGCAATCTCGCAGGCGGGTCCTCTTTTCAGCCGTCACCACCTCCTTCATAATTGCGTCACAACCTAACGCAGGGGACACCACCAACGCACTACTGACCCAACTCATATTACTCACGGCAAATGGTACCTTCAGCGCCCCAGAGTATTACGCTTCCGCAACCAGCAGGGTACTCGTCTAGTGATGTTTGGGCCCAAAGCCTAGCCTACGCCAGTCTTCTACTTAGCCTTTTCGCTGCCTTTGGTGCCATCCTGGGCAAACAGTGGTTAGGCTATTACAAGTCCAACAGACACGGTCAGGGTTCATTAGAGGAACGTGGAAGGAGACGGCAACAAAAAATGGAAGCACTGAGGACATGGTACTTTGATGCCGTGGTTCAGTCATTCTCGGCGTTGTTGCAGGTTTCGTTGTTCCTTTTCGGCACCTCACTCAGTATCAACATGTGGTCTCAACAACAGTCCATCGCACGTGTCATCATCTGCATCACATTGTTTGGTGTTACGCTTTACGGATTCACTGTCTTCGCGTCCCTCATGTCCTCGGATTGTCCCTTTCAAACTCCTGTGTCTGTTGTAATCAGGATTGCTTGGCGACTCACAGGAATTCGCATGGTTCAGTTCTATGAATCATGCCATTTCAAGTTACGATATGCTCCCCGATACATTGGGCTAGGCGTGGCGCTCGGGAAGTCACTTCTTACGGGACTCACTAGCGCTAGAAGCATGCTATCTGCTCTCCGAGATCGGATGGTTACCAGCTCTTGCTTGCGTTCCATCCGAACTCTGCGATCCCGTTTATCTGCGCGGTTCCGTGCTCCCGTGATCCGCGATCTCGAGTTTGGAAAACTTCCCTCTAAAGCAACCGAGTCATGCCTTCCCGTAATTTCTCTGTCCTACGAATTCCCGCCCGTCTCCGTCGCATCTTCGGATGCTCCTTCCGTGAAATGGTTGCTCGAAACGTCCACAGATCCCAACGTATTCATTGCAGCTTGTCACCTGGTCCCCGAAGTTGAATGGCCATTCGATTTTGATGTTTCCGGGATAATTTCTCTCCTGCATCGCGGGCTTGAAAGCTGCTTCGATACCAAGGATCGGCTGTTAGCACCAGCGAAAGAACGAGCTTTGGCTTGTGCAACAGCTCTCGTCCATCTCAGTGGAAGAGAATACCTTCGGCTGGACGGGGAGTATTATTCTGCTGCACAATGCCCTTCTCAGCCTAGATATCTTCACTTCTGGCACCTCCTCAGTTGGGAATCGCTGGACGCTGATTATGCGTTGAAGATTAACCTTGGGCAGAAGTGGATAGCTGATTATACCTATCGTTTCTTCCGGGATACACCAACATTCTCTTCGGCATCTGATGCTACCTTGTTGTGGCTTTCCCAAGTCCTTCCATATGTTTTCCTGCTTCATAAAGACACCGACGAGCTCGCGCAGATGGAGGATTTAGCATTGAGCATCATCTCGATGCTCCTTGAAGCCAAAATACCGAACAAAGCCCCGTCAGCTCAAGTGCTCGCTAATTGTACACTTCTCGCTGGCATCTTACTTGGGTTAAATGTCGACAAAACGGTGCTCGTAAAGTTGATAAAAGGTACGCCAATTATTTTGTTTCCGTTAGATCGCCTATCTGACCGCGACCAAAGCGCTGCCATCGATGTTCTCGTCACTAAACTACTCGCCTGTCTACAAGGCTGTGTTGATGGAACACACCCACAACACTACGCTTCCAGAGCCAAGAAATGCCTCCCGCATGCCCTTCGCATCATTGAGCTGACACGCGCGGTTCCACTGGATGGCTCATTTTTCCGAGCGGGCCTTGCTTGCTGCAAAGAAATCTTCCTTGAATGCTCGGTGATATTCGACAACAAAACCGAGGACTCAGAAGACATGCAGAAACGCCTGTTTGAAGCAGGAGCTGCGCTGCACACAGCTATCTGTATCCCTCAAGGCCCTCTCGGAAGTGTCTACCACCCAGATGACTCCTTCCTATATTGGTATGGGGAGTTTACCTGGACGCATGACACTCGTTCTTCCCATGAATTTAATTGGCTCATCGATTATGTCTGCGAACTGCGCGAGCTCGAGGGTTATGAGGTGGAGGATACACTTGCGGATGCACTCCTGGCACTTAGTGCTATGAGGAGTCTTGGAAGTCGAGCGAAGGAGGCAGCTTATCTGGAAGTTCTCTTGTGGTCTATGGGACCGGAACAACCTGCCCGGTTGCGTTATGCTGCTTTGCGTACTACATGCGAAAGCCGGAAAACACTACTGGCTGCTATAGAAGATACAGATGGCTATGCCGATTTACGGGAGAAACTACTTGCGCTTTCCCCCGCCATCCTCACCGCTATCTCCCCAAGTGAAGATGCTAGTGTGGAAGGTAGTCATGGTGTCGTGTTCGATGAAGGACGTGATGGATGTTACTTGAAACTCCTCTTTGCCCTCGTGAAGAATCCTACATGGTACAGTCGCCTTTCCCAAGACGACCATATGAACAGGTGCATCAGCCTTATGGCCGAAGCCGCGGACAGCAACCCCCACGCATTCTATCTTTCCGGTATTTTCCTGCGGATCACGGCTGTCTCAATGTCGTTGGAACTTCCACTCCATGATATGTTCTCAAGGGCGAAATTATCGCCACTCGTCCCTGGTGCATGGGATGCGTTCCCTAGCGTGTATCTCTCAGGCAACGATGACTGTGTGGAAATCTTGCCAGCCCTCGCGGAGTTGACGCTTGAATATATCCCGCTGGACAGGTTTGCACTCGAGACGCTTGATGAGCGAATAGACTGGGCGCTAGATATCCTGAGAAAGTATTCAGAGCCCCAGAACGTTATTTCCGCGGTGGAAACATTATTAGAGGTGGTCAGAACCAGATTAAACTCACCGCTTGTCAGTATATGATTCACGATAGACTGATTGATTTACACGTACGTCTAATCTATATATATATATATATGTATGTCTGAACTACTTATCATTGCGATGCATTGATGGTCACTTAACAGGGGGCAACTCGTGTCCAAGCTTTCCCTATGCGGCCCGCTGCGGATGTTTTGTTCCGACTACGCTCCCGACTGAGGTGGAAGTCCAGGCCCTCAGTTACGGATCGTTCATGATCGCTCAACATGGAACTTGCGGACATGATGTCGAACATCGATCTCAGGGTATCATGAATATGACGCCACTTATCAAGGATTCCGGAACGACTGCTGTGTTGACGATCATGATACACTGATGCCGGCTGCCTTTCCGAATATTCTTCTGTCTGATCAACGTCTTTGCTCGGTGCACTATACCCGACTCGACGGTACATTACCACGATAATTGAATTCGTGTGGCGACGCCGGACCGACACATTCTTTGGCGGCAAGCTGAGAAGGTCCTGAATTGTCCAAGTTTTTGCTGGATGTATAGGGTCATCGTGAACTCCCATGACACCTTGCTGTAGTCCTGATCGCGCCGAAGATCTTGCTATCAAAGTTGAAGGGTTTGGGGCTGATACTTGTTCCTTCATCTCCCTGGCTGCTGGCAGCCGAAAGGGACCTCCGTTTCCATACGTCCACAACCCTGGTAGTTGCGAGTAAATCAAAAACTCTATCATGGGTCCATGCGTCGAGCCCCAAAATCGTGCGTTCCCTCTACTTTTGAATGGATTTGTCAAGACAATAATACTGGACGATTTTGACGGCAGAACCACCCAATGGTCGATGATAGGCAGGAAATATCCTGAATGTGACATCTGCGACCTTAGCAGATCTTCGCTTCTTTGAGCAGGGTGAGGAATGCGTACGGAGAATAGATCAGGCGGCGGCGGCGATTAAACGAAATGTCTCGTGCATTGTTCATGATTAGTGCGGACGGTGCCAGAGATAGGTCAGTGTGGTCTTTCCAAAGGCATCCAGAATGCTACGATCACTTGTACTCTTGAACTCTATTAGGATTGAATTTTATCGGGGAAACAAGGGATGACATGCATCTCGTTCTTGGTGACATTCGTCTCGAAGCCAAGGGCCTTGACAGAGTCGTGTGTGTCCTGTGAGTGATAGAGGGAATTCCCCAACATGGCTTTGGCACCAACTTTAATCAGTCCAGTGACGATGCTGTGACGTGGTCCATAGTATTTTGTGCGTTAGTGCTAGTAGGACTCGTAATTACATATCAGGCGCGTCGAGTCACGTGAACCATCATAACTTGTCTACTTGCTGCTGCTCTTGAAGCGCTTCTTGCAAACAGTTGCCAACTCGGCAGAGTTCTGATGTCTGCATACGGTACTACGCGCCATCACGGTCAGCCATCAACGAACTCAACTCCAGCATCAACAACCCTTTTTCGCCGCCTGACATGGGAGGGTACCATTCCCCTCGAAATTCGTGTAGACTCAAAAGAGTTACCAGCGAATTCCGATCGCGGCCTAGAATGCTATTATATCCAAGCTCCTCGCGTCAGTTACCTGCCTCTTCTTATGCCTGAGATACGACGGTTCTTGATGGATGTCGTATTCGATGAGGCAGCTGGGAAGATGCTTAAGGAGGAAGAATGGTGGTTCGAGAGCGAGGAAGGTACGCTGTTGAAGTGGTTAGTTTCAGACTCTTGTAGCGTGGTATAAACGTATCCTGAACATGTTATTCTGGTAGGCACTGGCCGATAGGGCTGATCTACGATAACCACACCATCTCTGCTTCGATTCGGCCTCCGTCTCAGACTTCCACATCTCATTACAATCTGCAAGTGACCCCCTTGAAGCTCATTCTCCACCTTGCATCACCTCCAACAGAGAAGCTTCTTCTCTCGCCTTCTGCCGAGTCGTGCAAACAAGCCTTCATGGGGCAGCTCAAGGAGGCAGACTTTATACGATGGGGAAACACGAAGCGCATGACAGGTCTCCGGAAGCAAGACCAGGATGGTATCTGGGAAGGCATCAAAGAACGTAAGTCAGTTGTTTCACTCTGTGTCTACGCGACTAAATATGCTCGTCATTTCTAGATAACTTCGATGACTATTGGCGCGTCGCATCGAAGATAGTGCCTACAACCGCACCTGCGCGGTCGGGTTCTCCACCACCTTCTACGAATCCATCGATGCATACAAGGCCGCCATCTGCAGACCCGCAGAGTGCGCCGGACCGTGACAACGCTTATAATGTTCGCAGTGTCCCAGTTAGGTTGTATTTGCCTGATGGGCCCGTGATGCAAGACGTTGTCCCTCCGACCCTTGAAGATGGTGTGTTTTTCTCTGAAGGTCTGCTGGTGGAGGATTGTTGGAACTGATCGAGTTACTAAATAGGCTCGGCGCATACCCTAGTACATTATCTATCTACGCATCTTCCCCTCCTCTTCCCACCTGCACCATATTCTGGCCCAGAACTCGCTTATGCTATGATGCATGGTGTGCTGGTGCCCCCTGATGCGGAGATGGCATGGCTAGGTGCTTGTATGGCGGGTGCAGATGGGTGGATAAGTGTTTGCGTAGGAATCGCACGGTAGGCAGTTATAGAGCATTTTCTATTGACCTCCTGTTCTGAGCGATAATGTATGAGATACCCTTTCTCCACTGTAGCGTGAGTCAACTACATCTTCTGAGAACTTTCTTGTTGGACAAATTTCACATCAGCAATATTCTGGATTTTCATTCGCCGGCCAATCCTCGGCTGTATTGCGTCCGGTCTTCCATCATGTCCGGATCTCAAGACGGTCAATATATTTTTCTGGAATATCAACTCTACCCGCGGGCTGCGTCTGATGCCTATGCAACCTCCCCTTGATCAGTAGTAACTCACAACAACAAGAGCATGTGGAGAGTCGATCACAAGCATTTAAAATGTCTTGAAGCTATGACTTGCGCCAGATAGGCTGACTACTACATACGGACTGTAGCAACACTTCCACAGTTTGCAACCATCATGTCGTGACGGTGGCACGAGGTTGAACTTTGAACCCTGTTAAACCATTATGCTTCAGCGCTCAGACTGCCCTTTTTCTTACAGGGTCGAGGAGCTTGCCGCGAAGCTATGGATGAAGTTGGCCCCTGAAGCTTGAAGTTCACCGGTCGGCGGGGATGAGCAAGCTTAAAATTATAAAGGACACACGAGGTTAGCATCACACTAATACACGAACAGCCTCGCCGAGAAGCCCGGTCCACTAAGTGACCGTGCCTAGGACTCATTGGCGCTTTTGTATTGAGATGCGGAAGTACTTGCAAGAAAATTATGTACCCAGGACACAGGCATGCAATGATCCCGAGCAACCATACCTCGTAATAATTGAGCCTATTCTATTGCGTAGTGCAAGTTAATATTGCAACTCTGCTTGGCACCGCATATGTACCCGCGAATCATGCACTTGACCATTTGTCCTTGAGCGCAGCAGCCCGGAAACCCGTTCCAGATGCAGTGTCAGTCGCCCCTGCACTACTGTTCCTGTTATGTACTACTTGATAAAAGCCGTCGGAACATATCGAATAGTTCTGAACATGCACGCATATTGTCACAGCGATGGGCGCTAACAGTAGTGCGGGAACGGGCATTGGAAGTAGCCGATCGCGAACGGGTAGGTGACTGTAGTCTAACCACCCTGCTTACACGACTAAGCATGCCTAGTTCCGTAATCATGATCTGACCCTATGATAGAAGGAAGTCAGCCGTTCCAATTCTTATACACCATGCATGACGGGCCCGACCTACAGGCCTGCACTGGAGAAAAAAAATTGATAGAACACTTCCCATTCTGAGCAGGCTGTGCCGAAAAGCCCTCGGAGTCGAGATTTACTTACTCAATATCAACGCTCATTATTAATGTTGGCACAGCACGAGCCTTGAGCGCTTCAGCGTCCAACTGTTCTCGTCTTCATTTTTCTCTCATGATCAAGCTTCGTGATCAAGCTAAATGAATGCAGAGTTTAAGCAGCACACAACGTGGGGTACAGTGTTGTTTCAAACCCTGTTTCTGAATCAGCCCGTAGTACTCGGCCGCCGCCGGCAACTTCGTAAGTAAGAATACGACTTAATGCGCGAACTACGGGGGTTGGGGAGTGTAGCAGCGCCTGATCGGCGTATGATTAATCTATGAGGGGCCAACCAACTGCCGATCTTGAGTATGATGATGATCCTTCCCATGGTGATGTGCCGCAGCATGCACAGGTTAACTTACAGTAGCGCAAGCGCGTGGAGCTGAAGTTCTTGCAATTTGTTTCAAGTTTGTTCTGGAAGTTCTGTGTATACATGAATATGATTGTACATATCTAATCAGTGTAACGTGCAGTCTGATGGTATTATTGATGTGAGTTAATCTATGTCAGGTAGATAAATAGAGGCAGCACGAAACATATGGTCCACGAAGGAAGCCTGCCAGCAGTCTCCGGGTGGAATAAGAAACCAAACCGTCTTCCCAAAGTATCAACCAAGGGAAGAGGGGCATAAGATTTGTAGTAGTAGTGACAAAGCAAAATTTTGGCATTGCTAGTGCAGTGGGTGGAAACATTGGTTGATCGTTGAAATTATCCCGACACTTCTCCATGATTAGGGTGGTTTGAAACACAACAAGCCTGAGTACTCACAAGCCGATGAGGCGTACAGTTGGGAGACACTTTGCCATGTCAGACGAAGACGATTTTGGTAACTGTCGTAAGGGCTCATCTGCCTGGTGGATTCTTCAGATAATCCTATAGCCATGGCGGTTCTCATGGCAAGCTGCTTGTTTGTCAGAAACAAATCAGTCAAACGTTCCGATTGCACCTACATCGCCGTATTGTCGGAATCCTAGAAGACAAGTACTCAGCCGAGGGACAAGGGAAACATTCCCAGTACCTACCAAGGAGCCGACCAGTTTTGTATTCCGTCCATGCCAGGGTGATGACAGCGTGAAGAACGTCAAGGGACGGTTGGTTAAGTGCCGCGGACAACATCTCCTATGCATTCCATTAGACCAGCAGAACCCACACACACGACCACGAACCTTGGCGTTCTCACAGAAAATATCTGCAACATTGTGCGGACCACGCGCGACAACATCCGGTATGTCGGAGAACCTGTTGTACATAGTTTATATCCAAGTTGAGTGCATTGCAGAGGACAGACCTTGCGCCTAGTGCTGCGATGCAGTTGGAGAGTAAAGGGGATATAGTCTGATGTCGGAACTTTTCATATAGGTCGTCGTAAGTCATGAACGCGCATTGACTGCCAAGTTGACTGATGAATATCTGGATGAAGTGTGGCATCCAGCTACGTTGTGGCATCTGAGGGTGCATCGGGTCGAAGACCTGAGTTGGTCGGTAACCGCCCGATGTGGGATGAGGACGACCCAATGCCTGACCTGGGCCGGGAGTTCCGTATCGACGAATGTGATCGTCAGCTGCAGCGGCATGTCTTCCGTGGCTATGTCAATGAACGTCAATATCAGAGAGGTGTAGGTGTACTACCTTTGAGTTGTGGGAGGCCTTGAATGATCTGGATAGGTTTGATACCGGTCCGTGGATGCTGTTCCTGGTGGCGAATAGGACGGGGAACGAGACATAGAATTGGCATATCCTTGCGATGGTGGCGTGTACGCGATCGATGCCGAAGTGGTGTATTCGTTTGTACCACTCGAATTGGAACGCTCTGAAGACTCTGGGACAACGGTCGTTGCTCTACTCGATGATCCAGGGTATGGTGGCGCGGAACTGGGGCCCGCAATGGCTCGACTGCGCTCAGCAAAATATCGTTCGCGATCGCGAAACTTGCATGGAATTTTGGCTGCCTTGCAAGCCTCGCATTGTGTCTCTGGGGAAGACTGCAGACACTTGATTTTTTTGAGGCGGCTAAGTGAGGAACAAGGTGAGAAGTAAGCATGAATCACTTGACGGAGATTGAATGAACAATACCAGTTATCGCAGGAAGTCACAAGACGCGGACGTTTCTTGTGACCTTGGGTCTCTTGGGGGGACTCGATAATGAATTGGAAACCATCCATGGTGAAGTGAATAATTCAAAAGCCAGAACAGCCCGGATTTATATATCACAGCCTAAATACCTCGAGGCCGTTGTGTGAGATCTGTACGCCGAACGAAGTCAGATCAAAAGTGAATATCGCTGATTTCCCACTTGCCGTGCCCATACGCGCTCCATAAGCGACAATGGATCGGGCCTCTTACCCAACAAGAACGTCGCCATTAACCCAGCATTTCAACGATCTAGCAAATGTATTAGTCAAGCCGTGAATGTCCGTTTCTTCTGGTTTCATATCGTAATAGGATTGACAATCAGCATAAAGCACTTAATCATTGATGCAAAAAAAACGTGCGGGAAATATCACTTACTAGCCGCATCACAAAGCTCTAGACTATTACACGTCATAAAGCAGCAGTCCGATTATCGCCTTCTAATTTGACCTGCGGGAGTGTCCGGCTCCTTGATGGGCCTGTGCAGTGCGCAAGGCCGCTCATCGCCTCCTACAGGCACTTTGGAGGAACTTAGGTCTAATTTTCACACCGTATCCAAGTGTTTCCATCGCAGCCACAGTGTCTCTCGTATCGGGTTTCTGCTGTGCTGACTAAATTGATCGCATCAGATTGTCCGCAGTAACCTAGAGTAACCTGCAGTAACCGAGCGATTTGCTACAATTTGTCTCCCAACTCGTGTGGCCCAATCATATCTAAAATCTAAACCAAAAACCACATCACGGCTAAGTCAGAATAAGCGCAGGACAGGTCGCATGGTTCCCGGGCTCAGCGGAACAGAAGTCAGCCAGAGTCAGGTGTCCTCGGATCAATGATTTTGAACCATAACTCAAACAGTTCACTATTATTGCGTATCAACGTAAACTTAATATACATACAAACTTGAGTTGCGCGCGCTCGGGACAAAATTAGAGAGGCGTTCGTAACACTTACCCAGAAGGGCTATGGCTAATGTGACGTGCCTTCTAGACAGTTCTTTGACCCGGGCGAGGGAACAGTTTGAATAAGTTGCAAATGAGCGGGAGGATTCACTTTGAGATGCCCCTTCAGGGTATTATCGTGTTTGCAACTTCTCGGAAGCTCAAGACTGACTAGTCTGCATATGCTACTAATTGGAAGCGCATCCGGGGCCCTAGTTCTCGTCTATACCTCTTTCAGCCTCCCGATTGAACTTAGAGAACTGAATGCTCCGAACTAGTTCGGCATCTTCTTCGCCCTCATGATCATCGTCATGATCGGTAGAAAAAAGCAGACGGTGATGTGCATCGCTATCATCAGATCCCCGGTGCTTTGTGGCGTTTCAATGAGTAACACAATGCTAGAACATTTTGCCGTAACGATGCGACATACCGCAAGATGACCATCCTCTCGACGTCCGAGGTTAGCAGCGCTAAGCTCGAAATTGACCCCATGCACAGAATCTGACGAGGCGCCCATATTTTCGTCGTCTATCGCTATCATGTTCCCCTGCGAGTCCAATGATAATCTACCGTCAATGGAACTGCGATACTTGTGGAACGTAAAAAGGGCGATGCCTACAGAGACCGTTAGATATGCCGCATTCATATAACTTCGACACGGACCGCAAACTGTGATACCTACGCCGATTATGTTGAGTGGCGTAAGCTCGTCTCCGAAAAACCAAGCCGAGACTGTAATTGTCGAGACTTCTTTGGCTATCCCTGCTATTGACATTGGCAAGACTCCGGCACGTTGGATAATACTTTTATCACCTAATTAGTTGGCCCCGTGGTGCGAAATGCATGGTCATACACGTACTAGTATTCACTCATGACCATACAAAACGCCAATATACCGGGCGCGACCAGGAACAGGCCCGAACGAAGGGTCGAGGCCGTGTCCCGAAAGAATGGCGAAGCATATATGGTAAACCATCCCTCCCAGATAACGCTAAGGAGGGCTGTTGTGATGCCTATCGCGGGAGCCAACCAGAATATGGTAGCCGCAGGATTATCTAGACCCATATTCTTGTTCTTCATGAGTAGTTGCGTGAGGCTCCAGCGGAGACCTCCGCATGCACTGGCGATCATCACAAGCAGAAATCCGGGAAGGACGAAGGCCGTTTCAGAAGCAACCATGAGAATCACCCCGCCAAAGATGAGAAGAATGACGGCGACGAGTCGCAGCGAAAACACTTCCAAACGGAAGAAAAATGCAAAGGATAATACGAATATGAGAGAAGATGACTTGCACATTGCTGTAGATAACAAGATGGTGAGATGAGTTATGCGTAAATTACATATTAAAAGTTAAAACATAGGCCAGCGTCTGGCGAAGTTCAGAACTAACAACTCACTGTAAAATGATAGAGTAATGGTCTTGAGTGATAGGTTTGACAGACCAATGTCGAGACCGGTAGCAACGGCAGTAGGAACTGCTTTCTTACTTCAAAGAGGCTACAATTAGAACCGGTGTCCAGTGAGGACACGGACTGCCCGACGGGTACTAGATATTGCGAGAAAGCACGTACCCATAATCTTTTACGGAAGGGTTTCTCTCTGGGCGGAAATGATGCGAGAAACAGACGCGAAGAGCAGCAGCCAAGACAAATTGAACAAACATGTGCAAGGTAGTCACGAAGAGCGGATACGGAAATCCAAAAAGGTCTGGTGAAAACATCCACTTGTTGTACAGAGACAGTACGGTTGCGAATATATACCTATTCGGTCGACACATAAACATGTTTCAGGAGCCTGACAGCAACATCCACGTACCACGAAGCTATGAAGCATGCATTGGTGATGGCAGTTCTCCACCATATTCGCCGTTTCTCTGCAAGCGACGCAATGTGAACGTTGCATTCATTGTAGCCACCCTCCCTGAAGTTTGATTCCACCGGTATGTAAGAGTGATGGCCTTCAGAGTCATTTTCAGCATAGTGAGCCATGTACAAGGTGGACAGCTCCTTCTGAATGGCGGTACCGCGCGTGAAGTGTTTAACAGGCGTGGGAATTTTCAATTTCAAGACACCCACAATTGAGGAAGGTAAACCATATCATATGTCATGACATACATAGTATACACGCCAAGATCCCTAAGTAACTCCTTGTGTCAAGCGGGAAGTCTGTATGTTTGGCAACGCATCATTTCATGGCTACTTTCATTATCCAAAGCACCGTCAGCTTCCGCCAAGACATCCGGTAAACCATATCACCCATAAGGAGCATTCTGTTGCATTTGCACACCGGTTTCCTGAGGGTCGGTGGGGGCGACACCAGTACTAATCCCTGGGTGATCTCGCCTGACGCGGCAGAATCATTACCAGGAAAGTGCCTTTCATATATCCCATACATACCATGTTCGCCAGTGGTCATACTGCTTCTGGTTGAGATATTCGCGCCATTCGTCTTTCTTCATTTCTGACCTGAATTGCGCATGCTGGAGCAAATCAAGATGGTGCAGCGCGTGTGGGTAGCTGAACAAGTGCGTCGGTTGCGGTATAGCAAACGCTCGCAAACTATGGACGAACTGTATGAACCTGGCATAATCCTTCTCTTTCCAGTACATGAGATACTCCAGATAGTTAATGAATGCAGGTTGGTCAAGAATATTCTGCTGTGCGAGAGAATGGAGGTAGTATGGGTTTGCCAGCGACTGCACAAATTCCAGTTCAAGCTCGAATTTTTCGCGATTGGCAGCTCGTGGATCTTCTGTCGTGGCCTGAGGCGATTGAGCAGGGTCAGAAGCCATCATATTGCCAGTGCAAGTGGAGAAAGTTGTTATGAACGGAAGGCATCGCCAAACAAGGTCACGTGTCAAGCCGAGGCTCGACGCGCGGTGTCTTTCTCTGCTTTACTACACGTCGTGAACGATGTCAGACGAGGACTCTAGTGGCTGGCAACTTACAGAATCTGATCCTGGGGTGTTCACGTATGTCGAAATAATGACAGTTGATCTATCTGACTTACGCAACCGGTCACAGAGAGTTACTGAAGAGACTCGGAGTGCCTTATATCGTCGATGATCTTTACTCACTTGAACCGGAATCGCTGGCAGCACTACAGCCTGTACATGCCCTAATCTTCTTGTTCAAATGGTTCCCTGAATCACCTGACGACGAGCCTGGTATTGATGCTGGTCACTATGATTTAGATTTTCCGGGTTTCTTCGCCCATCAAACTGTGAACAACGCTTGTGCTACACTTGCTGTTGTCAACGCCCTGGGAAACATTGCCTCTCTCCCTGCCGGACCGCAGTTCATGGATCTCATGAACTTTACCACAGGCATGGACCCGCAGACATGTGGGATGGCTATCACAAGCGCGGATTGGCTTCGAGAAGCTCACAACGCCCTTTCTCCACCTAGTGCCATCTCACTAGATGGTCTGGACCTTCCGAAGAAGAGCGAAGAAGCCTACCACTTTGTCGTATACCTTCCGGTGTTGGGGAGTTTGTATGAACTTGATGGGCTGAAACCTTACCCAGTGCGACATGGAGAATATGATGGATCCGGTGAGGGATGGGTTAAAAAAGCAAGGTACTTCACGACACGGATTCATCATATTTCGCCATTGAATTCCCCTGTTTTCTAGGGAAGTTATCGAGAATCGGATACACACTTACCCAACCGGAGCAGTGAGCAAAAAATGTGTTTAAGTCTTATATTTCAACTTATATTCTGCAGCTCGAGTTCAGCTTGCTCGCGCTCCGGGATGATCCAATACCTGGAATGAGAAGGCGTTTAGACGCCCTCCAATGTTCAGTAGGGGACGCTGAATCAAGCGATCTTATGAACAAAATTTCCAATGAAAATTCCAAGCGCGAGCGTTGGGCAGTGAGTATTGAGTTTCTTGTCGCCGGTGTCGCCCTTTTGATTCTGTTTTCAAGTTTGAGAACAGCTCGCGTCGCCATAACCACATTGGGCTTGTGCATGCTTTGTTATTGGCTCTAGCAAAGGCCGGAAAGCTTGACTCAGCGAAAGCAGATGCGCAGAGAGTGATGCAGGAGCGCCTAGAGAGACAAAGAGCGATGCACTCTTAGTAGTCACAGTAAGGTTTTCGAAGCTTCGACGTGATCGCACAGCTGATCTTGCCCGCAGTGCATTGAGAGCATGACACTTTACCGCAGTATCGGCATCGCTTGCCAAATTTGACGCGTGATGGCAATAGACGCCTCTTGGTGTCCAGTGTGAATAATACTTTCATTGATCTCCTCGAGTTCGCGTACACAAGTTTGTTGTTCCTGACGTTTTCCTTGCGTACCTTTATTCTTACGTCTCAGAGTGGTCTTTCAAATCGGGAAGTCTGACAAGCCGTTACAAATAATGAAAGCTTCTGAAGCTTGAAGCAGGATACTCAGCACAATGTCGGACAGGCTCACCGGGTCCACCTCGAGTTAATAGAATTGAACCAAAGAAACATAAACATACCTTTGCTGAGGCGCAGATGTAGAGCTTATAAGGTAAATTATGTAAGGAGACTGCGGTGACAAAGAGAAAGAGAAATCTAGGTGACGATATTGTTACTCTCCAACACGAGTTGCAAGTATGACGCTTACGATCGAGTCTAGAATTCAACTGGTGTCAGGTAATAATTTGTATTTTATTACTTGTCTGAGGCTAAATTAGTGAGAATCCCTACGGCGCGACCATAGGTTGTACAATGCCACTCCTGGGATTTGGCGTGTATCAAAACTACACTACTCGAACGTCAGTTCTTGAGGCGTTTCGAGCGGGCTTCAGGTGATGCAGTTCATGACCATCGGTGATGTCTTCCCCACTGTAATGAACTATAACAGACACGTGGATTCAGCTCAAGCTTACCGCAATGAAACGGCGGTCGGGGAAGCTGTCAGAGATAGCGGCATTGACCGAGGAGAACTTTTCATCAGTGCGTACCACATGAGGCGGTTCAGGAAATGAGCTTCCATCTCTTACCGGACGCTAGCGACGAAATGTATCAGTCAAAATCATGGGTATCAGAGCACGTTGAAGGGCGTCGATGAATCTCTTGCTAAATTCGGCTTTGGTGAGTCATTCGCCTCATGTTGAACAAATTCTAGGCATCCTTACGTGTTTAGAATACCTTGACCTGTTCCTCATTCATGATCCGTATTCTGGCACTGAACGCCGCCTAGCCACATACAGGGCTTTGCAAGATGCCCGTAATGCGGGAAAAATACGATCAATTGGTGTTTCAAATTAGTGCGTTTCCTGCCTTGTTTTGCTAGTAAAGAAAAGCTATAGTCGTCACGCAATATTTTCACAGCGGGATTAAGCATTTAGAAGAGATTGCAGATGCAAAATATGATATGCCTGCGGTGAATCAAATTGAGGCATGCAACTGATTCTGATGGGTAGTACATTCCACTCATTGCATGCTGGCAGCTTCACCCGTTTTGCCAGCAGCGGCCCATAGTGGACTATTGCCGTGAACACTCGATCGTGGTCCAAGCCTACTGCCCGATCATACGAGGGAAAATGGATCATCCGATCATTCAAACGATAGCGCAGAATGTTGGTTCTGCTTCTATGAGGCGCTACACCAGATATGATATAAAAACCCTTTTAGCATGGTCGCGACGCAGCCCAAGTGCTCCTTCGATGGTCACTTCAAAAAGGGTTTGGCGCCGTCTTTTCATCTTTCAAGTTAAATTTACGTTGGTTTAGGTTCGTTCCGCTGCCAAAATCAGCAACGCCAGAACGCATTAGATCAAACGCTCAATTGTATGATTTTGAGCTCGAACCCGAAGAGATGGAGCAACTTGACGGACTTGACCGTGGAAAGGAAGGATCCATCAGCTGGAACCCTGTTGATGCTTCGTAATCATTCTTGTAATTTCCAACGCGCGAGCTTTGCGTCATTTCCCTGTTGATTCAGACTGAAAGAGGCTTATCGATCAAATACAGTTTTTATCATCTAATTCCTTCTAATTCACGCACCCACGACAATGTCACATGATCTCTCGTTGTCTTCGTCGCTCAGAAAGGGTTCCCACAGTGGATGCCTCGTTCCTTGTGATGACGCCTTTCGCGTCCATTATGAGGCGATAACTTGACATACAAGACGAAGCAGGCGAGATGAAATTCGTCCAACTACGTGTATCCACACCAACGCAACCCACGAGTGACCATGTGGCTACTCTACCTGTGACTTATTGCGGACAATGTTAGGGCAATGTTTGCATGAAAATTAAAGTATGCACCAGAAAAGTGTGCGCTTAATTTCGGTCGCGGGAACACGACTTGATGCTCCTCGACCAGCATGCATTGCATCTTTATCACTGCCAATCAGGATATGGCCTCAGACATTTTAGATTAAAATCAGGTCAGTAAAACATACTACTTCATTGCCTGGGATAGATTTGAATGTCACGATGTGTTGGAGCAAGCGAATGGAATGATACGTGGGCCCATAGGTACCACGCAGCCAGCCCTCGTGGACAAAATTTTCTTCAAACTCAACCAGTACATTTGGAGCAGATGCGAGCACATATCAAGCCGCACCTGGCTCCACTATGATTCAACGTTTGATCAAAACGATGAACGAAGCCGGCTGAACAAATGATCAATTGCATGGTACCAGTAATGTAACTCAGGTACTAAATACTAACCTTGCCAGTTCTGATCAAGGCGGTATACTGCATTATCCACCGTCCGCAAACTTGAAGTTCGACGCCCGACGTAACCACCAGTATGAGGGTAGTAAATAATATTTAAAGGATTTAACTATAAACGATAAACGATGTTAATTGGCTGACTACGCTACTGATGAACTCAACAACGCGCTTCTTACGTAACACGGCTACGTTTGTTCGCCATTACCGGGGAGGGCAGTTCTACTATACTCTGAATGATAGAATGTAGGGAATTCCATTAAACCTTGGATTTATACTCATGAAGACCAGCAGTCCTCGGCCACCAAATTTGCAAGTAACTCAAGGCGTGGTCATTAACAGGCAATCGACTGAAACTTGAAGCTTTCGAGTTTGCGCTCGTGCCGATTGAATTGGACCTCATTGTTTCTTGAACTAGATGGTATGATCATCATTCGGAGAGAGTGCATGGTCCGGGCACCGTGATTCTACGAATGTATTTTGTATTGACAAATTCGGTACGTTCTATGATTGCGAATCCAGTATGCTATTGATCCTTTCAGGATCTTGTACGATTTCAGTCCGTCCCACAAGGAATGCCCTGCCGGGATCCTTAAGTCTACCGGCCGTACATCGAGAATCGAGACATGGGTCAAGCCTCGGCATTCTGACATCACCGTCCTTGGATTGTGGCCCGGAACATAGCTAGTTCTCAACCCGACTGACTGACTGGCTGACTATAAATACGGACGGTGGTCAGCTTCAAGTTCTGCAGTCTAGTTTTCGCACCGGAGAGCACGTTCACTTCTCTGCTGTACTCTAGGAAACAGAGCGGTTTTCACCCTACACCTCGCGCGAAATGCGGAACAGTGCGGCACAACGGTCGTCTTCCGTCGATTCATCTAGATTCTTCAATGGTGCTAGTAACGATGTGGTTTCGTTCAATACGTCTGCAACCATCGTAGCATGCGATGCCGAGAAAGTTCCTGTCATACCCGAGTGGTGGATGAGTAAGTATATGCCCGTAAGTCTACTTTCCTTGTATTATATCTCGAGACACTTACCGGGGATACGCAACATACCTGCAGAGTTATTCGGCCGCGCGAATGTTCAAGTTTAGTAACCCAAACTCGTATAACTGGGCAAATAACCTGCTTGCCGGTCTAGCGATCCTTTTCTATGTCAGTAGCCGTATGTTCCTCGCTTATCAAAAGCTGATTGATCGACTAGGGTTATGACCAGGGGTACACCTTTCTACATTTCCTCCTATGAGCGACTGTTGACGCATTGACGAGCAGGGTCATGTCCCAAGTGAATCTTAACGAGGATTACCTGAAATTGATGGGTATTTACCCTACGACGGGTAACTCGCGTAACCTCGCGGCACTTGGGGGAATAGTTTCTGTAAGTTGGACGGTTTCCGATAGTAGCCTTCCCTGCACGTCTGTCAGGTTTATTATGGTGGTTCCCTCATTGGAGCACTGCTCGGCGGCTCCATCGCCGATAGGTCGGGACGAATAACTGCCATAATATTGGGTGTCATTATCTCGATCATCGGTGCAATATTTCAAGCCTCCGCGATGAATATCACTTGGATGTGTTGCGCACGAGTTGTGACGGGCCTTGGTGTGGGAGCCATCGACGCAGGTAGATAACCCGTTGATCTTATCTTGATTCTTTGTACTCATTGTTTCCAAAGTCATTCCTGTCTGGAGCAGTGAAGTTTCTCCACATCAAGCCCGAGGAAGCTTTCTTGCCATCGAGTTCTTCCTAAACATCAGTGGACTGTCGTTGGCATATTGGATAGAGATGTTAGCCCATTCTAATTACTGTGTTATAAACAGACGGTCTGATGCATTTGTAGATTTGCGAGCATGAACCATAATCAGGTTTTGGCATGGCGTACACCTCTAGCACTGCAAGTTGTTTTTCTGCTCGCGATTCTCGGTTCGTCCGCATCCTTTACCTCACCTCACTTACGTGAACCCATCGCAGCGCTTGTACCTTTCTTTCCGGAATCACCTCGGTGGCTGGCGAAAGTCGGCCGTATCTCCGAAGCACGCACAGTATTGCAGGCCACTCGCAGGGACGGAGTTGAGGCCGAGCTCAACGCCATTGTGCGGAGCGTGATGCACGACCAGCAGCACGCCGAGAATAATAGTTATCTTCGCATGATATTTCCGAGGACAAAGAGCCAGCGCGAGCTACGATGGAGAGTTGTTCTAAGTGTATGGCTGCAGATTATGCAAGAGCTCGTTGGCATCGGAGTCATTACTGTTTACGGCAAAGCACTTTCTTCTGCCGACTTTCCTTATTTCTCTGACGTCATACGCAGCCATCGATCTTATTCAGGGCGCCGGCTTCAGCCAAGGCGAGGCGAAACTCTTGGCCGGATTCAATAACCTGTCCTACATGTTCAGCGTGCTCTTTGCCGTGTTCACTCTGGATAGGTTTGGCCGGCGAAGCACAATGGTATGGGGGGCGGCTGGCATGGCGCTGCTCCTGCTAATCGGTGGTATCCTGGACAAATGTAATATACGCATGCTCTCCGTTCGATTGTCACTCATTATTTGAATAGACGCGCAGACGGGAGGCCCCAATCAACGGGCGTATGGCGCGGGTGTCGTAGCGATGACAGTAAGCAACCGATTTCGGCATCGTGAAGTCATTTTTGTAAATGATGTGCCTCCCAGTTCCTGTATACTGGCACGTTTGGCGCCACCTGGTTAGTAACTCCGTGGCTTTATCCAACTGAACTCTTTCGTGAGCGATATCAATTCCTTGGTCCAATTTTGTTCTCTGAAATAATGCAGCTACGTACGTTCGCGCCAAAGGAGGTGCCTGGTCTGTTGTTGGGTGGTCTATAGGTAATGGCATCGTGACTATGATTACCGTAAGTCGTTGAACAATTGAGCATTGGCAAATGAATAATGGTTGTTTCTTTAGCCTTTCCTGTTTCAGGCAATCGAATATGGTGTACTCCTGCTCCTCTTTGGCCTCAACATTTTCGTAATCCCCTTTATCATTTTCATGTGTACGGCTTACGTCTTACTTTTTTAATGTGTGATCCTATTGATGCGGCGGTTCCATTTCGCAGATCCGGAAACTTCGGGTCGTCCTCTCGAGCAAATCGATGATTTCTTCAGCAATGCAACATCTTGGAATGTTTTCACTGCGTCGAAACAAATACGGGATCAAGGTTTCACAAACCATCAATGGACACGCAAATATCATGGCGGTATTGAACAGTCAAACACATCGTCGATGACTCAAGTCAGTGGAGATGTAAATGCTGAGAGGCATGGGTGGGCGAACAAGCTGAAACGCCGTGCTTCGGATGCAGGACTGATGTAAAACAAGGACAAATTTTGTGTATGCTAACACTTTTATAATTTGAATGCTACAACATTGCGATTGTATTATCCTAATGTTCCGTGAGACGAACGATTAACTCGCTGGGTTGGCTCAAGTCGACAGCAAACATCCTCAGGATCCCCGCAAGCGGAGACCATGTTCTCTGTCGAACGCCCGCAAATACCGTGGGAGTTTCGAACAGTCAGACACGTCATCAATGATTTAGGTCAGTGGAGCAACTGTAGGCGGTTCGGACACCACTTTACTCATAACGAAATTTTGACAAAACATGGATGAATTTTTTGCACACCAAACACATGTATGATTCGATCAAATGTTACAATATTA
Source organism: Suillus lakei (assembly GCA_016628065.1). NCBI lineage: Eukaryota > Fungi > Basidiomycota > Agaricomycetes > Boletales > Suillaceae > Suillus > Suillus lakei. The sequence continues at coordinate 96,729 of JABBWA010000030.1, read as the reverse complement.
CTACAATAGCGTTATCCTGAATTCCGTCAGACAGACGCTCAACTCGCTGGGTCCGGCTTCACCAGGCTGCAAGCAGCTCGACAATGCACAAACCCAAACGTCCTCGAAATCCCCGCAAGCGGAGACCATGTTCTCTGTCGAACGAGTGAACGCTAGTGTCATCCAGCGGAATTGAAGGATGTGGCATGTGTAAACATGCGAGACTCGAGTTAGTTTCTATAAAATAGATCCTAGCTGAGTATGTTCTGAAGAACCACAAAAGTTTGAGGTCTGGTTTATATAGATTCTTGTTGATGGTCTGTGCGTGGAAGATTCATATCAATGCCTAAATGCTTGTTTTGGAAGGCAATAATACTACTAAAACGGTTAATGGGCGTCGTTCTTGCAGCTTCATTATGTCCACCGACGTCCTGTCACATTTTGGGGTTCTGGACGAACTCATACAAGTTATCTACCAGGGTCTTGATCGATTCGTCGTACTATCCCAAGTAACGGAATCTGCATGGTCGATTTACTTGGGCCTCAAGGGACCAGAAGGCAGGTGGTGGCGAGGCTCGTGGTCCGCCAAACATATTATTAACATCACCAACGTTCGTGTCAAGGCCTTTTGACTACCCTTACCCTGATCGTGCGTCATTCTAGGGTGTGCAATCAGGCCCTCAGGTGCTTGAGAACTTTGCTGAAAAGCTTCGAACGACATTTGTAAACGGTGACCTCACCATTGGAGAATGGACTGAGAAGGACTCGGACATCAACGTGAATACTACTCTTGATGTATGGACTGTATTGAGCCGACAATGCAGGATTTTATTAGCTTACTTTTGGGCCAGCCGCCAAGCATCCACTACGCATGGCTTTGAAAGAACTCCCTCCAGCTGAGGCGGCTTCTCATGCAACTGCGGTGTTCACTGAAGTAAGGCACATCAATTGTTGGCTGCTCACCAATAATATTTGACTCGTCAAGATTGCACTACAAGCTCAGTCCCGCAAATGCCAGCTAAACCCCCCTTTCTCGTCCCGCAATGTCACCGTTATCTCAGAGTCATCCCACGCTAATTCAGGTCCGCTGCGTACCTTGTCAGCATTGATGCACACAGAACTCATTGCCATAGCTTCAACCCTTCCGTCGAAGCGCACACCCTTGGGCCTGAGTCAGGACCCTGTCCCTGCTGTCAATCAGGCAGCCGAACGGAAAATTAAAGCTCTTGAAGCGGAACTTGCCCGTTCAAAGGAAAGGTCCCCGCCAGGCGATATGATATCCAGTAAGCCTCCATTGTGTGCCACGTACCCAGAGGCAGCTGATTCTACTGCGGAACAGAATCTTCAGCAAACTCCCGACCTCCGAAGGGTGCATCATTGGCCAACCCGAATAAAAAGGCAAGGAAGTACCAAGTGCTTGAATTCGAGAGCGATGAGGACTAAGTTGTGTATGTCACATGAGCTACGAAGCATTAACCATTTCACTGGCGGCTGGGCATTGGGCAATGGCCGGATCCTGCCAGTGCCAAGTACGGCAGTGTCACTGACAACAGGAAACGAATAAAATATCTATAAAGTTGACTATCCTAATGGCAAGCATCTTCAAACTCGTACGACAACGCGTACTGCGGCCCATAACATTAACGATGATTCTTTCAGGGATAGCATCCTGAGTGAGCTGGCGGGTGCTTGCTATGATGAAAGTTTATCCTAAGACTAGCAGCAGTTGATTTACATAGCATGTTCCGTGACTTGACCGAATAAGACATAGGGCAATTCCCGAAATAGACCATAAGCGCTAAAAGCCCTTACACGTTTGCAAAAAACGCGCGACCTAGTACCTTATATAAAGCTGCACTCCGACAGTTTACACAATACCCTTGACACCGACTCCTCGACTTTCATCCATCATGTCTTTTCCGCACGGTTCTGCTGTCCCGCCTGCCGGGCAGGTCAACAGCAGTGCGCTACCTGTTGAATACATGTTCTCTCAGATCATGGGCGCAGTACAGAAATCTGTAAGCCCTATTCGTCCATGTAAGACACTCCAAAAAACAGTTGCTGATGCATCGGTACATAGCAAGTTGAGATATCCGATCTCCGGCAGGAATGTGCTGACCTACGGTTGGCAAATGCAAGCTTGGAACGTCAGATCCGGGAAGGGTTTCAGGTGAGCGGGATTACTTTGCACTTCAACAGATTCTAAGTTCCAAGATTCTTTTAATTGCAACAGCAAAATGGGAACGGAAACTATTACGCTAGCTCCCGCATGGGTTCTGGCTTTGTAACCCCAGTGCCCGGCAGCCCTCAGCTCCGAGCCAAATCCCCATTCCTATCCCCGCACAGTATCCCATCCCTGGTCACCGCACCCAGTCACTTCCCGTCTCCATTAGGTGATAATGCGGTCGCACCTTACCAATTCGGCGTTCGCGACATTCCCGGGTTCTACGTTGTAATTCCCGCAGGAGGCGCTGGTACGAGGCTATGGCCGCTTTCGCGAGAAGAACACCCAAAGTTCCTTCTCGACTTGACTCTTAAGGGACGTTCCCTGATCCAAGCCACATGGGACCGTCTTCTCCCCCTTTCATCTCCCCTCCGCACCACTGTCGTCGCAGGTCCCGGCCATGTCAAGTCCATCCGAGAGCAACTACCTGACCTTCTCTCGCACAACTTGATTTGCGAGCCTGGTCCAAAGGATTCCATGGCAGCCATCGGACTTGCCGCGGCTGTCCTTGCAAAACGAGACCCCAATGCCGTCATCGGTTCATTTGCTGCAGACCACATGATTTCAGGCGATGACGCCTTCCTATCCGCCGTTGCGGAAGCTGTCGAGGTAGCGAGGAAAGATTATCTCGTCACCATCGGTATTGCACCCTCTCATCCTTCCACTGGCTTCGGTTATATTCGACTCGGAAATAAACTGGGCATCAAGGAAGCCCCAAATGCAAGGCTTGTCTCAAGCTTCAAAGAGAAACCTGATGCGCGCACTGCCGCTGCATACATTGGCACCGGAAATTATCGATGGAATGCGGGAATGTTCGTGACGAAAGCGACTGTCCTCTTGGACCTTCTCAAGGACTACAAGCCGGAACTCCACGACGGGCTAGAAAAAATTGCTGCCGTATGGCACGATGAGGCGTTGCGCCAGGCCGCTCTCAACGAAATCTGGCCCGAGCTCGAGAAGATTCCGATCGATAACGCAGTCGCAGAACCTGCGGCTGCTGAGGGCAAGGTTGCCGTAGTACCAGCGACATTTGGTATGCTTTTCCTTTCCATTTGCGGGTGAAGCGAAGTAGACTGATATCGGACTTTAGGTTGGGATGATGTCGGAGACTTCTCTTCGCTCGCAGACTTACTACCTGCTGAATCTAATCAGCCTCGTGTCCTGGGGGATAGTTGTTTGGGTGATTATTTATTCTTCTTCTTATCAAGTCGCCGTGGTTGATTCATCTCCGTTCGACAGTGCTCACTGAACAAGTTGCTGGGGGAATTGTGGTTCCCGGCTCAGGACGTCTCATTACGTGCCTGGGCGTTGATGATCTGGTTATCGTCGACATGCCTGATACTCTTCTCGTCACCACGCGTGCACGATCGCAAGAGGTGAAGCGCCTCGTGAAGAAGTGTCGTGATGCGGGTTGGAAACAACTCCTCTGAACAGTCGTATCTCGGACTTGGATTCGGAAACAACGGACTATATTATATATAGCACAATGGATGCTCGTGGAAACGGGATTTGATCTCACACGCTCATAACTTTCTCTGAAACTCTCGGTGCTGATACCATACCGTTTTGAGGCTCGTTAATCTCTGTTCTTCTATGTACACTTGCATGTGGTGTTCATCAATGGGTACTTATTCGTCTGCCGATATGGACCGATATGATCTAACACGTCATGATGTTTTCTGCCACGATTGTGATGGTTTTCTGACTTTTGCAGTTACAATGCGACAGTAGTTGATCCGTCCGCAGTGGCAGATACATTCTGACGCTTCCACGTCACAGCTATCATAACCAGTGAATGAGGTGATCGTCGTCGTTTGAGCATAAAGAATTCAGCCAAAATATATCGCACCTGTCTATGCCGTAGTGCTCATCAGTGTTCCCCATCATTTGAAACCACCTGCGTAATTGAAGGTCATGCAGACATTCCCTTCTGCCAGAAGCTCTTTTTATCAGCCCTCCTTTACTTCAATACGTAACGTTCTGGCCTTCTTCAGAGAGCTTCGGCAACAGCCTCGCCTGTTGAATCTCGGTCTCTGAAAATACATACCGAATGAGATAGGATATGTCCGAACCAGCCTGCCCCACATATCGGGGAACGTCTGTTACATGACTCAGTCCTTGATAGGCAAGAGTCCAAGTATCGAGGAATAGTTGGGATATAAATAGGGGTTCATTTTGGGTGAACGGGACGGTGTTTGGTCTGGGTTTGGCGGCAGGAAACGTGTTCCAGGGCCTAGCCTATGCCAGTTTCAGAGATTCCACGTGTGGAAGAGGATTGATGCTACCAGGATGAGGGTGGAACTGCGAATCGACAAGGACGGTGCTCCATGTGCAAAGGTGGGGAACTTCGCAAAGTTCGCCCTCAACTGGAAGGTCGTAGATATGTTCTGGCCATAGATTGATGTGGAATTCTTGTTCTGCATGTTTCAGAACTCGGAGGAGTATTTGCTTAGTTATCGCAAATTTGACTTGAACTTCTACCGTTATTATTCTGGAGGCAATATACATCAGCAAAACCCTGAATTTGGATTAGAGGTATAGCCACACACAGCAGCCACAGTGCTACAAATTTTTTTGTCAAGGCTCCAGTGCAGTATAACACAACCTCAACCCATGTAAAAATTAGTGTAATATGATTAAAAACATGCACATAATTAGATAGTATACTAACATTTAAGTTTCATGAAGAACTTATGTGCTGTATTGCACTGTACAGTGGGGGACTTCGCCGTGACCACTGACAAATTTGTCATTGTGTGGCACTGTGTGGCGCTGTGCAGCGCTGTACAGGGGGGGGACCTAATCAGGGTGTTTTACTGATTAGTATGTTGCTTTAGAACTGGCTGAGCAGGCGAAACTCGGTCGGCGCCATACTGACTTACAGGTAACGCACTTTGGATGACCCTGCAAATTGCAATGCAGGCAGATTCTGTGGAGTTTGTTGATGCACCCGTTAAGGCAGGTCCAGCGGCCATGTTCTCTCACCCCAGGGCCAGTGTTATTTATGTGCCACGTCAGTAAGATGCTGGAGTCGCGCGTCGCAAATGTGACATGGCCCACGGGCTCCTGTCTACGTATACCTGCCAGTACTTGCGACTGTAACTCCACTCCCTACAAGTATAGGCCCACTGTTGGGATTTCAATATCGTCAACCTTGGCAGGCAGACCAACTCTGAATTTTAATCTATGTCCACTTATAACGTTACGAAAGGGGCATCATAGAAAGGGAGGCACCCCTCAGGGTCCCAACGGCAGCTTTCGGGTGCAAGTCAACGGAACGGGTTTGTGGAGAAGCTGGTTGCGTAGCCAGTCAAGGGCCAGCATGTACTACTACCTTGTGGATCGTATGGACATCGGAATCCTTATGTCCCCAGCGGCAGGTACTACGACGGAAACATTGAAGCTGCGGGACAGGCCAAGGACTCGAAACTGTCAATATACTAATGTATGGCAAACCAAGTTAAGGGGGGCATAATGCACTAGGTCCATACTGCAGGTACAAAGGTACGAGCAAGCCCACCAAGGAGAAGCTGGCTGAATTGCAGACCAAGGAAGGAGGTACAGCTCATGCGACCCGAAGTGTATAAAAGACCTCCTTGCTGAGCCTCTAACCACAGAACTCAAGCTCTTCAATTCACACTCGAACTTTGTGTTTAACAATCTGAAACAATGTCGCACGCCTTCACCAGAAACTTGACCTTCCAGTCGTGAGTGTCTTTGCGATATTACCCTGCATCACTTTTTCACCCGACTCACTGTCGTCTCGCAGCAACGATCTCGGCAAGGAGGCGACGATTATGCTCACTTTCGATGCCGACATGGAAGGCCTTTACGAGGATTTCTTCCCTGTAGTTTGGAAGTAAGTGCGCCTACTTTTGCCTGTGATAGTTTCAAACCTTGCTGTTTTTAGGGTCAGCAAATTCGGGAAGACGGGTCGGTGTTCCTATATTTTTGCTGCCCAGTTGCCAACTTACATATGACTCTCGTCCCAGGTCCATACAGGGCTCATGCGACCTACACGAGCCAGTAAGACAAACGACGCAAATAATGCTCAAACATTGCTTATCCAACGTATAGACTTGCTTTCTCCAAACCCCAGGTCGTAGATGGGAACATCATCGATGCTGAAACATGTGTCAAGATCAATGTCAGCGACTCTCATCTGTTCTGTAATTCCTAGCGCTGATGCAGGTCATGATGCAGGACAGCGAGAAAACCAGCCTGACTGAGGCCAATGACGTCTATCATTTCTCTGTAAGTCTGACTTTTATTGATCTTCATCTCGATCACTTACGAATGTCTCGTGTAGCCCCCTCAGGCGGGAACCTCTGGTGTCCTGCAGGCCGTGAACAACACTGGGGCCATTCAAGATATCGCAGTCGGTTTGTGACCACGATCTTCTCCTGTTCTTTGACCTCAGTTTATTGTCCACCTCCAGGTTTCATGAATGCAGGAGACTTGATGCCTAAGCCCGCACTCTACTTCAAGGAAGTCGGGTATGACATCTTCCCTCGATTTCTCTTTCAGAGCACTCACAGTACAAAACGCAGAGATGGCAGTCACGTCACTGCAGAGTTCACTCCGGTCCTACGTGCCTACATCACGTCGGACTATCAAGAGACCGCAATCATACGAGGCGCAATCGATACCCCTGCGATCTGGTCGCAGAACCTCGCTGCGCTTCCTGAGCACACGACTTGGACCCTGAAACGTGACGCAGCCAGTGGACATTACTCGGTCGTTCAAGTTTGAAGGACTGCGAAATCGGTACGCCTCGATATTTTTGTGAGGTCTGGATCTTAATGCTCTCCCTGTTTCATAGCAGTTGCTTGTCTTTTATAAGGTTGCTCGTCTCTCGTGTAATAGTTCGTAACAGCTGTACTGTTTTGATTGATAGGCCCCTAATTATATATTTGAATTGTTGCATCCCATTGAACGAGATCCAGTAAGATATCCCTCAGGCCGCGCGAGACACGACAAGTAGTTGATCGAGATCCTCGTTGGCTGTCACGTTACAGCTATTACCACAAGTGAACGAGGTTGTCTTTCTTTACTAACAAGTAACATAACTCGACGATTAATATTGATCTATACGAGATTGTGATCTCCAATGGTCATTGCTGAACGATACAACGATCGAGACTCCAACAGCAATGCTCAATGCACCTACAACTAATGAAAGGACGCATGTTCAAATCGCTGTGGACGTTCAAACCAGCGATGTGATACAGGACATACGTACGTAGCCCTACTCGCCGATTTCTTTCCTTCACAAATTCGACCAACAGGAGGAAAGCTTAAACATCTCACCGGATATGTGCATCTTTGTTTTGAACGGGGACGACCTGAGAGTGAGAAGCCCTGACATTTCGAAAATAGCACTAGGTGGGTATATATATATACGTTCAATATTGCATGTTGGGTGGTCACCCGTAACAGATAGTCATATTCCTTGTTATGCTTGTTAGGAGCCAGTGCCTCAGATCACTTTACCGCCGGTGCCCCCCACGGACTTGAATGCTCAGATTCGTCCATATAGTCTACCACCACTGAGTGCTCGACGCGTACGCGAATATCGAGTTCCACGTCGTTGGAATTGCGAGGCGATGTGGGCTTGAACTCTGCATCGGCGGGGTTTCTGGAGCTCCTAGAGCCTTTGGAGTGGCTCTTAGACTCAAAGTGTGAGCGGAGACCGGACATCGCTTTTTTCTGCGCAGTGATTGTGGGACGTGCGACGATCACGTTTTCCAAGCGTTGGGTATCTGGCTCTGACATTCCTTTGCGGGAGCGGGTGAGAGGATGGACAGCAGCGGAACAAATGAACATCGCGAGCGTTAGCAGAATAGCAATCAAAGTCTGGAGAGGTGCGTACCTCGTATATTGATGAGAATCCGTTGGCTCATGATCCACGTTACAGCATAACCTATTGATGCCCTAATGATACATTATAAGCAGTCCGATCCCCCCGACGCCAGATGAGGCGAAACTTACCCCGCCGACTAATGATAGGAGCGAGTCGATATAATCGAGCTGAGTTTCCATGGTGTATCCGTAATTAAGCCTACGTACCTGAGTCTCGATATTGGTCGTGTGATAAAGGATGAGGTTCAATACGTTCGACACTGAGGAAGTGTTAGGAGGGTATTCATCACAAGCAGAGCGTACTTGCCAGACAATGCAATGAAATATCCAATGCCGTCATAGATCAGGCTAAGTATGATGAGCGACGCGCATCGATTGTGCCAGTCGTAAGGGACTTACACCCGTATCAGCTGTTCTATTCTAACAGAAAATGGTTTAGCGACCTTAAGGACGGGAGATATAAGGCACACCTGCTACTGAGAGGATTATAACGCAGAAGATGCATGGTAGACACCGTCACCATCACGACGTCATACAACATCACAGCGAGGTAGTAGAACCAGGTTGACAATACTTTGCCGGAATTTGCTGAGGTGCAGCTATCGTTCATGAAGATCTGAACAGCCCACACTGGTGGTAAAGGAATCACTTACTTTCCCTAAAAAAAAAGGACGTTTGCATGAGACCTCGTTGTAAGGAACACTGACATACATCAACAACAGCAGCTGTTGGTTCCAAAGATCAATGTGAACCCAAGATTGAAATATAAACCAGAGCTTACGGGTCCCGTGGAATAGAACAGCGAACCACTCTGCCTAAAGGGAATAAGAGAAAGAATATCATGTCTGTGTAGTAAAAGCCCACAGAAACTGAGAAGAGGTATAGCAACAATAGTGCAATTCCTATCCGCCTATCTCTTCTTGCGATGTTGAATGTTCTACACGGTGTTTTTTAAGTTTGTGCAGCTGCAACCCACAAAAAATTCGACAGGACATACCTGACACCTAGGATGACTTGTGATATCATAGTTTGTACGACTAAAACGTGGTCAATAGAGTCCTGGTGAGCGCACACCAATAGGACGGACCTTTGAAGATGGGTGGCACAAGATAGTATCGTTGACACGCTTGTTGGGTAAAAGAGATGGAGAAGTATCCGTAATTGCTGACTACTATAGTCATAATGCTAACATAGCTGCATTAAATGTGAGCGAAAGAACCATATAACGGAATGAGGACCAAACGTACCGTATGAGAATGAATAAGACGCAGGCAAGACTGATGGAGATCGAACTTGTCAACGGTGGTGCGTGCATGGCTGTGTACACATACCTTAAATGATAAATGGACGATTGGCTTCGGTAAAAGCGCCATTCTGCGGGGAGTGTAAGAAAATAACTGAACGAAATTTGTCAGAATATCGTGATGACTATGGAGCCGCAGCAAAGAAAGAAAAACTTACTCATAAAATGCGATGGACATGGACGCTACTCGTAAATACTTCTCCGTGGTTGAGCTATCTACAACCAAACGTCGCTCCATTTCATAAATGAATCGCGCGTTGATTAGCCCTGCGTCAGATAAATCCGTCCTTGATAGAGGTAAAAAATAAATGGAATGTAGCAAAGGCTGCGAATAGGGACGCTATGACCTGAACGCTTCGCTTTCGACAGAGAAAGGAAGCGGTGACCACTGAGAAGGAGGAACGGTCCAGGAGGCAATGCATCGCTTTACTACCAACACCACACTTTAACTTTCGAGTTTGAGCCAATTAGTGCAAGCCAGCGAGGCACTCTAGTAAGGCACTCCATCTACGGTCCAACCTTAGTGTCAACTTTACCGATGCCTAAGCAGACAAGCGGGGTTTATTAATATGAAATTTCCATCAGTCATTAATATTGAATATCGATCAAGGTCTTGCCAACGATCTACGACGAACGTACTGGAACGTATCCGATTGTTGCAATTCTGCCAGACGTCATCTATAATTCACGCTAAAATGTTCGAATCAGAAGGGCTCCCAGTAGTTGTTCCTATGTTCAAAATTTTAATTACCTAGCGTATGCCGCACTGCTCCACCAGATCTGGGCCTGTCTGGCCGGCCCGGAGTCGAATGATTGCTTCAGGGAGAGCGGGTTGGCTCAGATCTACCCATAGTAGCCTTCTTACAACCCATAAACTCAACTCCTGCTCATCACTGTGCTCTTTCCAGACCTGCCTACAGGCTTCAGCTCGAATACCTCAGCCTCAGACTCTCTGATCCTCCTCTCCACTTCCTGAGTTTCCGTCAACGAGCAGGGACGGATTGCGGCTTGTGAGACATGCGCATGTGGTCTCGGGGCTCTCAGAAACACCTGTCGAGATTCCCTGGTGTGAGTGGGGACCCAAGCTGTGTCAAGCATACGTGCTGCTTTCCGCATTCCCCAAGCCAATAAATCAGTGTGTTTGGCCTATAGGCTTCCTCCGGATCGTTCCCCAGAACTGGCCAGGACTCTCCATATGGTCACGTGTTTTTCCACACTTTGGTTTGGAACAGGGTCGACTTCTTGTTACATGGCCAGGTAGGCGCAACCTGCAAGTATGAATTCCACGCGCATTTGAAACGCTGCATAATTCTTCCCATTCCATAACTTCTTGATTAACCTTGAATCAACCTGCATCGGTTGGCAGCGTTAGCATCCTCAGGCCTCAGGTCGACAGAAACGGCTTACTTACACCTGTGCAACAATTCGCTATCCACTGCTGCCCGAAGCCCCAAGCATATCTATGCTGATCTGGCGGCTCGTCGTCCCGCCGAGTGCCCGTTTCTATTTGCAGTTGAGGCTTCTCCACCGGGAGCACTCGCTTCAGGCAATGGGGAAAGCCTCAGGCATGAATGGAAAGGCAGGAGGAACCCTAATGCGTGATCTTAAAGTGCTCCACATGCCTGGGCAAAGATTATGGGAATAAAAGTAAAGTGGAATGCAATTATATTCTAGAGAGCGAAGAACTCAGCAGCATGTTGTAAGAGATGGAGCAGATGCTGGCAGGACTGCGGCTTTGAGACGTGGTAGGAATCTTCCCCAAAGCAAAATGTACTATTCAGCCTCCCTTAGCGCAACGATGTGCTTGAGTTTGCGCCCTGACACGCGAGAGCAACGCGGGTGGACACCGCTCCAAGGTCATCATAAGATTAATATGTTGTGAAAAAAATAGGCGATGCTAGACAGCGCTAGACCAAGAGGGAAGTTGTGCATACCAAGATATCAATTTTACGGCATACGACCCATAGTACTTACGTTCGCATATACTTAGCGTGTTCTAGACCACGGGCGAGATAAACTACACACGTATGATAATATATACGCCATAGTGATTATGGAAGTTCCTGCGGTCGCTTGCAGTTATTGTATCCCTTGATTGGCGCGGGACATTATCAAGGCCATGTATTTGCTCAGTCATCACTAACCTCTGAGTTGAACTTCGTTTTTCATGAGTGTTGGAAACAGGGGTTCCACGGGCAGGGGCTGTGCACTCAGGGCCTTTTCATTGCTTAGTCATCACATTCACTGGGTCTGTCGTGTAGCTTCATGGCTCACCTCATTCCAGCCTTGCTTGCTGTCTCTAGGCTGCGAGCCGTTCACCGTAGATGTTTCTCTGCAGATCTGGATATGGCTGAGCATCCCTGCGTCATACTGACTTGCAGCCAACACACTTTGAGTGGCCCTGCGATGCAGGCTGCTTTTGAATCTGCGGGGTTTGTTTATGGATTCAGGTTCAGTGGTGTTCCGCCTGGCGGCTCGTTTGATGATTCACCCCAGTACTACTTATGTGCTATAGCAGCAGCAATGTAACGATCCTGCAGTCTCGCGAAATGTGTGTGCCGTGATCAGGCCCCGTCTGCGTACACCCTGCTAGTACTTGCGATTGTAATTTGACTCCCTACATTTTCAGGTCTACACTTCTGCTCGGATTTTAGTATGCATCTACCTTAGCAGGCAGACCAACTCTCAGTGCTCAGCGCTCAGAAACTGATCGTGGCATTATGAAAGGGTACATTAGGGAGGGAGTCTGTCAGTCTGAAGGACAGGCACAAGGGGTCCCAACGGCAGCTACGAACTTCCGAGGGCGCAACGTCACGGAAAAAGGTTCGTCGAGAATCTGGCTGTCTAGCAAGTCAAGGGTCAGCATGTACTACCGCCTTGTAGATCAGAAGCCATATACCCTGAATCCTTACTAGGTACCCAGCGGCAGGTACTACGGAGACATTCAAGGCGCGGGACGGGCCAAGAACTTGAAACTGCCAATATGCTATTGTACAACAAACCAAGGTAAGGGGGGTATAATGCATTAAGTGCTCGGCGGCAGGGGGGTGTAATATATTAGGTACGCAGCGGCAGGTACTGAGGCACGAAGGTACGAGAAAGTCCATCGAAGGAGACGCTGGCTAAATCGCAAGCCGAGGATGGAGGTACAGCCTATGCGAGCAGAGGCATATAAAAGACCTCCTTGTTGAGCCTCTAACTGCAGAACTCAAGCTCTTCAATCCACACTCAATCTCAACCACACTTTCTGTTTAACAATCTGAAACAATGTCGCACCTCTTCACCAGAAACTTGACCTTCCAGTCGTGAGTGTCTTTGCGCAATCACCCTGCATCACTTTTTCACCCGACTCATTGTCATCTCGCAGCAACGACCTCGGCAAGGAGGCGACGATTATGCTCACTTTCGATGGCGACATGGAAGGCCTCTACGAGGACTTCTTCCCCGTAGTTTGGAAGTAAGTGTGCCTACTTTTGCCTGCGATGATTTCAAACCTTGCTATTTTTCAGGGTCAGCAAATTCGGGAAGTCGGGTTGGTATTCCTACATTTTTGCTGCCCAGTTGCCAACTTACATATGACCCCTCGTCCCAGGTCCATACAGGGCTCATGCGACCTACACCAGCCAGTAAGACAAAAGACGCAAATGATGCTCAAACATTGCTTAATCAACGTATAGACTTGCTTTCTCCAAACCCCAGGTCGTAGATGGGAACATCATCGACGCTGAAACATGTGTCAAGATCAATGTGAGCGACTCTCATCTGTTCTGTAATTCCTAGCGCTAATGCAGGTCATGATGCAGGACAGCGAGAAAACCAGCCTGACTGAGGCCAATGAAGTTTATCATTTCTCTGTAAGTCTGACTTTTTTGATCTTTATCTCGATCACTGACGAATGTCTCGTGTAGCCCCCTCAGGCGGGAACCTCTGGTGTCCTGCAGGCCGTGAACAACACTGGGGCCATTCAAGATATCGCAGTCGGTTTGTGACCACGATCTTCTCCTGTTTATTGACCTCAGTGTATTGCCCACCTCCAGGCTTCATGAACGCAGGAGACTTGATGCCTAAGCCCGCACTCTACTTCAATGATGTCGGGTACGTCGTATTTTCTCTGCTTCTCCTTCAAAACAGCACTCACACTATAAAACACAGAGATGGCAGTCACGTCACGGCTCAGTTCACTCCGGTCCTACGTGCCTACATCACCTCAGACTATCAAGAGACCGCAATCATTCGGGGTGCCTATCGACACCCCTGCGATTTGGTCGCAGAATCTTGCTGCGCTTCACGAGAGCACGACTTTGACCCTGAAACGCGACGCAGCTACTGGACATTACTCGATCGTTCAAGTTTGAAGGATTGCGAAATCGGTACGCCTAATCATATCTGTGAGGTCCGGATCTCAATATTCTTTCTGTTTTCGTAGTATCTTATCTTCGTTCGGAGTCCCAATGGCCTCACTTGGTTGCTTGTCTTTTTACAAGGTCGCCCGTATCTTGTGTAATGGTTCTATACAGTTGTAGTATTTTGGTTTATGGACTATCTATATAATTGAAATCCTGCATTCCGTTAAACGACATCTAATAAGTTTCTCTAAGGGCTCACGAGGCACAATACGACAGGAGGTCATCCGTATTGGCTCCCACCTCACAGCTATTACGACAAGTGAAAGAAATCCTACCAGAGGCGGCATCAGACCAAGAGGGGAATTGCGTATGTCAAGATGTTAGCTTTGCAGCACTGTCGAGTCGTTGACCTGTCAAGCGTTAATGCTCTGCTTGACAAGAATTATTAATATTATATTCGCTACTGTACGATCGCAATACAGCGTGTACTAGACCGCGAATGGGACTATAATTAACTATAGAAGTGTCGTGATCAACTGCGCATATTATGATATCTTGGCCAGTGCTCGTCAACTTGAATGTTCCCTGTCATCAGAGAGCACGTGTAGGACGAAAATGGATGCTGCCGGGATGAAGAATCTACGCGTGTCCAGTACTCGGAAGCTAAGGGGGACTGTAAGATGGAATGATGTTGCTCGCGACGCACCAAGAGATCTAACTCCTAATGAATATAGTTGGAAACCAAGAACACAAGTTCGAAATCCCAATGACATACATCATTGGCCAACAAATTCACAGCCATCCACATCATGGGGCTCAGCCTGATCACGATTATAATGAAAGGGTGCGTGTGATCATCAAATACTAGTATGTCGAATACGTGGTCCAAGAAGCCCACTTTGAGATGATCACATAGCATGTTGTAGTGTGAGATGGTAGTTGTTGAATGACTGGCGGGGTTGTGATGCAAGTACCATTTCGTCTGAGAAAAGTTTTGTGAAGGTCAATTGAAGGTAATTACTAGTAGCAGACAGGGGCTATTACTTATAAGGCAAACTGATTGACGAGTGATCGGGCCCAGTCGCGTGTCTCAACTACCCTCGACAAGCCTGACAAACCCCAATTGCAAGATCTGCAAGGTACCACGAAGTCAGGCCGTTTGCTCTCTGTTGATATCGAAAGAAGCAAGGTACCGACCTATAGTTTTGCTCTCGTCTACCATGCATCTCATCTCATTTCACTTGATTGCAGTCGTGATGATGGAAACGGAGTCCATTTCTGGTACGGCTTTGGCCAGGATGGTGAACGAGGACGCATTCCACAAGTCGTTCTCTTCTCCAGATGCCGATGTGATACTCGGTGCCAAAGATCGTACCTCTGTTCCGTATTCCACTCATGGACGCTTAAGACGACATCGGGCTGGTTTCGATCCCTCTTTTCCATGCCTCAACAAAGCCCTCTTCCTAATCACCCCGAGACTATCAATCTAGACGAGGACGCATACACACTAGAGAGCCTGCTGCTTATGATTTGCGGCCTGCCAATCAATCCGCTCACTTCGTATGACGAGGTTGATGCATTGTTGTTTGCGGCGGAAAAATACGAAATGCCGGGGCCCTGTCTCGCTCATACGCGTTCTTATTATGACGCCTCCCCTCTTAGACCAGCCTCTGCGCCTTTACTGCAGCTGCGAACACGTTGCGGGTGGGAAGAAGAGGCCAAACGTGCATCTGCGCAATCGCTCGCTCTCAACATCTACGCACCGGAACATCAACCCATCCTCCGAAAACTACGCTCGAGCGCTGTGCTTGACCTGATAAACTTGCACCGCGATCGACGCGAGGGCATTCGGAAACGACTTGATGAGCAGCCATTCGTGACAGGAACCACGTTAGCGTCTTGCCCGCGGTGCAGATGGAATATTGATCATCATACATGGAGAGAGCTCAAGTATAGAGTGGTGATGGAGATGGATGTACGGCCGCTGGGAGATACGGTTGTTGATGAGGGATTGACGGAATGGCCCGAGGCGAAGGCGTGTTGGGATGCCAAGTGCCCAAATACTGAGTGCACGTGTGTGTTGTACGACCACATCGAGACTTTGCGTCTCATTCGGGACTGTATTGATAGCCTTCCTAGAACAACGTGAAACGTCGGTCACACCCTTAGACACGATATCATGATAGATTAGTATGTTAGTTATAAAGTCGAGCCGCAATTGTACTATATCTCAAGGACGAACGCACCTGGATTTCATGATCGATAAAGAGCGCTCTCAGTAGTAAGAAACGGTCTTAGCGATATCAACAGAAAACGACGGAAATAGGCTATAAGCGACATGTAGCTGATTTCAGGAGAACGTAGTAGATTTTCACGTTGACATGGAACAACCGAAAACAATTGCATTGTAGCAATATGAGCCAAGGTACAGGCACAATAGATCAAAGAGTTGGCTGTCTTTTGACAGTACATTCCAATATATATTAAGGTTAGTATATATGTGCAGCTCAGGGCGACGATCTTCAGTCAATGAAGTCGACGATACCAGATAACTCAGTTTGCTATCTGGTCACTTGCTGAGTGCATGATATCGCCTTCGTGGTTTATTCTATGGTTGACATCAGTATTGGTGTATATATGCCTTGTCAAGACGAACTGGATGACTGACTGAGTTGGGCTTGGATTGAGCATCTTCAAATTATTATTAGTCCAAGCGAGAAAGTCAACAGCGGACCTGGAAGTCAATTTGATTTGCGTAGCTCTCGCCGGCAAAGCTCCCGGCCAAATTGGAAATTGCCACCATCCATGCTCGTCTACCACCGAGTCTCCAATTATGCAGGCGCAAGTCTCGCAAGGGCAGCTGCCCGCTGCCTGACCTCCTCTGCCACGCCGAGCAGCAGCAGCAGCAGCACACAACCCGACTCCATTTTCGCCACCAAAGAATCTCCTTGGGACCACATCTTAGGCGACTCCATCAAAGACATGCCACCCGTCCTCCCCACCCCAGTACGCAATCCCTTACGCGCTGGCGGTACAGAAACCCCAGGACGCACCCGCGCACGCAGACAAGCAATGACCGCCCGCGAAATCAGCGCCTTCGACGAAATGTTCAACATGATCTTCGACGCCGTCTCAGAGCAAAAGAACCCCTCCCCAAAACTCTCCTCTTCATCCAAACAAGACGACCCACTTGCTGTTCTCGGCGGAATAGGAATAGGAATCGGGCGCAAGCCATTCGGCCAAGCCCCAATGTCAGATTTATTCGGCAAACTCAGACGACACTCGAAACGGCTGAAATGGACGACAGAGGCGGATGAGGAATTTGATAAGAAGAAGGAGGAGATGGAGCTTTGTGATACGGATCAGCAGCTGCTTGAATGGGCTATGCGGGAGGTGTTTGGGCAGTCTCAGCGATACGAGGAACGTGCCCGGAACGCTATTGCTAAAGCCGAGGAGCAGCATACTCCGACTTCTAACGCAAGCGCAAATCCACAATCACCACCATCACCACAACCTGCGTCTATGCACCCCGAACTCCAACACCCGACATATCCCTACCTCATCGCACACCTCATGCGTTCTTTCCGTGACAAATACCGTGACCCCCATCTCGCACTCTCCATCTTCGACTACGCCCGCCACCTAAGCATCCCAAGCTACGTATTCGGGTGCACCACCCCCGCATACAACGAGCTCATAGAAACCCGCTGGTCATGTTTCCGCGACCTCAAAGGCGTACACGACGCCCTCGAAGAGATGCGCGTAAACGGCGTCGAGCCCGATGGCAGAACCAAGAAGCTCGTCGAAAAACTACGCCGCGAAGTAGGCGCGCGCACGGTTTGGGAAGAGGAGTCTGTGTTTGGGAGTGGGGAGGTTGTTGCGATGTTGTCCAAGATCGAGCAGCTTGCTATCAAGGAGCCGAGAAGGAAGCAGGGCAAAGGTAAAGCGTCGGGCAAGAAAGGACCGGCTTTTGATGCGTGGAAGGGGGGTGCGCTCGAGGAGGACGCGGAGGATGGGTACGAGTTCGGCCAATGGGGTTCTCGCAAGCCGAAGCCAAAACGCCGGGAACACGACTCAGAACGGACAGGGCTGGATGATTGGCTGGATAGCAAAATACCAGGCGAGGACCGCCTAGAATTCAAATAGCATATTAACCTATACATTTTTTGTCGTAATTAACTAAGGAGAGGTAGGAGTGTGCTACTCTGATGAATGACAGTAGAGTTTGGGAGCGATGATAAATGATAGCAGGTACACTTGCGGAGACCGAACAAAAAATCTGTATGTACGTGAATGCAATTCCAAGTTGGATGGTGGGTATAGAAAAAAGATGGTGGATATACGATAGCATGTGATGGTCACTTTCTGTTGCGAGATTTAGAAACGCGAGGTTGTGGGGGTGATGGTAGGCTAGCCCCAAGGCCGTGGACGGGAACATAATCCGCGTCAATTTGATCGCACTTGAGGTGCATCAAAAGATTATAGACGAACACCTGTTCGTACCTAGAAAGATATCAACAACGATCCACAAGGACATCAATCATAACACGTACTGTGCATTTGTGAACACAACAGTCATAGATTCCGAATTACACCTCAACAAGTTCGGCGCCATCACCAGCGCCAAATTCGCAGGCGTCATCTTCGTCACCGCCTGCACCTTCTCCTCCAGGAAGAACTGCAAGAAGCTGATCAGGAAAATCACGACCCGTCTGTTTATCGTAGGCAGACGCCGCACGAGCTGTATGCACGTCTCTGGCTCGCGAGAATGCGTGATGCAGTCGTTGTACATCTCTTCAGGCACCAGCGGGTCGCATAGCTCACGCAGCCAGAGCTTGAGCAACGAAGCTAGGACATGCGGATCATCAACGCTATCAAGCGTATAATAGCCCCTATCAATGCGCAGCTTCAGTTCCGACACGGAGTCGCTATCTCCAGGAACGCGGAAGATGCCTTCCGCTTTCATCCCACCAAGAGCGAGGATCCCGTCTGCGAGGAACGGGAGAATGATGGGGATCTTCTCGTGTGGGTAGTTGCGCTCTTGCAGACGCATCGTCGCGTCCAATGATTCTCCGAATGTGGATGGATTGAAGGCGGCATCTGAAGCGGTCTCGATCTCTGCCATCGTCGGGGGCTTTCCGCGTGGTCCTTTCTTCGAGATAGCGACTAGACGGCGGAGACAATGCTTGGCTATCACGTCAACCCTGCCCTCTTGCTGACCCGTCCGCTGTTGCATGAAGGAACGCAGGTATGTCTCAAAGTTCTTCGAGGGCGGGAACGCGGTGAGGAGTACGCAGAGCATCTGCCAGCCTTTGAACACGCTTTCCCTGAAACACTTGTAAGATACTTAGAGATCAGATGTAGATGGATGACATACGTATTGGGGTTCCCGTTGAGCTGCTTCATCAACTGGCAATATATCTCATCTCGGAGCTCGCCGTGAGCCAGACCTTCCCCAAGCAACCACCGTTCCTCCTCTAGTAGGCCGACGGTGCTTCCCGTAAGGGAGTGCACAGAGCCATTGTGAACAGGTATACCGGCCGATTTCTCGCGTTCGCGATCGCCCATGATGTGTTGAATGACCTTGAAAATCCGGACTGCGTCGTTCTTGAGCGTGCGGTTTAAGGTGAGAAGTGGAGAGCTGAGGGGTGCCTGGATGTGTGTTAGCTACTTGTAAGGACTAGAGACATGTACTAACCTTTTGCCATGTCATCATTTGTGCCACGGGGACCTTGCGCCTGAAAATGAAGCCTGTACGGTGTGTCGAGAAATATTGTCTTGCATAGTCAGATTCGACGAATTGTTGGATGTCTGATGCGAGGTCGTGAGGAAGGACGGGATATGTGCTGAGAGGAGGTATGAGACATTGTCAATCCACACGTGTGGGTACTCACCCAGACGCTAAGGTAGTAGTAGGGGCTTGCTGGCGAGTAGGTTGCCTGGTGATCGGAATTGGTTTTCCTCCTGCAGGGGTTCTTCACAGCGCTCATATTCTTGGTTGCCTCTGGACCGCGTGTTATCAGCCAAAGAAAGTATCGGTAGTAAAAGTGTACCTTTGTTGAGAACGGGGCTTCCAATAGTCTTGCCAAGTACTGTGGGAGGGGTTGATGTACTGCGTGCCATCCAGAAGCTGTTGCTCGCAGCCAGTTTTAAAGGCGTTTGAGGAACCTCTCGTCTCTCAATTGCCTTCTCTTTGGGAGGATGGCTCGTGCTCGGCCGTGGTTTATCCATGGCCGGTGGGGATGACGGTGGCAGCCCGTGCCCAATGTCAGAAGCAGCCCGCCGCTCAGACAACGACAGCATCTCCACAGCAGCATTGAGACTTTGCGGAACGGGGGATCGGTGTGGTACATAAGAGGATGATTTAGCCCGCGATCGCGATGGTGAGGTGTCATCAACATCCGAGGCTAGACGTTTGTCTTTCTCCTTGTGACGAGGGCTCGATCGTGTACTTCCGTTCACTGCGACCTTGGCAGGTGGTGTTGACAATGATTTTCGCTGAGGTTGGTGTAGAAGGTTCAGTTGCGTAAGGGGATGCGGGGATAGGGGGTAGATGATGTCCATTTGACCATCCACGAGGGGAGCTTGGGTGGCCATATTGGTCCGTGGTGAACGAGCGCCTTACGGTAGGAGACTTCTTGGCCGGGTTAGCCCCAGAAGCTGATATCCTTCCTGGCGAACTCCGCGTTGACGATAACGAAGTGTCTCGGCAACGGGGGTTCCTCGTTGGCACGGATTGATACATGGCGTGCGTCTTTTAAACTTGCCTGTGATCGAGTGCGATTTCGACAGGGAGGCCGACCTGGCGCTTGCGGTGGGTTCCTGGACCTTCAGGTTTCGTTTTGCGCATGCCATTCTGCGAAAGGCGACGACCTAGGGCGGTTTGCTGTAGAAAGAGGCATTAGCTACTCTTGTAAGAGAGAACAGTTGATATGAAAGTATCACTTGAATGATAGTCAGGGGAATGACAAAACCATCTGGACGTTCCCAGACTGTCTCCCCTGTCTTGGTTTGATAGTAGTATGGGATTCCACCACGGGAGTCATCGCTGAGCTCCCACCACTCTCCCTCCGTACTCGGAGGTAAACTGCGCAAACACAAGCCGTAAGAACATAGAGCTCAATATTTGAAATCATGACATCACGCACACAAACGTACCAGCTGGTGGATCCCAGCTCACTTGTCCAGTGGCAGGGCACGCGAAGAATACAGTGCTAGTCTTGCAAAAGTGCGTTCTAAACACGAAACAATGTTGATGATCGAGACGAAATGAATACCTGCGGATCTACTAATGTCACCCAAAAATTGGAGCCCCATCTCGCCTCCTCCGCAGTCTACACGGCCAAGACTTGCTGATGGGCGGGGACTGCTCACGGGCTCGCCATTGACGTTTACTTGGGGTATGGCAGAAGTGTCCGTGGTATGTCCATTGGTCTTTGCGTCTAGATCGGCTGCGGAAGGTGCCTGTGACACGGAGACTGTCTGAGGATCTGATGGCGGAGAAAGCGATTTCAGATCAGCGGTTGTCTCGTCCACAGCAACGGCCATGTTCAAGAAATGGCGTCTCTTGACGATTCAAAAAAGTGGATGAGCTGGAGATTTCCCAGGCGCCAAGGTGACAATCCTGATGGACGTAAGGAGCCCGAGGACGATGACAACAACGAAAATTTGGTGATTTATCAAATCAAAAAAGCTACGAGGAGACTATCAAAAACCAGGAAATCAAAAGAGAGAAAATTGAAGGTAGACGGGTCCGACGACAAGTCAAGGTTTCGACTATCGCTTAAAGATAGTAACCCCTTGCAAGGCCGTAATCGATCCTCCCGAATTCGGAACAAGCATATCAGGTCAATATAAGTTACAGCAGTTCATTTACGTTGTGTAACAGGCTGTAACTTTGCAACGTTAACCGCTTACGTATAGTACTTCATATCATCAAGAAACTTCATTGATGCGAGTTGCCTTCAAGAATTCGAACCAATTTGTATCCTAGTCTATCCTAGTGCGATTTCTTTGCTTTCTCCACAAAATCCACCAACGTCGCTATGTCCTCCTGATCACCCGCTATTGACTTTTCAATCCGCTCATATACCTTCGCCATACCCCGGTAGACGTCCCCCTCGCTCCCACCAACGAAGTCAGCAATTTCTTCCATCTCTCCAATCCATCTGTACGCTTTCGGTAACATGGGCGGTACATTCTTCACCAGGCGGTCCAACAAAACTGGCTGCGATATCTGTAGCTCTCTCATGAGAGCATCTGCGGTCGCAGGCGACGATGCATGGGCCGCTGCCTTGCGTTAATTACTCGCTTCCTTCACAAGAAAATAGTATTCACCAAGCACCATCGTGGTATACAGCCCGATTGTTCCCTTTGATATTCCCTGTGAAAGATGTTTAAGTAACGTACAACTTGTTCATCTGCCTCTTCCACTCACAGCATACGACATCTTGAGTGCGCTAGCATCGCCAACCCCCGCCCCTTCTCCTTTCAGAGGAGATACTTTCAAACCATACTTCGACAATGCAGTGAATTCATCCAAAATCTTCTCATCCTCTGCTGACGCATAGAATGTAGGATCATAGTCCCCTTTCGGGGGTCCTCCAATAATGCCAGCATCGACGAATTTGAGGCTCGTCCCTGCAAATAGCGCCGCGATACGTTTAACCGTTTCCGGGTTGATAGCATTGCAGTCAACAAACGTCCGTGGGGAAGGCAATGCGCTACCGTGTTTTGCGGCAACTTCCCGTATCTTTTCGGCAAACGACACAGCATCTCTTGGTGGCAGAATGCTCAAAATCCAGTCGGACCTGAGCACAAGCTCGTCAACAGAGACGTCCATCATCCCTGCGTCCTGTGCTCGCTTTCGCGTGGCTTCAGAACGACCGTCAAGGTTGGTGTATACAGTGCAGCCGAAGCTGGTCAAGCGTTTCGCCACGGCAGAGCCCATGGCCCCAGCGGCGACTACTGCCAGACGCGGCATCACGGACGACATGATGGTTTAATGGAAATCTCATATCTCGTGAAGATACCGATAACAGCTGGTTCTATATTTATATTCATCAACGGTTATTTCTGGAGTAGGTCGAAGCAGACCAGCAGCACCAACTACTCTGCAAGCCTAAGTATGCAACTCACCTTGATGAATCTCTGAGCAATAGTTCATGTATATGAACTATATCGAGCTACAATTTCTGCGTGTTTTGGAACAATATATCTGACGTCGACAGTCTTCGACGTGCATGTAAGATTACATGGTTGCTACCATCGCGCTGCCACGCCAAACTTTGGCTCTCCTTTGCTCTACAAGTACCTTGTGTGCACGATTGGCAGCAGTTGGCAGCTACTGTACACGAGTGTCAGATTCTAAATACCCTCACAACCGGAACGCATTTGCTTGGCGCTGCTTTGGCAATACAATTGTTGGAATAACCCTCCATATTTTCGCTTGTCAGTCGTTGTCGACTCGGCACAATCTGCTTGAGCAACCAATGTATAGAAGCTCTATTTGAACAATTGTTTGAAAGTACAGGTAGTAAATGCAAAGGGAAGTTCCTCTACTTTCACTATTTGTAATTACAGTTGTTGCTCCAGACTGTTCCTAACTCAAACATCGCTTACACCGGGTACCTATGTAACCCCTGACTTCTGAATCCTCTGCCGAGATTTCGCTCTTTTCTACCAGTTGTGAGGTGCAATGGTCCCGGGGAAGGTGCACTTATACTGGGCACAGTCGAATGTAGTCGTGTTTTGGGAGTTAGATAATTCGGTGAGATTTCATTATGGCTTTTGACATTTTGTCGAGATACTTTTTGACGCGGAAGTTAACTAGCCTCCGCAGCCGGGAAGTTATTTCCTTACATATGTACTTGATCAACACTTGATCATACTTTCCGAGTGTAAGACTTAGCTTCTCGTTTCGTAGTTGCAAGGAGTCTTCCTTCTAAGATCTACGCCTAGGGGAAACCAGTGCTCGCGGCATCGGTCCTTACGAGTCGCCAAGTTAGTTTCAGACAAACCAATGCCAACCGCTACGACGATGTCTGTATCGCTTTAAGCTTATATTTTGACGACGCGAATTCGAGGCAACGAACCAGTACTTCAGCGCCTTCCAGAGGTGTAAAGTCAAGGGTTTCACTTTGCTTCGACCAATCACAACAGCAACGAACATCATCCCTTTATGCTAGTGTGGGCCGTTAAAGCGCTGGATGGTGATATATCTTTAGCACGAACGCCATCGTCAAACATCCATCAAATTCGCCACTCACATCCATCCTCGAATACTATGACCCTCGCCTCATATGATCCCGGTTTGTGGCTGGCCATCAATTCGTATCGTATTTCCAGGTTATTTTATAGGTTCAGTGGTTGTCCAGTCGCCGGATGATATCCTGATATAACCTTGACTGTGGTTTCGTAGTTGCTGCTTGTGCTGTGGGGATATATGATTGGGGTGAGCAAGCTAGTACGAAAAACCGCTGATATCCTTATGGTATTTTTAGCACTGACACTCGACAAGATGTACGTTGATGTCATGACCGGAGTCAGAAATCTAATTTTTCTATAGGTTGGACTAGTCTAATAGGTGAGTAGCCTGAGAGTAGAAGAACAATTTAAAATCATAATTAATTCGCGATAGAGGCAACGATGACCTTCTTTGTGAATCAGTGTAGGTAACTTATGTGATGCACTAGCAGGGTCGTACTGACGTGGCAATTATTTCCTAGGTGCGCTATGCTGGAATAGCATTTCTATATATTCGAATGACTAAAAGCAATTGACACTGTGCTAATCAACTTTGTCTTACGATCAGCATCAACACACCTAGTATGTCTTCTCGTATACACCATGTTTGTTCTTCTGACCGGCGGTTGCAGTTTGTATTCCAACGATCTCATTGGCAGATGCAGTGAGTATCCCGCACCGATGCCTGTTATTCTCGTCTAATCGACGGGACTTCCATGTAGGGGTGAGTGAGATTCTTGACCATCTTGTTGGTTCAATATAATGACTGCCACAGCTGTGAGTTGGTTTCGAGTATCTGATCCTCTGAGGCTGACCACCAACATTATTTGACAGGTCTTATCACGCTAATATCGTCGTAAATGCAATGCTGGGTGATGAACTACGCTGCTGTGCAATACCTTAGTGATACGAGTTGACTTAAACATCATGCAAGTCATCTTGATCGCTCGGTTACACGCCATGTATCAGTAATCCAAGAAGGCGCTGATACTTCTCAGTTGTCATCCTTTTGGCTGTCAACATTTTCTCCGGAGTGACCACCGCAATAGCAATGACTCAGGGGAATATTTCAGCGGGTACGTTTAATTGTGACTCTAAGACTTAAGTGCATCAGGCTCATCCGACGAATACAGAGGAAGCTCGTTCTCTCCGGCACCTATCAGTGCACAGGCTAGCTTTGAGGGAGATACTTTACTTCTAGGCTTCCATAAGTTGGATACTCAGCAGTCCTCGCATTGTGTCTTGCAGTCTGGATTGCTGTAAAACACAACACTTGCGTGAACTGTGACAACATTCGACAGGAGGTATTACCGGGGACTGCTTCACGGTGTTGATTCAAACTCACGTGGTTTGCTTTGCGAAATGAGCTAATGTGGGCCCCCTTTCCCGCTGACGTTCCCCACGTGCTGGTTTTCTTGCTATTTTTGCTTCACCTTGGGCTATGTGTCTTCAACGATATCAGCGGCATGTCGATGTGTCACTCGCCCTTTATGCGACCAATGTTCATCGTTTCTCTAGCACGCAACTGCCCTGGGACCTGAGATGTATCTTGGTTCTCTTGCAATCTTCCAGTTTGTGCAGATATGTGTACTAGGACCGCGCCTGATCCTCAGCGTTCGAGAATATCACGCCAAGCTTGTGGCAGACTCCGATGCAGCAACCGGCATGACTTCAATTGTTTTCCAGAAGCGCGTGCATGTGCCGACTAGTAGTAATGTATAGCACGGGAGATGTTCCGCACGGAGCGAGAGAATCTTTTGTCTGTTCAAAGTTGTGTCGTGGCATTTATATAAATCATTTGGTAGTTTGAAGTAGATTTGAAAGAGAAATGGTCTGGACACATATACGTGTTGTTGCATCACTACTGACACTAGTACTGACCCCCGGCGAAGATACTCAAGGCATAGGCGGATATAGCCAAAGCTCGGAGAAATCCTGCAAGCTAGGTCATTTTTGCTTGGAAAAGGACAGGCACACCTACTACGAACTCCATTATTTGGCGGAACGTTATGGCTTCACTAGCCAGCTCGTTAGGGTACGGGAGTTACAGTAGACTCGTAACCATTCTGTCTACGAGCACGTTTTGATATGTCCGTGGTAGTATACACCGGGCTGGTCACGAGCTTACATGCACACCAGGACATTTGGTTTTGGGTGAAAGTACGACGGAATGCAACGCACAGCGGTGCTCCAAGCGATGGAGTGGTTTGCCTGAGGTACTGTCGAAAACACGAAGCAGAGCAGAATTTACTGCGTTCGACAACCATAACACCGACATGTAAATGGCACGCAGGTCTTTCATGGGACCGATAACACGGTCTTGTTGTCCCAAATGCAAATTGTACCGTTGTCCCCGCCTGATGCAATCCCGTCACCCGAAGGCGAATATGCATGCACATGCTGATATCCTAGTCGTATCTAAGCCATTACGTCAATCCGATGATGCGTCTCGCCAGGCAAGTGATAGGGCGCTCGTTCAGCTTGCACGACTTTTGGTGTGATGTTGAATTCTGCCGAACCGTGTTCTGGAACTTCGAGCATCTGACTGTCCTATTTTTTCAACAAGAAAAAGACACAAGATGCTCGAAGTTCAGTTTTGACCACTGATGGCCAGATGTCCGGCATAATCTTCGACACGCCTGTGGAATGATGTGAGTAATTCAAGACTCTGCTCGACACAGTCAATAAGCTTGTCGTAAGTACCTGCAAGCACGCCGACCTACCATCGGGTTGCAGCCCAAGCTACATTGATGAGCTCGAAATTTGGTGTCGACTGGCGGGTGAGTTTGGGGTGAGTGTAGAAAAGCACGACGTTATCGCGATCGGTGTGGAGTAAAACGGATAGCAGGGCCGGAGGCTACTTTTATAAGTCGAATTAAACGACGAAATTTACCTTGCCAAGGGTAGTGGTCGTGAATTAGACGAATTCAATTGGCAAGCGGAATACGTCTGATGCTCAGCTAATGAGATTAACTAGATCTACTATGCCGCAACTGTCTGTTCTCGAATGACTGTCGAACTGCATCTTCTTGTCACCAGCTCGGTATGTAGTATGTACTCCGGTCTGGACTCAGTGACAAATCATGATCACTGATATCTCTTGCCATTACCTGTAACACAAGAAACCAGCTGCAGGAGTAGAACCACGAGACGCCAAGTCGAGGTGAAAGATCTGGCCGAGTCCGGTGCCACTCTGCAGTATGATCCGATTTAGGATAATAGACTCGGAGCAACGTCCGGTTTTAGACGCTGTTATCAGTGGTATACGACATGGATGGTCTACTGGATCAAGCTGGGAAGAACGTGAAGCCCAAAGTAGAGTTCCTG
Organism: Suillus lakei; assembly: GCA_016628065.1. Lineage (NCBI taxonomy): Eukaryota > Fungi > Basidiomycota > Agaricomycetes > Boletales > Suillaceae > Suillus > Suillus lakei. The sequence goes on along the minus strand of JABBWA010000030.1, from coordinate 69,443 downwards.
ACTCTTGCTGAAGAACTTCACTCTTACATTCTAAGCTTCCTTCCTTGGCAAGATATTCTTCGTTGTACATCGGTGAGCCGCCAATTTACTATCGATTTTGAATCCTTCTAATCTCTTGCTGGCAGGTATGTAAGGCCCTTCGCCAGACATACGCGTCGTCCTCCGAGCTTCAGTACATTATAGAACTCGGTGGCCAACAACTGCTCGCAGTCCCCATCGCGGATCTCGCCAACCACACTTCTGTTTCTGAGCGCCTACAACTCCTGAGGGACAAAGCCCACGCATGGCTCCAGTTTAACCTCCACGCTTACTCTTTCCAAGCATTCTCTATACAAGAACAATTTTATGAAGTGAGAACATCTATCGCCGATGGACATCTCTGTTTATGGTATCACGAAACTGAAGACTTGGGAGACTGGGCCAAGATCGTTCCAATACTGTCAAAGCCCTCACAGCAAACAATCGAGCGGCGTTGGTCTCCAGGATCGCTATGTTCAGTTCCCAATGCATACATTGTCGATGTGTACATGGACCCAACACAAAACCTGATCGCCATCGCGTATGCCGTTAATCATGATACGCTCCAGGAGGGGAGATTCTACGTTGACCTTAGAGCCCTGGATGGAGACGGTATCCACCCTCAAGCTGCTGGACAGACGATGTTTCTGTCAGTGCTTACCGCACAAGACAGCCATGACTTATTCACGGTCACGGAGAATTTGAAGCTCAAGGGTTCGGGGAGGCATCTCGCTCTCCAGTGCTCCCCGGCGTTCGATGATCCAGTCGGCACTGCATCTCGGGTCATCTGGTGGTTGCAACTTTGGGACTGGCAACACTCAACAACGTCTAATGTGAGCTGGCATTGTCAGACATACTAGTCGAAAGACTTGAAAGTTGACACTCAATTTACGTAGAGCAACCTCACTGACACAATGTCACATTTCCAAGAGTCAATCGATTTTTGTTTTGTTGGAAATGATAGGTTGCTGATGGCCAGCAATATTTTGAAGCTCTATTCAATCGAGGATATGTCCCGGGCACCGCAATTGCTGGCATGCTACTTGTTACCTTTTCCAGTGGCGAGCATATACTGCCAGTGCCTCCTACCCATCGCTGATATTACGCACGGCTCCCAAATGCAGATGCAAGCCCAACAAACGATGTGGACCTCAGACCCTGAGCATCGACTGTTATGCTTTGTCACGTTCCGTCCGCGTCTCGTCTTCGTCATTTCCACTAGGATTTTCTTCCATCTCGACTTGGAGCGCCTTGGTGAAAAGGCAGTGACAATACCATGGCAAGATTGGGGTCCTACAAATACCCGTGTGTTCCCGGACTCATGGAAAGTTCGCGTCAGCGGGAATCGAGTTTTACAGGTATTCCCTGTAGGCTCCAGCTCCAAATATAAATTGCATATGATGGACTTCAGCCCGTTGGCTGTTGAGCGCCGGCAGGGTCTAGGACGAGTGGTGAGAGAGTCGTCTGCAACAGAAATCCTTGAGCAGGGGAAGACATTAATAACGTCTCTGCCTTATGTCGAGGTCGTGTCCGACAGAGTCTTTGATGCTGTGGAGTTGATCGGGATGTGGGTCGATAGGAACAGAATTTATTTAGCCAAGATGATGGACCCGCCGGATGACAACGTAGGTTCTTTCCAGAAGTCCGCCGTATTGGTACTGATTGTATCCAGCCTTGGGATTTAAGAATGGACCAACTCGAAGTCATCGAGATGTCGAGCGGCTTGTCGGGAAGATCATCGACCACTCCTGATTGTGGTCTAGGCGTCGCTGAGCCTGTGTTTGACCAAGCCCAAATAGAAAGAAGACGCTGGGCGTCGAACGTGCTTTCCACGGGATAGTTAGTTATCGTAATGCTTCTAGGTATGACCTGGAGATTTTATGGAAGCATGTTACTAATAAATAATGTTATTGGCAGGTTGGCAGGAGCTAAGGACATCTCATGTACACAATATTTAGGGTGGTCGAGAAGCTGATCGCAGAGATCAGCATGGGATGTAAGTTCTCTGGTCTGGACTAAGCAATCCCATCTCCCTCGCCATTATCTGTAACGCAAGGAACTGGGAGTAGAACCGCGCAGCAAAGAGATCACCCTCCGCAAACCAGAGTCCATTTTCTGGAGCACAACGTCAGTATCGCTGAGTCGCGCAATTAAATTACCGGACTACTGACGTCCAGTCGGCCTCCAAACTCCTGCGGGTTCACAATCACTATCCCATCCTCCAAGGTCATGGACGGTATCCGCGACCAGGGACCCGAAAAGGCTCTCGGCGACTTGTTTAATCGTGGTTTTCGAGTACCTGTAAATGATGTGTCAGAAGTGCGCAATCAGACGGATAGATATTCGAAAGACATACCCAGTTGCGAAGATGACGAGGTCGGCCTCCACTCGCGAACCATCGTCGAATACCAGCCCAGAAGGGGAGAAGTGGGAAATCTCATGCCCGGACTTGACGGTGATCTGGTTCCTAGTAAGCAACATATGCAGGAAACTCAGCAAAAGTAATGATACCTTGCCGGACGTGATGAGCTTTACGCAACCCCGATCGATGTAAAAGCCCCCTGGAATGCCGGTGAGAAAAATAGAACCATACAGAATAAACAAACCCACCCCGTCGAACGGAGAGACGGTGCAAGAAGTTGTCCTCAGGGCCAGGAAGAAGATAACCATGCCGGGACAAATCCTCCCTGAGGTCTCTAAGGGAAACGAGTGAGCCGAAGAAACTATTTTCGAGTCCTGCCAACGAACTGGTCGATATGGGCATGTATCTTCATGGTGTCGTGCTGGGAATTTTGTAGAGCTGACAAAGGGAGAGCGACATAGAAGCGGTCGGCGATCTCTGTCGGGAGAACGTCCGGCCCGATATATCCTACGAGTCAAATTAATGGAGATTTCAGCAGCAAGTACACTGAAATTACCGGTAAGCAAACGGTTGATCGTCTGGCGACTCACGACGGCAGTCGGGGAACGCTGGACAAGCACTGTTCGAGACCCGCTATTCGCCATGTCCTGAGCAATATCATGCGCAGAACATCCTGCGCCGATGACGACCACTTTCTGCGCGCTGTTGCAGGAGGAGGATCTGTATTCGCTTGAATGGATAATTGAACCGAGAAAGGAGCTCTGCATGCAAAGAGTCGGCATTGACAAAGAATCAAGTCGTGCTTGCATACCTTTCCTGGGATTGAAGGCGTAAATGGGAGTGCACCTCCCATTGTACCAACACCTGTTGCGCCAATCAGGTGCCGGGCTGTCACAGTAATAGAAGCTTGGCCTGAAACAGATATAGATAATGTCCAGGTACTTGACGAAACGTCATATGAAGCAGCAGAAATGCACGCCAAGGTCAACACGTGAAGACCAAGAGTCTTCTGGTAATTTTCAAGATAGTCAGCAACGTCTCTGCAGGGAATATATTTTCCGCATCCCTCCGGGAATGTGACGAAGGGAAGATGATCTGCTAGTAAATCAGCATAGGATGAGGTTAGCAGTTCAGCTGCACGTACTGTACGCCCTGGGAGTGTTCGTCTCCAATGACTCGTATCGAGAACGCCAACTATTGCCAACTGCACCAGATCTCTCCAAGACAAGCGTAGAGATGCCGAGATTCTCCAGACGGGCGGCCACGGATAAGCCGCACTGACCTGCGCCAACGACAACTGCTGTGTAGTCCATTATAGTGTTCCACTCAACTGGACGACAGAGATGTGTATGTGCACTAAAGCGATCGACCACACCGAACAACTGATCCATCATGGTCACAAAGGACCAAGCCTTCCATGAGGAGTCCTCGCATTGAGTCAGAGTGAAGACTCCAGTGCACTGCGCTATGACCGTATGGAATTGAATAATTCCCTGGATAAACGTGTTTGTAGGACTAATGCGCCGATGACGAACACCTGGCAAAAGTCGGAACCGACTTGGCCGCGCAACGGCAACGGGAACTGAGAAAATTTGCTGGATTTTCGGAAGTGCGTGCAAGGTGCGAAAATCAGGAGTGAATGCCAAGAGATCCCGCCAGTAGCTATCGTTTGTAAACGAGTGCTTAAGAGTGAAACTGGGGCTAGATAGGTCGGAAATCAATGTAGCAAGCCACGCGGAGGAGATAGCCTCTGGTATTCAGCAGTAAGTGGACCTGGACTGATTTTAAAAGGAAGGCTTACCCGCAGATAACGGAGCAGAGAAAGTTTCTACTCCAGACATATCTCCTGAATGATCAAAGGGTGATTATGGTTAAGACCATCGTCTCTGCAGCTGATAGATTCTTTTATAGGTTTTGCTCTGTGAAGCTTATCTCATCTCAACTGTATGTGTGGACTTGCACCAGAAGTGGAGGTGCGAGAGCCGGACTAACCTCATAGGTTGTGAGCGATGGATCTAAGCACGCCGCGGCGAAGCTCAGGGGCCAAGAAACCAGGTAAAACAGGGTCGAGTGAACGAGGTTGCGAATGATGGTAACAGCAAAATGGGTGATTACCATATGATACCACGTGGTCAGCTTAAATTCCTGCGTACGAATCTGTCAAACATTGTCCGAGTTGGCCTCGTCATAAGTAGCTAGTACTAGCAAAGTTTGCCAGACCCTTCCGAGTTTGCCGGTAATTGTCAGAATGGCAAAGCTCGCGCAGTATGCTTGCCAAGAACACTAACTGTGGGAGAGCGTCATGAGCATTTACAACAGGGCGGAGCAATGGAGACTAACAATGTGTCCGCCTAGACTTGTCTCTGGCAGAATTCTAACGATGGTGAGCCTCGGTCGTGATCGACAGTTGTTGGTCAACACCGTCACGGGGCTTCGAGACAGCCTAATTAGGCGTTAATTAACACGTCAAACTATGTTACAAGGGTTGATCACGAACGGCCCATGATGCAGTGAACTGAGTCCGTGATATGGTAGCCATGAGACCTACTTATAGACCGATATAATTATGCTTTTGCGGGTGGTTCACCTACAAATGGTTGAAGTATAGTGGCAAAAGCCCCACTTAATTCTTATTTTATTCTGCCATTTTATTTCTTCAATTTACGAGCTATCACCAATCTGTCACTTGAATAGTATCCGAGAAATGAACTGCGTACAAACACTCCATCGGAGGTTCAATGGCATGGCAGGCTGATGTTTGGCTCATCAAATGAAGAGGTTTGGTGCTAGCTGCAGCAAGTCGGGTGTCATTTAGGATGTCGCGGAGGTACGTCGAACGAAGCCAAGTCAATGGCGGGCACCGAAAAATTTCCGCTGGGTATGCTGGAGTCTTTCTCCATCGCCAAGTTATCAGGTTGCGCTGCCTCTGTGGTCACCAGACTTATTCACGATAACACCCTTGCCTTGAACGGGTGCCTGATCACCTGATCAATTATCGCCACTGCACCACAACTACATATTTCGGGCTAGGCGCCTGTAAAATTCCTCGTGAATTCAACAATCAATTAGTGAGTTTGAAGGGGAGGTTTTTAGGGAAGTTTTGTTCGCAGACTCGGATGCACGAACTGCACTTTCGTATTGTTATCCATAGTATAAAAAAACTCAGAGATATCCAACTTAGATCTTAGAAGTTTCAACTGTTACTGCACTAGCAATCCCGAAAATATCGACCAACACATTTAATTAAAATCTGCATTGTGGCGCCTGCGCACTAACGTAACCCTACCACGACCTAAGAGTCACGAGCAAAATCTTCAGGTGGGAAAGCATGAGGTACCCATTTTGTGGTATAACCTCCATTCTGACACCGACTTTGATAGATCGCATTTATGTGCCGCCGACTAGCTGCGAATATTTGACGCCCTCTTCATTTTCTTTTTTCTTTTTCGTCTTCTACATTTCTTTTTCGCTGTCAGTAGTAAGTACATGTAATAGAGATTTTCGTGTGTGATTGTGTTCCGGTTGTCGGAACGAGGGTAGGAAAGGCCCAGCATGAGCAGAAGGAAACACCTGAGGAAGATATTTTGTACGACTATCATTACTCTAGCGTGCTGTAGCCTATTTGACTCTGTAGGAATTTGGACTCACCCCGCTTTCCGCGGGGTTTGAAATCACAACTATACTAGGGCTGGTTGTTGTTAGCTTTGGTTAGTAGTCAGGCCAGGTTGGTTTACTAACTTACTGAGAGTCTGTCTGTCTCGTTCTTTCTCTCGTTCTTTTTGTCTAGGTACTTTGTGCTGGACTGATGTTGGGTCCTGATATGGATGATTTGAAACACCGCTTTCAGTTGAACTCCTCCTTGATAGCACCCAGCCCAGATAGAATTGTGGTCTAGTGCTGTCAAGTTAATCATTTTGCCAGTCGCGACGCGACGCGGTGCATGGCCTTGGAAACACTGACACGTAACCGCACAGATGAATTCAGAAATGTGAACGCATGACATGTAGAGCTTTGGTGTGTTGACATCACCGCGGTGTCCGAGAGGCTTCAGAGTTTTGTCGAAGCACGCGAAGCAAGTTGAGGAAATAGATGTCGAGAACTGCGCAGTATGGCCCCTGCAAGAACCTCCGATGAAGATTTTCTCATGATCAATCTCCTTGTGCCAGGCGCCTGCTGCGAAACTACGGGAATTACCGTTTGCAAAGTAGCGAAACCCCAGACTTGTCGTAGTGCAACTTGTCCATTAATCACGTGTTCGAAGAGATACTGGCCTGTACAACCGAGTTGGTGCACTCTGTTATAACTTGTTACGACTTGGGGCCCGCGGACCCTGCGTAATTATCAGATTTAAAATTTATCTCCAAGGCCCAGCGGAGGCCGATTAAGATGTCCGATTCTCAATTCGCGAGTTGCATCACACACAGCAGATCGGACATAATTGTAGGTTGTCTAAACCATCCTAAAACGTACCTATCTAAGTCATGTATGACATCATTGCCGCACCACTCACTGGCCCTGCAGAAGGCTCTTCGTCACACCATCTTGGTGTTGTCAGCTCCCTCAGTTTATCACTGATATGCAAGGGATAACACACTTGCCGTGCTGTGCAATTCATGCGAATGCGGTACCAGATCGATAATCTATGAGCAATTTTCTTGTTCTAATGCCCAGCGAACTGCCTCCGCGACATCCTCTGCTTGGTGAGTTGGCGGATGGCTTGGAGGTCCACGATGGGGATCATATACCCCTGTGTGAACTAGAATTGATTTCCACCCCGCAGCATTGGCACCTGCTATATCAGATTCTGGGTTATCTGCGGCGACAATTAAATTGAGGGTCACGTCGAGGTCAAGAATTGTGAAATACGTACCTCCAATCATGTACCTGCGTAGCGTTTGTGCGGTCGTTAGCTGATCACGAGGGCGGACGTGGCACCAGATTATACGAACAGCGATGGTTTGGATACACCCTGTAAGCGATGCTGGAGCATCATCTCAGCAAACTTGTAAGTCGCCTCAGTTGGTTTGCCAAATTGGATGTAGGGATAAGTGGACCCTGTCAAGGACTACACAACGGGCGCATCAGAAAGTCCTCGATGGGATCTAGCGGTGAATGAAAAACTCGCCTGGAAAACTGCCTGGAACGCAACTCTAAAACCTCCTTGGCCGATACGGGGAGCCTCAAAATCTGACTGCCATATTAAATCTGGATTGCAAAATACTAGGTCGACAGGCTTTCGTGTATGATTGGATGCATGAGATCCCCCAATGATACCCAGGATCACGTCGCACATGATTTGGGTGTCGAGAGCCCAATTTCTAGGATCATGGAAGACGAAGATTGCGCCAAATTGAATCTTCGAGAAGTCGGTAGGCTGTGTTATCATATTTGCATAAGCCATTCGCTTGAACGAGCGAGAATCTTACCCTGACGGATGCTCTTTCTTCTTGCGTGAGGTCGTGGAAAGGCCATATCCTGGGAAAATAACAAAATCGAGTCAAAACTACGAGGGTAGCAGATAACTTACGATGGGTTCCAAGCGAGAATATCAAGGGTGGTATAGACTTTCTGGAAGCCGTATCTAAAATCAATCGACATTCCATCAGTAGGATTCAGGTGTAAGCTACAAAAATTATGCACCCTTCCGCGACCCTTCGAAGGGTATCACCCTTGCCTCCAAGGACCAAGACTGGAACGTCAGCGTATTTGTGTACAACAGACTTCAGAACAGTATGAGCCTGTATAAATTGGTCAGGATTAATCTGTTCAAACTTGTCAACAAAACTTAGGAATCAATACGGCTTGGATATAGCACCTGTACGCCGAGCTGCGAGCTCAACTTACGACACCGTTCCTCTTCGCTTACACCACCGCCATTAGTGAGCTGCGGCAACAATTGAATGCTTGCATCACAAAAGGACATAGCAATCATTTACTAGAATAAAGGGTATCTTGCTTTCAGTGAGTCAGCTAGCTGTGTGATCAACAGCAGGAAAGACACAAGTACAGGCCGAGTTTATTGTTGCCATCAAGGATCGATAGCGCCTCTTTGGCAGCAGGCAGAGGGTCCTTTCCACGTATGAGAACACCATCCTGGGAAGAGTACAAGATGCAATAGTAAGTCCTTGAACAGTCTCATGACATGTCCAAACCATACGATGTCAAATGCGAATGCCAGCTGCGAGCGAGGCTTGGCTGTGTTTCCTGGACCTGCTTGAAAACGCGTGAACCGTTGGACCGAGTTTTCAATTGATTATGGCAGCCCGCAGCCACTGCCAGCTCACCAGTCAAGTAACGTACGATTTGCTTGACCGTCACCCTGTTGCCATATTTTGGACCAATTATTTGTCGAGGAATTAACATGCCTGCAGCCTGAAAAATGTCGCGGGTAGCAAGAGCAAGGAGCAGCCCAACTGCGGAACACCTATGATTTCCAGGTCGTGAGCACGGAGCACAAGCCTGTCAAAGGCGTGAACACTGAACATGAATTCTATAAATCTCACGTGACTGATGAGAGAAGGCGGGGCCGTGAACGTGTACCGCCAGCAAATTTGAACTTACTACTACATGGACGAAATTTAACGAACTGGATTACCAGCGAACGTGTTTCGTATTATCGCAGCCCCATGCTTCCCTCACCAGTCTCATCCAACCGACGAGAAACCTCCCAGCACTTTCGCACCTTCTCGTCGTCCGACCTCAAACGGGCTCTCAGCCTGTGCCTACGTGCACGATCAAGGTTCACAAACCCAAGCATCATCATTCTCACAGGATGCTTCTGCGTTTCATTGTTATACGGTCTCGCTTTCATATTCTCCTCTTCGCCTTCACTGGTAGCTTACACGCTCCCTCAGAGCATCCTCTGAGAAATCCTGCCAGCTAGGTCGTTTTTGCCTGGAAACGGACCGGCACATTCCTGACCAACAAGACTACTGAGTCCCATAAATTGAAAGGAGTTCAAGTTAGCGTCTGAGCGTTTAAGTGTGTTAATTACCAATAAAACTTGCGAAACTAGACTCGCTAGTAGTGAGCTTGTGCGAGCAAGTCAATTAGCGTCCGCAGCCGCGAAGATATAACCTGTTCTTATATTGATAACCTGTCAAAAACTAACAGGGTTTTCACGGTGCCGCCCGCAGGTCTTTCATGGGATTGATAACACGGTCTTGTTGTCCCAAATACAAATTGTATCGTTGTCCCCGCCTGATGCAATCCTGTCACCCGAAGGCGAATATGCAAGAGAATGCACAATAGACTCGCACCGTCTGGATCAGGCCAACTGCGACTTCTTCATTTTCCGCATTCCGAACCAGGATTGTTCTGTCATTGAACCTGCTAGTAAGACGGCCTCCGCTGCGAGACCACGAGAGCGACAGCGCCAGTGCAGATATGCTTCCGCCCTCGCCTCTCCATAGTTCCCAGACAAGAAGTCCGTGTCGTTATTTATACGCTTGGGAAGGGTCTTTAATTCACTTCTCCAATATGGGAGCCAGGAACGGGAAAGAAGTATGAATGAATGCAAATGTCGACGTACATCACAATGAGTGACGGTACCTTTCTTCCTCTGCTCACTCCTTTCGACCAAACATCATCATGATCGTCCTTCATGTCTGCATGCATATGCTGATATCCCAGTCGCATTTAAGCCAGTACGTCAACCCGATGATGCGTTTCGCCAGGCAAGTGATAGGACGCTCGTTCAGCTTGCACGGCTTTCGGTGTAACATTAAATTGTGTCGAACCGTGTTCTGGAACTTCGAGCATCTGACTGGCCTATTTTTTTCAACAAGAAAAAGACACAAGATGCTCGAAGTGCAGTTTTGACCACTGATGGCCTGTCCGGCTGCCGGCATAATCTTCGACACGCCTGCGGAATGATGTGAGTTAATTCAAGATTCTGCTCGACACAGTAAATAAGCTTGTCGTATGTACCTGCAAGCAGGCCGATCTGCCATCAGGTTGCAGCCCAAGCTACACTTGCCACCAAATTTGGGCTAGCATATTCATTGCGGCCTATATTTCTTCTACCTTGGATGTGAACTCGGTTTAGAAAATTGTGATCGAGCTCGGCATTGATGAGCTCGAAATTTGTGGCGACTGGCAGGTGACTTTGGGGTAACACAAAACCTGATCGCCATCGCGTATGCCGTTGATCATGATGCGGTCCAGGAGGGGAGATTCTACGCTGAGCTTAGAGCCCTGGACGGAGATGGTATCCACCCTCAAGCTGCCGTTCCCAAAGGCGGATGCAAGCCCAACAAACGATGTGGACCTCAGACCCTGAGCATCGACTGTTATGCTTTGTCACGTTCCGTCCGCGTCTCGTCTTCGTCATTTCCACTAGAATTTTCTTCCATATCGACTTGGAGCGCCTTGGTGAAAATGCAATGACAACACCATGGCAAGAGTGGGATCCTACAAATATCCGTGTGTTCCTGGACTCATGGAAAGTTCGCGTCAGCGGGAATCGAGTTTTACAGGCATTCCCTGTAGGCGCCTACTCCAAATATAGATTACATATGAATCTATGATGGACTTCAGCCCGTTGGCTGTTGAGCGCCGGCAGGGTCTAAGACGAGTCGTGGGAGAGTCGTCTGCAACAGAAAGGCATGAACCGGGGAAGACATCAATAATGTCTCTACCTTATGCCGAGGTCGTGTCCGACAGAGTCTTTGATGCTGTGGAGTTGATCGGGATGTGGGTCGATAGGAACAGAATGTATTTAGCCAAGATGATGGATCCGCCGGATGACAACGTAGGTTCTTCTCAAAAGTCTGCCGTATTGATACTGATTTTATCCAGCCTCCGGATCTCAGGATGGACCAGCTCGAAGTCATTGAGATGTCGAGTGGCTTGTCGGGAAGATCATCGACCTCTCTTGATTGTGGTCTAGGCGTCGCTGAGCCTGTGTTTGACCAAGCCCAAACAGAAAGAAGACGCTGGCCGTCGAATGTGCTTTCCGTGGGATAGTTGGTTATCATAATGCTTCTAGGTATGACCTGGAAATTTTTTGGAAGTATATCGCTAATAAATAATGATATTGACAGGTTGTTGGCAGGAGCTAAGGACATCTCGTGTACACAATATTTAGGGTGGTCGAGAAGCTGATCGCAGAGATCAGCATGGGATGTAAGTTCTCTGGTCTGGACTAAGCAATCCCATCTCCCTCGCCATTATCTGTAACGCAAGGAACTGGGAGTAGAACCGTGCAGCAAAGAGATCGCCTTCCGCAAACCAGAGTCCATTGTCTGGAGCACAACGTCAGTATCGCTGAGTCGCGCAATTAAATAAACGGACTACTGACGTCCAGTCGGCCTCCAAACCCCCACGAGCTCACAATCACTGTCCCATCCTCCAATGTCATGGACGGCATTCGCGACCAGGGACCCGAAAAGGCTCTCGGCGACGCGTTTAATCGTGGTTTTCGAGTACCTGTAAATGACGTGTCAGAAGTGCGCAATCAGACGGATAGATATTTAAATGACATACCCAGTTGCGAAGATGACGAGGTCGGCCTCCACTCGCGAACCATCGTCGAATACCAGCCCAGAAGGGGAGAAGTGGGAAATCTCGTGCCCGGACTTGACGGTGATCTGGTTGCTAGTCAGCAACATATGGGGGAAACTCAGCAAAAGTAATAATACCTTGCCGGACGTGATGAGCTTTGCGCAACCCCGATCGATGTAAAAGCCCCCTGGAATGCCGGTGAGAAAAATAGAACGATACAGTATAAACAAACCCACCCCGTCGAACGGAGAGGCGGTGCAAGAAGTTATCCTCAGGGCCAGGAAGAAGATAACCATGCCGGGACAAATCCTCCCTGAGGTCTCTAAGGGAAACGAATGAGCCGAAGAAACTATTTTCAAGTCCTGCCAACGAACCGGTCGATATGGGCATGTATCTTCATGGTGTCGTACTGGGAATTTTGTAGAGCTGACAAAGGTATAGCGACATGGAAGCGGTCGGCGATCTCTGTCGGAAGAACGTCTGGCCCAGCATATCCTACGAGTCAAATTAATGGAGATTCCGCAGCAAGTACACTGAAAATACCGGTAAGAAAATGGTTGATCGTCTGGCGACTCACGACGGCGGTCGGGGAACGCTGGACAAGCACTGTTCGAGACCCGCTATTCGCCATGTCCTGAGCAATATCGTGCGCAGAACATCCTGCGCCGATAACGACCACATTCTGCGCGCTGTTGCAGGAGGAGGATCTGTATTCGCTTGAATGGATAATCGAACCGAGAAAGGAACTCTACATACAAGGAGTCAGCGTCGACGGAGAATCAAGTCGTGCTTGCATACCTTTCCTGGGGTTGAAGGTGTAAACGGGAGTGCACCTCCCATTGTACCAACACCTGTTGCGCCAATCAGGTGCCGGGCCGTCACAGTAATAGAGGCTTGGCCTGAAACCGATATAGATAATGTCCAGGTACTTGACGAAGCATCATATGAAGCAGCAGAAATGCGCGCCAAGGTCAACACGTGAAGACCAAGAGTCTTCTGGTAATTTTCAAGATAGTCAGCAACGTCTCTGCAGGGAATATATTTTCCGCATCCCTCTGGGAATGTGACGAAGGGAAGATGATCTGCTGGTAAATCAGCATAGGATGAGGTTGGCAGTTCAGCTGCACGCACTGTACGCCCTGGGAGTGTTCGTCTCCAATGACTCGTATCGAGAACGCCAACTATTGCCAATTGCACCAGATCTCTCCAAGACAAGCGTAGAGATGCCGAGATTCTCCAGACGGGCGGCCACGGATAAGCCGCACTGACCTGCGCCAACGACGACTGCTGTGTACTCCATTATAGTGTTCCACTCAAGTGGACGACAGAGAGGCGTGTGTGCACTAAAGCGATCGACCACACCCAACAGCTGATCCATCATGGTCACAAAGGACCAAGCCCTCCATGAGGAGTCCTCGCATTGAGTCAGAGTGAAGACGCCAGTGCACTGCGCTATGACCGTATGGAATTGAATAATTCCCTGGATGAACGTTTCTGTAGGACCAATGCGCCGATGACGAACACCTGGCAAAAGTCGGAACCGACTTGGTCGCGCAACGGCAACGGGAACTGAGAAAATTTGCTGGATTTTCGGAAGTGCGTGCAAGGTGCGAAAATCAGGAGTGAATGCCAAGAGATCCCGCCAGTAGCTATCGTTTGTAAACGAGTGCTTCAGAGTGAAACTGGGGCTAGATAAGTCAGAAATCAACGTAGCAAGCCACGCGGAGGAGATAGCCTCTGGTATTGAGCAATAAGTGGACCTGAACTGATTTTAAAAGGCAGGCTTACCCGCAGATAACGGAGCAGAGAAAGTTTCTACGCCAGACATATCTCCTGAATGATCAAAGGGTGATTATGGTTAAGGCCATCGTCTCTGCTGATAGATTCTTTTATAGGTTTTGTTTTGTGAAGCTTATTTCATCTCAGCGCATCGCAACTGGATGTGTGGACTTGCGCCAGAAGTGGAGGTGCAAGAGCCGGACCAATCTCCTGGGTTGTGAGCGCTGGATCTAGGCGCGCCGCGGCGAAGCTCAGGGGCCAAGAAACCAGGTAAAACAGGGTCGAGCGAATGAGGCTGCGAATGATGGTAACAGCGAAATGGGTAATTACCACATGATACCGCATGGTCAGCTTAGATTCCTGGGTACGAACCTGTCCAAGGTTGTCCGAGTTGGCCTCGTCACAAATAGGTAGTACTAGCAAAGTTTTGCCACAGACCCTTCCGAGTTTGTTGGCCATTACTAAAGTGGCAAAACTCACCCAGTACGCTTGCCAAGAACACTAACTGTGGGAGAGCGTGATCATGAATATTTACGACACAGCTGAGCAATGGAGACTAACAATGTGTCCGTATAGACTTGTCTCTAGCAGAGTCCTAACAATGGGTGAAGGCGGTGATCGACATTCGCTGATCAACACCCGAGACAACCTAATTAGGCTTCAACTCGTCAATCTATATAGGGTTGATCACGTACGGCTCATCATTCCCAGTGAACATCGGACATTGCAGGGGCATGTCAGAACGTGGAAGAGTATTATGCAAAGTGCCAGATCATGTAGATCTAGTTGATAGCAAATGATGGGTATTTTCTTGTGAGCATAGCACATGCAATTGCATGCACTTTGCACAAACTTTGCATTCCTCGCACTCATTTTGCAACTGCGTTATAAGGGACTATACGGACAAATCTGTTTTCGCTTTTGGCTGTGCAAAATTTGACTTTAATGTTAATCTGACTGGCCGATGCGGTCGGTGGTTTAAACTTGGTTTTGACTTTGACGTTGAGCGTTGAGCTAAGTAGTGGCACACAGCACGAGCAAGGGTGAGAAACAGCGACGAGACGCCGATAGCGCCGACATCCTTGTGCTCAACGATCTCGAGGGGAATTGGCTGTAATTATACATAAGCTGTACTGATCACGTAGAGTCGAATTATGGTTATGTCAAAGCAGAAGTCAAAGTCAAGGTCGATGTTGCTGTCGAAGGACACACCTTCCTTATTCGGCAAGATCAAAGTCGAAATCAAGCTTGACAAGTTCAAGCTGTCACTTGCATAGCATCCGAGAAATACACTGGCGCACAAACGTCCAAAATTAACATTCCGTCGGAGGTTCAACGTTAACTATCATCACCGCGCGCGCTGGTCAACGTCATTGACTTGCCTCAAAGTTCAATGACACGGCTTCGCCGCACTGGTCGTTCGTTTCATGCACAATTGGCTGCAGAACTCGAAGTTCTTACTGCCTGCCAGCTAGGGTACCCTTCAAGCCCATTCTCAAAGCCCTTTGTATAATTCGTCATCAGCGGGTTGGATTGTGCTACAGAATGCTACAGAGCGCTCTGTAGCGCTCTGTAGTGAATTACGTTTCCCAGATGGCCGTGAAAATGAAGTTTTTCCAAATCTCGCCCGTTGCGGTGGTGGCAGTGCCAGCGTCGTCACACCCAGCGCCAAAAGTGAGTTTGATAGTATCGATACAACCTTGATCAATATTCAATGGCAGATCTGCTCGATCTATCCACTATGACAAGCACTGTCTACTGGGCTTTCTTTGGCGTGAGACACTTGTGCTTCGAGTTGTCTTTGCTGGCTCTCGGATCAGCTCCGTCAAAGTTTACACTAGCACAAACCTGCGTAGATGCAATCACTTCCATAGTCAAGCCATCTGTTTCATACGTGAGCATAATTAATCCTATGTTTGAGGTCTGGTGATAAGTTTGGCTTGTCAAATGAAGAGGTTTGGTGCTGACTGCAGCAATTCGAGTGTCATTTAGGATGTCGCGTAGGTACGTTACGAAGCCAGGTCAACGGCGGGCACCGAAAATTTTCCGCTAGGTATGCCGGAGTCTTTCCCCATCACCAAGTTATCGGCTTCGCTGCCTCTGTGGTACACCGGTCTCATTCACGATAACACCCTTAACACCTAAGAGTGGTTGCCTGATCATCTGATCACGCCACTTCACTACAAGTAAATACTTCGGGCTAGGCGCCTGTAAAATTCCTCGTGAATTCAACAATCACTTAGTGAGTTTGAAGGGGTGATTTTTAGGGAGATTTTGTTCCCAGATGCACGAACGGCACTTGTTCATAGTATAAAAAACTCTGAGATATTCAACTTAGATCTTGGAACTTTCAAAGTACTGTCATTGCACTAGCAATCCCGAAAATATTGGCCGACGCAATTACATATATTGGAATGTACTGTCAAAAGACAGCCAACTGCCAAGTTTCCTTTGGTGTGATCTATTGTACCTGTACCTTGGCTCATTTTCAGCAGTGCCCCTCTGACCTGTCATGTTCTCGAGTGCGAGAACTAGGCTACAGAAGGGTGATTGACCTCAACCACAAGTGAACCATACAGGCTCCTCCGTAGCAGATCCTCCCATCCATCTAGGAGAAGAGTAAGACATTTTTGTTCCTTCAGTCAGTGTATCTCCTCTTGTTGGACATGGACAGCTTCGGCGGGGTTGCCTGTCTTTTCCATGACAAACAGGCGCACTGCTTGGCACAGAGGAGCAGTGGCATTTGTACAGCGCTTGATAAGATGGTTTGGTAGGCTGTTGTGACGGGCCTGGATTCGAGCGCCTGATGAGTTATCAGTGTCGCCGCAATGTTTGCATTTCCAGTAGTAACGATTTGAGTTATTCTCATCTCGTTCCAGACGCTCGAAATTGTCATTGATCAGTGACGCGAGGGGGCGTCTTTCAGCGTGCACCATCTAACTTTTAGGGTCATTAGTTTTCATATTCTTTTGAATTCAAACACTGTTATTACATCTCCGCGAGTCTCGGATATCCTAGAGTTCTGCCAAGTTCTGCCACCCTCCCCTCGCGTAAGTTCTGCTGTGCGCCAGGCACAACCAGTTTTGCCAAACCGGTTAGCAAAACTCCGAGTGTTGCCAACAACACTAGCACGACCTAATCATCCGCTGCCGCCGCCGCCGCTTCCGAGTCGCAAGCAAAATTTTGAGGTGGGAGAGCATGAGACACCCATTTTGTGGTATAACCCCCATTCTGACATGATGGATCACAATGTGCCACTGACAGCTGCGAATATTCGATGCCCTCTTCATTTTTATTTGTATTGTTATTTTCATTTTCGTCTTCTAGACTTCTACGTTTCATTTTCGCTGTCGGTAGTAATAAATATTTTCGTGGGCGATTGTGTTCCGATTGTCGAAACGAGGGTAGGAGAGGCGCCAGCATGAGCAGAAGGAAGCAATAAACCTGAGGAAGAGCGTGAAGTATGACATTTTGCACGAGTATCATGACTCCAGCGTAGTGCTTTAGCCTGTTTGACTCCGCTCTTCACCTGTAAGTAGGAAGTTGGACTCACCCCTCCGGCGGGGTTTTAAATCATAACTGTAGGCGGTGGGCTTGTTGTTAGCTTCAATTAGTGGTCAGATCGAGCTGGTTATTTACTAACCTAGAGTCTGTCTGTCTCGTCCTTTATCTCGTTCTTTTTGCTTAGGTACTTTGTGCTGGACTAATGGGTCCTGGTATGAATGATTTAAAACACCACTTTCAGCGGGGTCGGTTGAACTCCTCCTTGGTAGCACCCAGCCCAGGTAGAATTGTGTTCCAGTGCCGTCAGGGTAATCATTTTGCCAGTCGGGACGCGACGCGGTGCATGGCCTTGAGGCTTGGAAACAAGACGAATTCAGAAATGTGAACGTAGAGCTCACTGATGTGCAAGGGATAATACATCTGCCGTGCTGTGCAATTCATGTGAATGCCGTACCAGATCGATAATCTATGAGCAATTTTCTTCTTCTAATGCCCAGTGAACTGCCTCCGCGACATCCTCTGCTTGGTGAGTTGGCGGATGACTGGGAGGTCCACGATGGGGATCATATACCCCTGTGTGAACTAGAATTGATTTCCACCCCGCAGCATTGGCACCTGCTATATCGGATTCTGGGTTATCTGCGGCGACAATTAAATTGAGGGTCACGTCGAGGTCAAGAATTGTGATATACGTACCTCCAATCATGTACCTGCTTAGCGTTTGTGCGGTCATTAGCTGATCACGAGGGCGGATGTGGCACCAGATTATACGAACAGCGATGGTTTAGATACACCCTGTAAGCGATGCTGGAGCATCATCCCAGCAAACTTGTAAGTCGCCTCAGTTGGTTTGCCAAATTGAATGTAGGGATAAGTGGACCCTGTCAAGGACTACACAACGGGCGCATCAGAAAGTCCTCGATGGGATTTAGCGGTGAATGAAAAACTCGCCTGGAAAACTGCCTGGAACGCAACTCTAAAACCTCCTTGGCCGATACGGGGAGCCCCAAAATCTGACTGCTATATTAAATCTGAATTGCAAAATACTAGGTCGATAGGCTTTCGTGTATGATTGCATGCATGAGATGCTTCAATGATACCCTGGATCACGTCGCACATGATTTGGGTGTCGAGAGCCCAATTTCTAGGATCATGGAAAACGAAGATTGCGCTAAATCGAATCTTCGAGAAGTCGGTAGGCTGTGCCATCATGTTTGCATAAGCCATTCGCTTGAATGAGCGAGAATCTTACCCTGACGGATGCTCTTTCTTCATGCGTGAGGTCGTGGAAAGGCCATATCCTGGGAAAATAACAAGATCGAGTCAAAACTATGAAGGTAGCAGATAACTTACAATGGGTTCCAAGCGAGAATATCAAGGGTAGTATAGACTTTCTGGAAGCCATTCCATCAGTAGGATTCAGGTACAAGCTACAAAAGTTATGCACCCTTCCGCGACCCTTCGAAGGGTATCACCCTTGCCTCCAAGGACCAAGACTGGAACGTCAGCGTATTTGTGTACAACAGACTTCAGAACAGTATGAGCCTGTATAAATTGGTCAGGATTAATCTGTCCAAACTTGTCAACAAAACTTAGGAATCAATACAGCTTGGATATAGCACCTGCACGCCGAGCTGCGAGCTCAACTTGCGACACCGTTCCTCTTCGCTTACGCCACCGCCGTTAGTGAGCTGCGGTAACAATTGAATGCATCATAAAAGGACATAGCAATCATTTACCGGAATGAAGGGTATCTTGCTTTCAGTGAGTCAGCTAGCTGTGTGATCAACAGCACGAAAGACACAAGTACAGGCTGAGTTTATTGTTGCCATCAAGGATCGATAACGCCTCTTTGGCAGCAGGCAGAGGATCCTTTCCACGTATGAGAACACCATCCTGGGAAGAATGCAAGACGCGTAGTGAGTCCTTGAACAGTCTCATGACATCATGTCCAAACCATACAATGTCAAATGCGAATGCCCGCCGCGAGCGAGGCTTGGCTGTGTTTCCTGGACCTGCTTGAAAACGCAGTGAACCGTTGGACCGAATTTTCAATTGATTATGGCAGTCCGCAGCCACTGCCAGCTCACCAGTCAAGTAACGTGCGATCTGCTGGACCGTCACCCTGTTGCAATATTTTGGACCAATTATTTGTCGAGGAGTCAACATGCCCGCGGCCTGAAAAACGTTGTGGGTAGCAAGAGCAAGGAGCAGCCCAACTGCGGAGCACCTATGATTTCCAGGTCGTGAGCACGGAGCACAAGCTTGTCAAAGGCGTGAACACTGAACATGAATTCTATAAATCTCACGTGACTGATGAGAGAAGGCGGGCCGTGAACGTGTACCGCCAGCTAACTTGAACTTACTACTACATGGACGAAATTTAACGAACAACTAACTGGATTACTAGCGAACGTGTTTCGTATTATCGCAGCCCCATGCTTCCCTCACCAGTCTCATCCAACCGACGAGGAACCTCCCAGCACCTTCGCACCTTCTCCTCGTCCGACCTCAAACGGGCTCTCAGCCTCCTACGTGCACGATCAAGGTTCACAAACCTAAGCATCATCATTCTCACAGGATGCTTCTGCATTTCAGTGTTATACAACCTCGCTTTCATATTCTCCTCGACTTCGCCTTCACTGGTAGCTTACACACCGCCTCAGAGCATCCTCTCGACCATAGCCCGTAATTCAACTCTAGAAAACCTATCTCATCTTGTTATCGTTCCAGGTCACGCAATTTGGACTGGTACGCAGCCTGATCAGGTGTTAGACATGGAT
Organism: Suillus lakei; assembly: GCA_016628065.1. NCBI lineage: Eukaryota > Fungi > Basidiomycota > Agaricomycetes > Boletales > Suillaceae > Suillus > Suillus lakei. The sequence continues at coordinate 49,493 of JABBWA010000030.1, read as the reverse complement.
CGGTGGACGTTAGAGGAATATCAGAGAGGGGGAGGTAGTTACAGGATTGCCGCGTTTGTAGAACATATCAGACGAGGGTATGTCTTCCGACTCGAATATCTACCTCAAATCACAACTGATAAATTTCAGAGTAGAAATAACGCTAAAAGATGATGCATCCTTACTCATTTTCAGCGGGCAGGTATTCGACCCAGGAAAATAAGTTCGTCTTGCTACCCTCCTTTCCAGAGGTCAAACTAGACTGCAGTCGACAACGACAGAAGCAGAATCTTACATGCGTTTAGCAACGAGTCTAGGGCTCTTCCATCCCGACTCAGAACGAACGCCTCACGAGGCCTATTTCCCTCGTGCGACAACAGAAACCTACGCTCTCGATTCATACCAAAACTTTTTATTCTCGCTGGCTCGCTTTCACGAAATAACAGGCCGGTACCCTCTACAGGTCACCATCGTAGGCTACGAAATGAAGCGCCGTCGTTTCCAAGAGCTCCACCGCACAGCCCTTCGATTCCCCGCTCATCATTTCGAATACGTCGGCATCGAACCCTCCGCCAACGAGGAGTCCGCTCGTATCGGCGAAGTAAGCATTCTTGTTTCTCGGCGGTCATATGCTGTGTTCAACTGGAATTTAGGTTAAGAATGGATACGCGCCATATAAGCTTGACTTGTATGGCTGCCACGATTTTCTACTTGGCAAGCGACGGGCGCGGAATCCGTTTTTACGGTTTCATTCGTATCATTCAGTCGGCACCGGAGTTGAGGGGGTTGTTGGAGTGGTGTCCTGATGATGCGGGCATGGTGTATGATGGGCCGTTACCCTGGGACGTTTATGAATGAGATGTCATTCTACGATATTTGTCAGCTTGATTCAAATGTCGGTGCAATGCTGGACAACAATACATCACCCCAATTATAATTTCAATTTCAAGCGGCTACGAGAGCAAGACTTCGACGATCACAAGATGTCTGCGAATTGCTTCCGCGGATCCAACTGCTCCGTCTACATGGCGGGGCTTTAGCTAAGTATAAATATACGAAGTACGAAGGAACTGTCACGTATGACCCCAGCTTTAAGTACACGATACTGGATCTCGGATTGAAATCCCCCGATCGGTGACTCCAAGACGACGACCCATTTCTACATAGTATACAGGTCGGACTCTCGCAAAATTGAGTGACTCGAAAGGCTGAACAACACCAATGTCCTCATTTTCCACACCAGCAGTTTCTGGGCCAGTCTTGTATCGTCCAGATTGAAATTGGATCAACTAGCGATAACAATTAGAGTCGAGCTAGAATAGTCGTGCAACAAATCATCGAGGCGAACTTACCCCCTGGACCATGAGGCGCCAGTTCATTATCGTGTGCATTCTGACGAGATTTCTTCAACGATCTAAATATAATAGCTACAATGCATAAATATTAATACAATGTCAATAGTAGGCTCAGCTGAAAGTAATGAAAAGCTTGCCCATGATGCATGATGAATCATACTTTGTGCAGTTTCTTGAAGGACCGCTGTAAGTTCCTCCTGCTCTTTCTTTGATCTCTCCTTCTTTTCACACTTCCTCGTATGAGACACTAATCTTGATTTCTGATCTGCCCCTCGGGCACATTACAGCACGTGAGCATTTTGATGCCGCTAGAAATTTTCCTACAATCTGGCAACCATTTTCATCAAAACCAGTGCTGACTCCTGAGGGTGAGTATGGGTACCCCAGTGCATATCCACCCACATCCTTGAGGTACCCATGGCATTGCCTATTTCCGACATCTTCACAGCTGGCGGATAGTTGATGCGGCAGAGAAGATGGCGGAAAATTTTGGACAACACGGTGGTTATTAAATTGGGTTGCAGTTGAAGCGGAGAAGCAGCAGTGTGACAGAGTGTGACGGCTTCAGGGCACGGTGAGCAACTCTGTATTCTTTCAATGCATGTTCAGTCCAGCATGCCTCTGGCACCATCATTTCGTGAATTTTCTACAACGTTAATACTCAGTATCTGGGCCTACATGTGCCCCATGTGAGTTACGTACATGTGACCTTCCACTGTCCGGTGCACACCCTCGGGCCCCAAGGCTGATAGCCGCGCAGAGGCTGTAGTTATTTTGGTGAAAGATTGAATACTTAATCTGCACCTGTGATGCATTGACCTTCCGAGTGACCATCCCCTCACCTCTCTCATGGCAGCTTCTTCCAAACCGACAGAGGAATATTGGCATCCATCCAGTCTTCTTCCCTATGATGCGCTTCTGAATCGGTCAGGATGACTTTGACTCGATGAATGTCTTACGCGAAGTCCAGCTGCTGGGACTGGAAACGATTTCTACGACCGCAGTTTGACAGGTCGCAGATATGCCCTTGTTGGGGTGGCATGCTCAAGTATCATTGGTTGCGCTTGCATAGTTGCGGGCACTATCATCATCCACAATCACGGAGTCTCAGGGGTGGCCATTTTGTACTTCCCCCTATTTCCGGACCTGATGCTAAACTTAATCGTTACATTATGCACCGAGTCCACAGGCTTCGTGCATGGCATCTCGTTACGCTCTGCGCTAGCCTCAGAGTCTCGGCTTCGTTTCAATACCAATCTGCGCCTTATGACTGCAGCTGGTGGATGGAAGAACCCCAACGGCGCCCTGCTCAATGGTATCATGGCCTTCCTCCTCATTATATCTTACAGCTCGGCCTCATTCGCCATATGTTATGATATGCAGTATATTCCAACAGGAACAGTGGGGGTCTACGGCATCGCAGGGTTACCTCTCCTCTTTTTGGGTGTCGCACTCCTTCTCCAGGTGGCAGTCGCATTGTCAGGGATGTGGGACTGTCAAAATATTGACTTGGAGTTCCTCACCTTTTGACTTGACTGCCAGCTTTGGTCCATCACACGCAACTGACCCCAGTCCCTTTCCGATGCATGCGTGGTGTATCTGAATTGGACGGGGGTGGAGGTCCAGTGAAGCCGTCAGAGTCACAGCCCTCCGCGTGGCATGCGCACCCCAGTATCCGGAAAGTTGTCATTTCTCTTTGGGGGCTCGTTATAGCATGTGCTGGATGGGCCGCGCTCGTCATGTATATCTGGGACAAGTATGGTGGACAATAGTAAATTCACATCCAGCGCATTGACCATACAAACTTGGTCGTTCTCCCCGAACATGCAACAATTCGGTTTCATCAATGGCATGCAGTCCAATAACATCTGGTATACCATTCCGGGTGTCAGTATTCAGTAGGTGGATTCTGGCCTTGGTCAACATGGCAGTTGTCCAGGGACCGTTGACACTTGGACTGCATTGCTCAGAGCTCATCGTGAACGTTATGCGAGATGAAAGACAGTGGAGATGCGCTACCAGAAGGAAAGGACTCAGAACAGGCAACGAACCCGCTGAAGGCGTTTTTCACTAGTCCACTCAGTCTTGTACTTTTCGTCGTGAAACCTTTCCTGCGTGAGTCATTCGCGTCTATTTGTTTGACTGGTATTATTTAACACCATCATCAATGATATCAGACTGGATGTTTGGGTATTCGTTCGCCGTATCTGACTACGCCGTTAACGGGAATCTGGGAACATTGACGGTGCACATGTTTACTGCACAGGTTCGCACTCACTGTCCATGTAAAGCCAGTACAACATCCTTGAACACGCTTGCAGATCTGGAACTTATGTATAGCGCTGGCTATATTTGCCTGTTTCTTTACTGTCGTCGCACTGCGCCGACCGCACGGCCCCCGGCCAGCCACATACGGGCACCTCCAGACACTCGTCAATCTCGTGGACGAGTGGTCGCCTGTAATGTGGTGGGGCCATAAGGAGGATGGAATCCCGTATTGTCATTCTGGTAGGGTTCTTTTATGGTCTCGAGGATTATGCATCGACGGTTCCAAACAGGGATGGGCGATCATCCGCTGCCGGATGTGAAGATGGACTGTGTTTATGCTGGTTCCGGCGTCGGGTTCCCCGTATCTGTCTCGTGAGAAGCCCTCACTTTGAATTTTTATTTTATATTTGTTGACAGATCTATAATAGGAGGTGATTCCAAACTAGCTGGGCTGGTAATGTGTTGACGTTGCGCACAGCCAGCCACGCGGTCGAAAGAGGCATTTGTGATTTTCACGCTGTCTGCGCGTTGCAGGTACTATACTTTGGAATGATTTACTCGGGCAATATTATATGTAACAGGACTAGGATGTAGAAATTGATTGAGATCTTCAACGTTCCCGGATACCATATACACTCTTTCTCACATTGTCGCTTTTACCAGTTTTCCAACTCCAGAGCGCGACAACGGTTGCAATGGGCTTGAAGACTTGACCTATTTAGGTTTCAATCTGCCATAACGCACCTGATACTTGATACCTATCCGTTATTCGTACGTATCCATACATGAGTCACCACGATCATGCAGTCACGCTGTGGAGTTCACGCTAACAATAACTTCCGATGTAGATGTAAGATGCAGACTCTGCGCATGGCCCGTGAGATTGTTTGGCAGAAGCCCTGGATCCATCAAAATCCAAAATCATCAACTCATCACGCCCACACCAAGAAAATCATACTCAATAAAATTACAAACAGGTATCAAAAAATGCATATGTTACAATGTCGATGAAAACACAAGTAAGTTATCACAAGCACCATACTACAACAACAGCAATAAAAACAACGACGACAACAACAGCGATGGAGAATACACGTCAAAAATGCAAGAAAACCAAAACGCATGAAAAACACAACGTCTAATAAGTAAGCTCTGGCCATGAACGGAAGCCTGCCAGGCATATGCATAAAGAACGACCAGACACCGAGTCCGGGTCACCCCACACCAAAAGCGCAAATAAAGGCACCAAGGACACACCTACTTGCCCTGAAACCCCCTCACAATCGTTCGTATCCCCCCAAATCGCTGCTTCGCGGGCGGCGAACACGTCGTCATCGGCGCTGGCTGCCACCCTTCTAACGTCGAGAACCCCATCCGAGATAACTTATTCACACTTCGTGCTGCCGGCGTCGATGATATGTCACGTGGTCCTGACGATGTGGTCCGTGTTGCTGGAGATGCGTTGCGTCCTGATGATGTCGTTGGAATGTTTCGTGCAGCTGTTGATGAAATGTTACGTGCTGATGGTGATAAGTTACGCGTTGTTGATACGTCGTGTGTCGTCGATGTGTTCCGCGTCGTGGATACGCGTCCAGTGTGCGTAGGAGCCGTTGAGATGCGTGAGAGTGGTATGCCCATGCCCATACCCAAGCCAATACCCAAACCCGTCAGTTCTGTATCTTCTGCGTCTGTGTCATATGGGTCAGGCGTACGCGACCGCGGTGGGGTATATGCGAACGTCTCGAATGATTTCTGCGTGCGTGGGCTGGGGAGAGGGAGTGGATGTGAATGCTGGTTCTGGTCGTGATGCGGGATAGGGAGGTGTCGTGATGCGACGGGAGGACTGCGTGTACGGCGGGTGTTATCTGGAGTTCGCGACATGCCGTCAAAGGGTGAATCTGACATCGTCCTCCTGAAATCGGCAGAGGCCGTCCGCCTAATTTCGTCTGATGCTATCCGCGTAGTGTGTTGGAGTGATGTGTCCTCGCTAGATGCACCTATACCATGCGTGAGCACCGGAAAAAGCAAAGAAAGAAAGACGACGAACCACTCCCGCTGCTACTCCTCGAATAACTCAATTCCACAGCCCGAGGTCTACTGCTCGACAGCAACGACCTCTCACCCACACCCAAACCGTTCCCAACAGGTGTTGTCCCCGCATCAACAACCAACATCCCCATTCCAACCGCCTCCTCCTCCTCTTTTATCCTCCTCTCAATAGCCAAACTCTCCCCGAACATAGCCAACCTCAAGCTCAAAGGCGTCCGTCCAGTCCCTTTATCCCTCCTCGTATTCTCTTTTAAATCAACAGCCATATCAAGTACAGACTGCTGTGCCCGCTGAACGAGCGCTTCTACCTGTGCTCGTGAGGATATTGAGGAGATGTCGAGACCTGAAGGCGTTCTGTGAATGCGGGGGGATATGGGGGGTGCGTCTAGGCTCATGTTTATGTCCGTGTCCATGAAACGGGACACGATTAGGGGACTGGCGCCCGAGAAGAGGGGCGTTTGAGGCCATGGTGAGTCGCTTGCACTAGATTGGGTGAACGTGCTCGCAGTGCCTGTCGTACCTGCGCTGCTCACAGAGTCTCCACGCAAACGACTTTCAGACAGGATACTATCGTCAGGAGGAGGTACGTTGATGCTGAATGGGAACTGAGTGGGCGCCGTGACTGCGCTGTCAGGGGTGAGCATGATATTTGGCGTGGAAGCGGAGTGGACGATGGGTACGCCGTATTCTTCTTCTTCATCTTCGAGGTCATCGAGGTCTACGGCGTTGACGAGGATGGGAGGAGGGGACTGGGGGATTCGTGGTGATTCTTCGATGGTGTCTGGTATACGATCGGCGTCCGAGACACCTGCTGAGGAGCCCATGCTGAGGGTACGCAAACGGCTGTCATGTGGAACGCTCCCACGTGAAGGTGGGCTGCGCGCGCGTGCGGTGAGGGAGGAGGAGCTGGAGGTGGAGTTGTCGAAGCGGATGATACGGGACGAGGAAGGTTGCTGGGAGCCGTGACCCGAAGATGAGCGGGTGTGCATGCGCAATATGCCCGGTCTCACAGGGGCTGTGGGCTCGGGCGGTATTTCTTCGCCAGGTGTGGACGAGGAACTGGTGGAACGATGCCATGGGTTAGGGTCGGGGGAAGCGCGTGCAGAATTGGTGTCGAGCCTGCGGCGGTGAAGGTCATGTGTGGGTGTCTCGTGCGGAGATGATGAGAGTGGTGTGGGGAAGAAGCGTGGGGAAGATATTATTGCCACTTGTGATGCGGGCGATGCTGTTCCAGGAACAGGAACGGGCGATGAAGAAGGGGGGGAGTTGATGGAGGGTTCTGAGACGGAGGTAACGCTTGACGAAGAAGCGTCAACATTTGATTTCTTGAAGAGGCTGAGGAGTGACAGCTTGGAGTTTAGTTTTCGGGGAGGGGTAGCCTCGGCACCTGTGCCTGCCGATCTCGGGCGACGCGAGGTTTTTGGGAGTGGGGGACGTTGGGGTAGTTCGTCGTAAATATGAGGGAGAGATGGGCGGCGACCAGACGAAGGTGAATCTTGAGGTTGTAAGACGTCTTGTTCAGAGGAGCCAGAGCGAACAAACGGCGGTTTTTGATCGATATCGGGAGTGGCGCTTGCGGACTTGAGTGCGGTGAGAGCATGGTCAATAGAGCGCTTGAAGTGGAGCTTCTTCCTTAAGGAAGACTCAACGTGCTCGACACAAGTATGGGATCGCTCCCTAGAGGAATGACCGTCACTATCAGGTGTGTTGTCACCGCGTGCACGTGCAAGTATCTCGCTTGCGAGGATATCAGCGCACTCAATCCAGCCATTCTGACGGGCAATAATCTCAGGGGTGATGCCGTGCTTATCTGGACGATTCGGATGGGCGCCATGGATAAGAAGGGTGCGAACGACGCTCGCGTTACCGTTTGCAGCAGCGAAGTGAAGTGGGGTTGCACCAGAAGTGCCGACAATTGGAGCGGCAGAGTCACGACTGCGGTCAGAGTACCTGCGGGGAAGTCTGTGGAAAGGATTCATATGTGATCGAAGTTGAGGGTTATGATGAATACTCACCTTGATGCATTGACGTCTGCTCCGTATTTGATGAGAAGATTGACTACGAGATCATTACCACCTGCACAAGCAGCGTGCAGAGGTAGAACGCCGTCTAGGACAGAATTGACGGGTTGACCATGATTGAGAGCATACTGAACTAGTCCGATGTCGCCTGATACAGCAGCTGAATGAAGACCGAGATGTGGGACTGTTATATGGTCAGAAGAGCCTGAAAGAAATAAAATCCAGACATACATTCAGTAGCAACGTTAAACTTTGCTTCTACTCTGTGGTTTCTGGAAGGGGCCAGCATGACTGGATGCCTAGGCGATTACACGATTTGGAGATAAAAGTACCATAGGATGAAATGGCTGTACTACTATACACAGGTGCGGTGTCGCTGGTGATGATCTTGAACAAACGTTAACAAAGGCAGGTCAGCGCGCAGGACCCGGTATCTTCGATTACCCAGCTTACAAAGCATCCAATACCCATGCCAGGACCACTTGGCCCACAGCTAAGCACATTTCTCTCTTACTTATGGAGCTAGTATCTGGGGCAGGCCTCCATGTTGCACAGCAATCATCTGTACTACAGCATCTGCCACAATCCGATGCCACATCAGATTCAGATGTCGTCGTTTTCCATCAAACGTAATGTCCTTTCCAGGAACTCGAATGATGTTTCAAAAGTTTACTGCTCTTGTACGCAACATACTACGATCACCAACGATGATCATATCGACCGCAAGCTGAGCTCACTGTAGCCGCCAAGTATTTGAAGGTACGGAAACCCACGCTACGATAGCACTTGCAGGGCCATCCAGCCACAGGAAATTTGACATTTACAACAATAGAGAAGACGCCCATCCTGTCAAAGCTATCTTCAACGTTTAAATCTATGCTACTTTGATTACGATATGAATGTGAGTTTGTAAAGCTCGTCAGTCAGCAAAGAATTTGACTCTTATTAATGAAGAGGCACTTTGTACTAAGCCGAAGAATAGCCTGAGCCGACGCGGTGTGCACGTTGCCGCTTATGCCACGACCATCGTTCCCTGTCGCTTAGCTACATAGTTTACTCTCGTATTTCTTATTCTGCAGGCTGATCTCAACTCCAGAACCAGCCACCGAAACGAGTACTGCCAGGCGTTGCCCGGAGTTATAGACCGCCCACTAAGGACACAAGACTGGCAACCGAACACGTTGAACCTTCGATAACTTCATTTTATTGTATTTTCGGGCGACCTCCACAGCATCCTCACATAAATGGTGGTCCGCACTTTTGCTCATCCGGATGCCGGCATTTATGCTCACAAATCCTCTACGCATTCGTGCCTTCGCACTACCTCCCTGGACAACTTGCGACACTCATACTAATGCCCGAACCGTGGGGCTTTTTCCGGAGGCTGTCCGCCTCCTGGGTATCGGAGGTTCACTAGATGCGTACGCACCACAATTGGGAATAACAACTCACCTCTTCTCTTAGACTCACTCTTCGGGGCCCGAAAGCATTGTCGCTCAAACGAGTTGAAAACCTGACCTACGTCATCTAGATACCCATACATGTTTCAGTTACAAGTGCGATGGCTACGTATACGTACGTAGCCTTGATTACATACCGTATGTATTTGAGATGTGCCCAAGTCGTCATTGAAAAACTTCTCAGGGCCCAATAAGTTTCTACACCTCCAAAAATATTTTCGAGAGATATTTCTTCACGCCTTCTGCACCACGGACGACCGCCCCAATCACTCCGTCCGGCCGTATCACAAATACCTTCATCTGGTTCGCTTCCACGAGGTAAGCCGAATAAGCATAGCTCTCCTGATCAACAAGAACAAGGTCAGCAGGAGATGCAACGGGCGTCACTGGCGCCGATGACGGCAGAACGACAATCGTGCGCACAACACGTTTGTCGCACGCCTCCAGTGCACCCAAGATCAGGGCTGCGTCTGCGAGATTTGGCACGAATACAAGCACTGTGTGATACCACGGTCTGTACAAACCAAAAAGCGTCTTCATGGCAGAATCTCCACCTCCCACCTGAAGCATATTGGGCGCATCAGGCGCCCTGTCCCCAGCCTCCAGATGCCCTTCGTCAAGCGCCCCGTACGCATTGATAGGCCTCCTTGGAATTGCAAACTCGTCTAGAATGATGTTGCTGAATCGGCAGTTGATACCAAGCATGAAAAGGATGGTGCCTCGTCGGATCGGCATGTCTCTTATCGTTATTGTCTGGTTAAGTATCGAGGTGGTCATCTCGAGCATCTCGGAGATGACAGGCAGACGTTCGGCATTGTATGTCTCGAGAAGAGACTTGTCGGCGAGTCCTTTTTCGACGAGCGCAAGTTTCCATCCTAGGTTGAACTGGTGTAGGGCGCGGTCAGTTGTATCATACATGCTGCATCTACCCGACTTACAACATCTTGTAAACCTGAATTAAGTCCCTATTCATAGACAAATGAGCAAGTATTGGCACCGACAAGACCAACCATACCTGTCCACCAAATGGACTGTGGACACTTGAATATGTCTTAGCTGTTTGCCAAGAATACATTCATATAAATAGACTTACTGAGCAGCATCTACGACAGTTTCCGTCAGCACAGCTCCACGAGCCTAAAATAGACCCACATACCGCCCGCAACGAACACTCGACCCTCACTGAACTTATTCACCATTCGGATATTGGTCCTAAAGCAAACCGATGAACGCGCATTGACACGTACAGAACAGACAAAACGCACCGGAATTCGCTCGCCCAAACCAGCTTGTTGAAGGTAACCTCTGTAGGTACCAACGACGCGATCATCTCGAAGACAAGCTCCTCGATCTGAGCGACCTTCGTCAGGTCTAGTTCGGAGCCGAAGATAGAAAATTGCCAGCCATCCTCGGCAATTTCGTCGGTTGGACGCAAAATCATGCTGTAGGTCGTCGATGTGGATCTCCAAACATCATGAGCAGAAGCACATACAATAGTTCACCAGGGTTTACAAATCGGTGCAAATGCTTCCGAGGCAAGATGTCAAGGAGCGTTCTTCAATCGAATAAGTAGATGACGGACTCACCACTCTATCAAGACCGACACCCTTTAGACAAATATCACCAGTAACAACCCGGACGTCGTCTCTAGTCTCACCCAAAAAGTTGAGCCCAAGCTGTTTGCGCACGATGCCTGTAAACCCAATTTCAGTTCCATCCTGCTGTATTTGAACGTGTCTCACCTTTTGCGCCATCAGCGCCGATCATCCACTGGGTATCAATGATTTCTATCATGCTGTTCTTCGCAAGGACAACTGTGACACCCTCGTCAGACTGCTCGAATGAGCGCAGTTCGGTGCCCATCTCAACAGAGCATGAGAACTTCTTTAGGTGGTTTCGCATAACCACATCTAGGAGCTGTTGGCCTATCATCTTGAGGGTGTGCTAGAAGAAAAACAATCAGCCCGAAGCCCCGAGAACACAACTGTGCTGCGCACGAATGGTATCGCTGGGGTGGGTTCCGTATGCGGGGCCAGCGGAGAGTCTTTCAGAGGTTCCAATGTCCCGGGCCTATACGAACGGACGAGAGGAGGCAGTTTCGCCAGGTTGTTGATTTCTGGGACATTCAGGAAGTTGAAGAGTTCGAGGGTGCGTGGCTATATTGTGCGCTCAATATTATGAGACTACAGTCTGGTATCTCAGATTAGCACATGACCGACCCAGATTCCGGGACCACGCTGTCCGATGTGAGGGTTGGGGTCTTTATCGATGATACGAACTGGGATGCCGTTTTGGAGGAGCGTCAATGCCGCTACCAGACCCACTGGCCCAGCGCCTACCTAAGAAAGAGGAATTCAGTTGAGGTGCAAACAACCACCATGGACAGGTCACTTACGACTAGTACAGGTGGATGGGTGGTGTTCATATGTAACGCTCACAGGAGATCGAATTCCAGGGGAGTTGGATGGGCATGAAGGGAGGACGGTTCGGCGTAATGTAGGACAAAGCCGGAAACATGATGACAGTCAATTGCGTATCGATATCAGTATCCTTACAGAAACGACTTACACCTCGGGCCGTGGATGATGGCGATTTCTCAAAACACTCACCAATGTACCGTTCAACTAGCACCCTTACAGAAACAACTTACACTTCCCATATTTGACACAACGTGCCGTTCAATTCCGTCACTCGATACCAGTATCCTTACAATTGAAAATGACTCACTTCCCATCGGATGATTTATCAAAACGCTCGCTAGATAAGTACTTCATGATGCGAACCGGGCGGCTGCTGACGCTGATGCGGCTTTGATGCCAACCGTCACTGATTTGTCTAACTGGCATGCGAACCGTTGGGTGTGATATTGATTCTGGTTCTAAGAAATTTACACGTGCAAGTACTGCCTCGTGGCTGTTCCTTAAAGGTCCCGCAGCCTAATAAAAGGAAGACAGTTGTTCCTTCTGTAGGAGGTAAATGTGCTCTTGATTGGCCTTTGAGTGGCCTATCTCGCGGGGTTCCAGTGATCGGCCTCAAGAGCGCGAACTTCCCAATCATGCGGGCTATATTGTCGGATTGAGTTGATCTGTACATCGTCATCGCCTCGTTGAATATGTATTCAGAATCTTCGGATTTCGCAACGATGGGAGAGAAGGTTTTGATTCGACAGTCCGGCTTCATTCGTCCAGAGTTGAAGTGCACTCCACAAGCAGCACCTTGTTCCTACACACGCGAATCCAGGACGGCGCAAGGGAAATCCCATGGTATATTAGTGTCTAAGAGATATGGTGAGGGTGATAAAAATTACATGGTGAGGCTCCTAGCTGAACGGTACGACGAGCTGTAAAATCGTGGTGCGAAACAAGAGACGTGTGGCTTAACTTGTTGCTAATAATAGTTATTTGACAAGCCAGAGTGGACGAAGTGCCACGATGGCTACGCCCGAAACCCCGCATCCTCAGTTTCACGTTATGATTTATCAAGTTCTTATAGACTATGAATTGTTTGCCATTCCACATAATTAGTACTTGTAACCATATCCTGAGATTGGAGCTGTCGTCCCCTGCACACGCCTGCGTCTTACGCGACGTACCCTTCATGCATACACCCTGGACCCATGATGAATGGAAAAAACATTGGCGAATGTGAGCTAACTATAGCACTTACATGTTGCGTAATAATTTCGTGACGTAAGTAGCTGCACTCCGGATTCAAACCCCCTATGTATAACATGCCATCGTCGTCAGCCTCCAAGTGCATTATAATCATTACAGATGCAGACTCGACCCTCATCCGGGGCAGGCTTGAGAACACACTTACTCGTGGGCGAGACCGCATTGCAGTACTACTCAAGGTCCAATTATCAGCGTCGTCCCTTTAAAGATCTCACAGCCTGCTATCAGGTCCCACTGGTAGTGCGAGTCAAATCAAGTTGGATGCAAACCAGATAGCGCAGGTATTACTAGCTATATAAGCTTATACGGAAAACTATGTACCATGTAATAATGCAGGTAAGGTCCAAAGTCCAGTAAAAACTCAAAGACCGAGGTTGATGGGAGTGCAGCCAATGTTGACAAGGCCATTCTGAAAATTCTGTCGGACACGGGCGGAACAAAGGAGATCATTTGTGACTCACCATTGTGTTGTTGCTGCAGCACATAGGTTGCTGGTTGCAAGTGGCGCCACTGCCGGTGCCGACAGCAGTAATAGGGCTGCAGCTAAGGCCGACAGGTGCCAACGATACCAGCAGCTATTTCCGCAAGGCCAAGAGACTTTGCCGCCTTGTTGTAGTTGGAAGTCTACACAAATCATGAGAATCGATGAGAAATAATAGGTATCATTTACTCACAGTGGTAGAGCTCTGACAGCATTGGATGTCACCAGTGTTGCACTGGCCATCACGGAGAGTGAGGGGAGTGGCGAAAGCGAGGGCCGCAAGGAAAGCAACAGTGAAGAAACGAGCAAACATTGTGTTGAGTGACTGGAACGGTTAAGAAACTGTGTTGAAAGAGTGTGAGGGGTGCGTGATGCTTGAGACTCGATTGAAGAAGAGATGGATTCTGAAGAATCAAACACATCGTAGCCACCTTTTATATGATGAACACATGCTGCAACCCGACTGCTCCGCCGACTTTGTCGATGTTTTTTTTTCTTTTCAGGCTGGATAACCGATGCCAATATACTGCCAGTCTGGCCCATGGTCTGGAGCATGTACTTAGCCGTGAATGCGATTGAATGTTCATTACGTGAATATCACGGTGATTATCACCTTGACGTGAAACGGACGCGTTTCGACCACGTGATCTATCACCATGGCCATCCGAAATCCGAGGACTATCCGACTCGGGAGAACACCAGAGACCACCGCGATGTTTCCTCTAATGCTCTAATCTGGATGCTGTGATTAAGTACACGACTCGATAGCTGACTGGCTTACGCTCAGAAACATGTATGTCTAAACATTTCTTTTTCGGTGCCAATCTGTGCGCAGTCATCATGGAGTCATGCTTGAAATTTAGGTAGTGCCAACTACTGGCAGCACTGGAATGGAGTGGCGTTGGAGGTTTGCTGAATGCAAGTTGCCATGACAAGGATGGGAAGAACGCTGTGACAGAGTTCAGAACTTCCACAGTGGTCGATTCCTTGGGTGCTCATCGAAATTCTTCCAAGGCCACTTTCTCCAAGATTCCCTCGCACATAAACTCTGCTAGTAGTCTTGAATCTTGATCAAAGCCTATCCAAGCCCGGGCGCACACAGTTCTGCCGGTCTCGGCAGTACCACATGCAAAGTACGAGATGGGCTGAACATGAAGACTGCAGAACCCTTTTGAGATTAAACATTCCAAGGGTGTCTTCAAGGTTACGCGGCAGGACCTGCGACCAACCTTCGAAGCTTCCGGAAGATTGGCTGCTTAATGAGATAAATCCGAGCTTGTCGCGCCGAGTGTAGCCAAGTATGTGATAGATGTTTCCAAGTTTTAATCCTTGATCTGACCGAATGATGAGCATAAGTACATAATATAAAGTGAAAAATGAACGTGAAGGACAGTGTGGATATCAGATTGAATTGATCAAGATAGCCACCACATGAACAATAACTAAATCACTCATGATAGTCACATCTCGTTGTGTCACTGGTAGGTAGGTGTTCCGAAGCGCACGGGTTGTCTCATTCCGCATGCACTAAATCTGCATAATTTCAGTTGGGCATTAAGTGAGTTGTCGATTGTAGAAGTCATACGTAAAGAACGGACCAACTTATACATCGAAAATGTTATCGAGAAATATTTCTTTGCGCCTTCTCCACTATGGACTATCGCCCCGATCACTTCCGTCCGACGGTATCGCAAACACCTTCAGTCCGGTTATCTTTGACAAGATGAGCCGCATAAGCATAGCCCTCCTGATCAACACAAACAAATTCAGTAGGGAATGCAATCGGCAGTCGTTGGTGCCGGTGACGGCACAACGACAGCTGATCGCACCTCCAGTGTCCCCGAGATCGGGGTAGCATCTGCAAGACTTGAAGCGAACACAAGCACCGTGTGACAGGTACCAGGGTGACATCAGGGCGCCGTGTCACCCGCGACGGAAGTGACATGGTATTCACTAGAATGCAAAAGTTGCCCCGATATCCATAGTCATATTCATACCCTGCAGGTTATTCCCTCCCTGTCTTATCTGGGCGGGTTGTAGCGATGATGTCGAGTATGGAGAAAGCCGGCTGAGCTGCCGCTAATGATGGCTTGTTAGTATGGGCACTAGGGCTAAACAGGGTGAGGCACTATCCATTTGCCTCTGGAGACTCGGTTATGTGCTACAGAACGAGGGACACCTACTACACTGCTCACCTCTTTTGATCTTGCGATGCAGGACACCGTCACGAGTCGCGGGCCTGTGTGGCGTGCCTACGAAAAGAGCCTGCGCTTGAAACGTTCTAACAGTAGAACAGACCTATTTGCTTTCGGGCGGTGTTGAGAGGGTATGACAAAGCTCTAGAAGCAGTGACTCAAGGACGAGTGGGGATACCAGGAAGGACAGATGGTACTATCGAAGAGTAGGAGAAACCCACAGTAGCTATGCGATGCCTCCGGAGCACACACCAGCCAGTGCATTGTACTTGAAGCGATCTGGAGCAGCGTGCCTGACATAATTCATGTTAAAGACTCGGACATATGCGGTCGGAGGTTGGTCGGAGGCAAACTTGAAGCTTGAAGTAAAGTTTCAGGTTGGCATTCACTTGCAGCTGGCACTGCTATCTGATTCTGACCACGACCCACACTCGCGCGCGTCACATACCAACCCAGACGCCGGCAACAAATTTATGCGTGCCACTAATGCGAATTCTCTGGCTCTAAGGCTAATTTGTCTCCCGAAGGTGTATATGCAAGAGCATACACCTTCGGCAGCCAAACTCGCTTCTAGCACTCATTCATTGTTGGTCATATCGCCAGTTCTTGATTAACCGAGGTCCAAGGTTCCATCAAATGCGACAAGTAGAGACTCTGGAAATCAACTATCCGAGTACGATCATCCGAGAGATCTGTAGCGCGGGGGTACTGTGACCCTGCAAGGCAATCCACGGAGGCTTGCGGACGCGATTTGAGAACTGATCCTTACTTTATAGATCATCACATACGTCACCTGAATTGTCACCGGACGTTTCTCGGACATCCTTCGAACTCGATCGAACGCTAGGCCATGGAGAAGTTATCGGAACGCTTGAAATGTCCTGGACTGCGGTGTTCAATCAGGGTGACGATCCTTTCGGTGAGTGGTCTACTTCGCATGCATCTACATCTTCTCATTGGTCGTATCTCTATCCTATCCTTCGTACTTATCTCTTGCGCCATGCTCGCTCTCATGATCCATATTTGCAGGTGGATTATCCGGAAAACCACTCACCTGCAGAGCCTTTTGCCAGTCCTTCCTCCCTAGGCCATTCACTCTTTGCGCGTATTCACTGCCCTCAAGGTTCTAGGGTGGTGCGATCGTATATCGAATCCTTCTCAAGTTCTCGTGAGCACAATGACTCGAACTTCCGGAGGACGCAATGTTCGTAATTAGGTATAGAGGAGGACCGAAGTCATCTAAGGATGTACCCATCACCTATCGATGATATACTGCTTCAAGTCAATGCGAATATCATAGCAAAAGCGATGATAGAACTAAAATACCCGCGGGGGTTCACCAATTCCTCTAGCAGCAGCAACACGACCGGCCGCCTCCATGTTCCCCGGTGTCTACATGTACTGCGTCTGGTTTCTATTGCTGTTGTGCATTGGGGGTCGTATTTCAGTTTCAGTTACAAACATGATACATTATGTTGATTGAGGTATACAGGGATGAGTTGGGCTCGTAAAAGTCGTACATAAAGAATAAATATTCGGGTCACTACGCATCCAAAAATATTTTTGAGAAATACTTCTTCACACCCCCCGCACCATGAACGATCGCCCCAATCCCTCCGTCCGGCCGTATGACAAATACTTTCGTCTGGCCAGCTTCCATGAGGTAAGCCGAATAAGCATAATCCTCCTGATCAACAAGAACGTGGTTAGGAGGAGAGGCAACGGGCATCACTGATGCTGATGATGGCAGAACGACTGCCGACTGCATGACACTTTTGTCGTATGCCTCCAGTGCACCCATGATCGGGGTAGCATCAGCGGGACTCGGTGCAAATACAAGTGTTGTGTGATGCCACGGTCTGTACAGACCAAAAAGCGTCTTCACGTCAGACTCCCCACCTCCCACCTGGAGCATATTGGGCGCATCAGGTGCCCTGTCCCCAGCCTCCAGATGCCCCTCGTCAAACACCCCGTACGCATCGATAGGCTTCCCTGGAATTGCAAACTCATCGAGAACGATGTTGCTGAATCGGCAGTTGATACCGAGCATGAAAAGGACGGTGCTTCGCCGGATCGGCACGTCTCCTGTCGTTATTGTCTGGTTAAGTATTGAGGTGGTCATCTCGAGCATCTCGGAGATGACAGGCAGACGTTCAGCACTGTATGTCTCGAGAAGAGATCTGCCGGCGAGTCCTTTTTCGACGAGCGCAAGTTTCCAACATACATAGATTGAACTAGTGTATGGCATTGTCAGTAGTCCTATGGATGCTCAATTCACTTGACTCACGGCATCTTGTACACCTGAATTGAGTCCCTGTTCATAGACAAATGAGCAAGTATTGGCACCAACCAGACCAACCATACCTGACCGCCCGTTGGACTGTGTACACTTGAATATTCTTTAGTGGCTGTTTTCCAAGAATGCATTCATGAATAGACATACTGAGCAGCATCTAAGTACGACAACTTCCATCAGCACGGCTACACGAACCCTGAGATAGAACCACATACTGCCCGCAACAAATACATGACCCTCGCTAAACTTATTCACCATCCGGATATTGGTTCTAAAGCAAGCTGATGAAAATGCATCGATGTACACAAGCAAGACAAAAACACACTGGAACTCACTCATCCAAACCAGCTTGTTGAAAGTAACCTCCATAGGCATCAACAACGCGATGATCTCGAAGACAAGCTCCTCATTTTGAGCGACCTTCGTCAGGTCTAGTTCGGGGCCAAAGATATAAAATTGCCAGCCATCCTTGGCAATTTCATCGGTTGGATGCAAAAACATGCTGTAGGTCGTCAATGTACATCTCAAAGCATCCAGAGCAAAAGCTCATACGTTAGTTCACCAAATTTTCCAAATTGGTGCCAATACTTTTGAGACAGGATCAGGAGTGTTCTTCCGTCGAATAAGTAGATGACGGACTCACCACTCTATCAAGACCGACACCCTTCAAATGAATATCACCAGTAACAGCCCGGACGTCGTCTCTAGTCTCACCCAAAAACTTGAGCACAAGCTGTTTGTACATGATGCCTGTGAACCCAATTTCAGCCTCATCCTGCTGCATTTGACCACATCTCACCTCTTGCGCCATCAGCACCAATCATCCACTTAGTGTCGAAAGTCTCTGATATGCCGTTCTTCATGAGAACAGCTGTGACGCCCTCATTGGACTGCTTGAATGAGCGCAGTTCGGTGCCCATCTTGACAGAGCATGAAAACTTCTCTAGGTGGTTTTGCATAACAATCTCTAAGAGCTGTTGGCCCATCATCCTTATGGCATGCTAGAAGAAATAATGATCAGCATGAAACCTTGAGAATATGACTGTATTGTGCACGAATGGTACCGCTGGGGTAGATTCCATATGTGGGGCCAGCGGATAATCTTGCAGAGGTTCCAACGTCCCGGGCCTATATGAACGGATTACAGGAGCCAGTTTCGACAGATTGTTGACTTCTGGGACATTCAAGAAGTTGAAGAGTTCGAGGGAGCGTGGCTATATCGTCCGTTCAATGAGACTTCAGTACGGTATCTCAGATTAGCACATGACCAACCCAGATTCCGGGACCACGCTGTCTGATGCAAGGGTTGGGGTCTTTATCGATGATGCGAACTGGGATGCCGTTTTGGAGGAGCGTCAACGCTGCTACCAGACCCACTGGCCCAGCACCTACCTAAGAAAGAGGAATTCAGTTGAGGTGTAAACAACCACCATGGACAGGTCACTTACGACTAGTACAAGTGGATGGGTAGAATTCATATGTAGCGCTCACAGGAGGACATATGAGTTTGAATTCCAGGGGAGTTGGATGGGCACGGGTTGATATAATGTAGGGCAAATTCGATCAATGGAAACATGTGCCATTTGATTGGGTATCAATATCAGTATTCTTACAGAAATGACTTATACATCCCTTGGATGATGATGTGTCAAAACGCTCACCAATGCGCCCATCATCTGTCGTATCAATATCAGCATCCTTACACAAACGACTTATACTTCCCAGATTTGACACAACGCTGATCAAAGTGCCTTTCAAGCGTGCATCAATATCAGTATTCTTACAAAAATGACTTGCACTTTCCATCAGATGATTTGTCACGGTCAAAATGCTTGCCAGATGCTTCATGACGTGAATTGGACGACTGCAGAATCAGTTTGTCTAACTGGCGTTCAAACTGTTGAGTGTGATATTGATTTTGGTTATAAGAAACTTACACGTGCACTGCCTCGTGGCTTCTCCTTACTAGGAACGGCAAATATAGTGTCCCATAGCCTCATCGAAGGAAGACAGTCGTTCCTTCCGTAGGAGGCAAATGTGCTCTTGATCCTTCAAGTGGCCTATCTTCAAGTTGCGGGGTTCCAGTAATCGGATTCCCAATGGGGGCTCTATCATATCAAGTTGGAGTCACTTGATATCGACACATAGCCATCGCTCCGTCGAATTGATATTGATATTCAGAAACTTTGTATTTCGGAATGTCATGATTCGACTCCATTTGGTCCAGAGTTGAATTGCATTTCAGAAGCAACTTGACCTCTACACTTACAAATACAGTGGTGCCACAAGGGAAATTGTATTGTAAATTAGTGGCTAAAAGAGGGATGATGGGTGGGTTGACAAAAATTATATAGTGAGCTATCTTTGGTACCACGAGCTGTAAAATCATGGGCGAAAGAAGAGACTGTCTGCCGTGCTCGTCATGCTAGTAAATAGTAAATTACATAATTATTTTGCATTCAATGAGTCTGCCAGTGAGAATCCAAGGATTTCTCTTCCCGTCACCTACTATTACTATCTTTGGCCCGGTGTTGCAAAATGGCCCAGAGTTGCAAAATACCTTGCAGCAGCCTCAACACTTGTCCTCTACCCTCACCATCTGGTACATATGTACTTCTTATGCAGAGAATGATGATGCTATTTTTTATTTAATGAAAACCGATCCCCAAAGTGTTGCGGCACTGAAATACATAACACTGAAAATGTGCATTTCCTGTGGTAGCAAGCCCCTCCTCACTTCATATGTGAACCAAAAAAATTGCGGATTTTCTTAGACATTCGCATATACATTTAGATAGACCTTAATTTTTTTCTGACATGAAAAAGTTGATGTGTTGGTGTCATGAAAGGTTGCACTTCGAAGACTTCGGACGTGACACTGAGCCACAGGTTACTTTTGGACTCGCAAGTTCTCTGCTGGGTGATTACTAAATTGGGTTACAGTTGAAGCGGAGAATAGAAGCGGCAGGGTGACAAAGTGTGACCGTTTCTCTATGAAGCCCTGCCAAAGCACGGTGAGAAATTTTGCAACTCTGTGCTCTTTTGCATGTTCAGCCCGGCATGCCTCTGGCACCATTATTTCATGAATTTTCCACAATGTTAGTACTCAGTATTGGGGCCTATATGTGCCCTCATCTACCTATGTAGTTAAATTATTTTCATGGGGGATTGTTGTTGAGTTAGATCCTATTGAAAAGGTGAGCACTGAAAATTTTGCAACACCGGGCCAGAGATAGTACTACCACCAGTACTACTAATTCACCTCACGGGCATCCGAGTCCGTCGTTAGTTTGTAGTTCCGTGATTTCTGTCGTATGTTTCCGAGTGTCATGTATTTATGTAATTCATAAAAAAATATACAAATTTAGACATATTGAGTGGCTTGGGTGATGTCAAACGAATCGTTGAAGCAGCTCTGGAAGCTGCTTCAACGATTCAGAGCGACTCACACCTGAGACATTGCCAGATTGGCTAGAGGAAAATATGCGGAACATATTGGCGAAATATTGTAAATCTATTGTTCAATATGGGATCTAAACAAACAATGCACAAATATAAAATTCATTGTCAAAATTAATTACCTACTAGATTTATCTCCAAATGAAGAATATATAGTTACTAATATTTAGAATTTGAAAGGAACCCTTTGTTCTAGCACCAGATCCATGCTCATATTGAAAATATGACAATAATATCTCATGTGTGCAGACCCAAGGTGTATTATTCTGAATCTGTCCGAATATTGACCAATAGGAAAGCTCCATTCCAAATATGTATATAGTTCATATTCAAACTTTGTAGATAAATTTGATTAGGTACAATATTCATGCACAAACTCTACATATGGCACATATCATATAGTAAAACAGATTTAATTTCAAAGTTTAGATATGAGATGCTGTCAGTTTAAGGATATTTACCACCCAATCTGCCCAAATGTCATATCACAAAAATATGTAGAATTTGATATCCAATACCAATACAGTACAGATTCCACTATGAATGCAAAATAGTTCTCCAGATATGATATCAATCTGCCCAGCAGACAGATTCTGCTGTGCCTCAGGTGTCATGATTCTGTTCCATTCTGACACTCAAAAATTGACATCAAATCACTGTCTGAATCAGTGTGTGAATCAACGTGTTTGACTTCTTCTATATGCAGCACTGACACAGCAGTGACATGCCAGTGAAAGTTGCACCTACTATGTTTTGTTTTGTAGTAGGATGTGTGGTGTGGGAAAGGAATCATGAGTGCAGCCTATAGTGATAGACAGCTGATCCGAATGAGTGCAAGTATAATGAATCAACCCAAGGGGATTGCTACTGAGAGCAGTTCCTTGAATATAATATACAAAGGAAGCAAACCAGTGGAGTTATTATCTGTGCGGCCTACACAAAGAAGAGTCTGTGATGAATAGTGCAAGTTCCATGAGGATCCATGATGTTGTGTGAAGGTCCATTACCGAGCTATGGCGGGTGTGCGATACTGAAGTCTAACAAAATAGTGGAGTGGGTGCAGACAGGTTCTAGTAAGGAATGGCGAGTCATGTCTAGGTATTGAGGTAAATGGGTATGGGTACAGGTACATAGAGCTTACGCCAAGACTCCAGAAGCTGTACTGGGTCCTGTGATAAGGTCCATGCAAGGTCCAATAGTTATCCGTGGAACGGTTATGATCAGGCTGAAGCACAATGATGTGATGATAAAACACAAGGACATGTGATAGTCTGATGATAATGGATAGCTAAGGGCGATGAGGGTAAGGAAAATAGAGTGAGAGTAAGTATCTCCTCTTCAATAGATCTCCTTGACACGAGTGTAGTCTCGCCCTAAGGGATTACTACTGAGACTTGTCCTCTGTATAATGTGGAGGGAACCAAAAGACTGGTACTATGGTCTGAGAGTCCAAGGAGGCGCGCTGGAGCGTGAAGGGCACATGTAAAGTGAGGAACGTGTTAGGTGCGTGTGTAGTGCTTTGAGCATATGAGAAGCGTGATATAACTATGCTTGCGGGGGATGCAAGCAGAGTGACTTAGAACGATGATAGACACTGAGAGATGACTTGCAGAACGATAGAGTGAAAAGCAAATATGAACTGGATAGTTGCAACTACAAACTGTAGCTATGGACTGTGAGATGGTGGTGGTAGGTAACTGAGAGATGATACTCTACATGCAGACATCTAAGTCTGAATAGGTGTGCTCCCATGACGCTAAAGTGAGGCGAAGCGGAGGCATTGTTAGGGTACTGCACGGGTAAACCCACGGGTATGGGCAGTCTGACCCATACCTGTACCCAGAGATATACCCATACCTGTGGTGCGGGTACGGGTTTTTCGATGGGTATCAACAAAATGGACCCGGGGTATTACCCGTGAGGGGTATACCCGCGGGTCACTATGAGGAGCATTGTAATGAATAGCACTACTAGGATGCTAACAACAGATGTAATACTATTCTACCTGGATTCTGTCCCAACCCTCATCCATTGCTTCCTCTTCACCAATGACATCCAGGAGCTTAGATGCATGAATGATATCCTCAGAATCGACCAGGCCCAACTCGCTCCATAAGCCGACACAAAGCAACACGCGTGTTGACTGCACTGATAAACAATTTCTGACATGCAATAGGACAAGATGCCCGCGACTGAAGAGACGTTCAACATCTACAGAAGTTGCTATAGGCAATGTAAGCTTACAAGGTATTAAAAACAATGTTGCCACATACCAGGGATAGTTAGATAGTCAATGGCCATGCGTTGTCACGCACCAAACGTGTTTGGTAGCGAGAACATGGTTTTTTTATTTATATCTTCATTTCCCATATCATTCCTTACTCACCTTTTCATTTGTTTCCCTTCCTTTCCTGTAATTTTTCGATTTTTCAGCGATTTTCAACAGTATTATGGCATCCCGCATTTTTACAGCATTTCGCATTCAATGAGGTTTATTCACCTTTCCCCCATTCACACACTTCCAACACTCTCCCATCTTCACCCACTACACTCTCAGACAACCTCAGCATCAGCCAGACCATGCCAAATTGCACCAATATGTCGAAAACCGCATCTTTATTCAACCTGTCCTCATCACCCTACCATTTCCAATCCTCTTCAGCGGCTTATATTCGTCGAACCATTCAAACCATTATCCACTCGCACCTCACCTCCATGATCACTGTGGACACCATGCCATTCCATCCTAATGCTCACCAGAGATTGCAAACAACCAAGTCCCTATGCAGATGACCAATCCCTTTATCATGCTGGGGAAGCGTCTTACAGACTGTGTATATCCCATGATCCCTGCATGTTGACATTCTGCACCAACAACCACATGACATCTCTGCGGCGGGGCATTCAGATCATCACACCATCATGGCATCATAGCATCATCACTCCATTCCATTCTCCACTGCCCATATGCTGTGTCATTGCTGCATCACAGCTCTTGCATCATCACCGCACAGCACTTTGTCATGCTTGCATAGCAATTGGTCATGATGACTCAGGTCATGAGTCATGGTTTGTAATGGTCACAGCCCTGCTTTATCATCGCTTTTTCATTCTCTGACTCATTCTTTGTTTTTATGACTCATTCTTTATCCCTATGACTCATTCTCCATTCTTATGCATAGGATTTGTTCTATTTTTCGAAATTGCTCAGTCATTACCCCTGAAGCGCAGCACATTCATTCCATTCCCCCCTTTCATTGCCCTCTTCATTGCCCTACTCATTGCCTGGAGCGTTGCTTTGCATACACAGACGTACGCAGGTACTCTACTCTATATAAACCCTGTACTTTAGCTACAAAGAAAAATCAACTTATCCAGTTCACCATTTCATGTCCAGTTCTCTCTGAAGCCTCAGTTGACTTCACATTTTTCATCCTTCCACGTCTTCTTGGACCTTGTTCACCTGGAACACTGTCCCACTGCCATTCTATTCATTCAGCCTAGTCCATCATCTTTGCTGCCCTCTTTCTTCGTCCTCCAACACAGCTAGGTCATCCCAGACTTAGTTGTGCTCATCTACTATCCTCCAACACCTAAACCCCTCACACTCGAAGTGTGTGGTGCACTACCAAGGGTCAGGCCACCCAACTGAACAACTACTGTACCCAGTGCTTCTCAGCATATGGACCACTGAGCAGTAGCATTGCTAGGTTTGTTGTTTTGTTGTGGTTTACAACTGATCAGCAACAAAGATCGACACCGTCTATCTGATACACATCTACCTTGGTTCACCCATCTACATAATAT
The DNA here is from genome assembly GCA_016628065.1 of Suillus lakei. Lineage (NCBI taxonomy): Eukaryota > Fungi > Basidiomycota > Agaricomycetes > Boletales > Suillaceae > Suillus > Suillus lakei. Next base: position 24,449 of record JABBWA010000030.1, on the reverse strand, counting down.
CCAACTACCTTGGCCCATCTGTACATATATTGAATATTCATGTCCATCAGCCCACTCATGTACTCTACATATTCCTCACATGGGCCCACCCACCTCCATCGGAAATAATATCCCTCCTGGCCCATCTGTCATAGTCAAGGATATCTCTACCATCGGCCCATGGTCCACTGGCCCATATCATGCAGGATATTATGTACGTCCATTCACTTGTATAATACGGAGATAGATCACTGTAATATATGCAGAGTCCAGAGCCTCAATATTAGGTGGAAGATTCTTCATAAATAGAATGCAATCCATCAGAGTGTGCTGGACATTACCCTTCATGTTGGTGATGAGGGGGATGTTCAACATGTCAGAATCTTCATTGTTCATCAATTCTTTAGACTCTGTCAAAATTTGAGTGAGTTATTTCATGATACAGATAAGTTGAATCTTACTGTCTGACCAAGGTACAAACATTAACTCTTTCTCAGGAACCTTGACCCCACTTGACTTATCTTTCCTTTTCTTCTTCAGTTCCAGGTGTTTGACATGAGCAAGCTCCATATGGTATTCAGTGCCCATGCAAAACTTTAAGTAGGGACCAACTAGTGCCTTCAGCTCATTGGTCTTCAAGTCCTTGAATATAAAATCGGAGCACATAGGAGGCACACCTGCAGGCCAGTTGACAACCTGTGCTCAGCGAAGGTATAGCAAATTGAGCATAGTCTTCTGGGAAATATTTTTCACCTCATGCAGAATGCCAACTCCTGCTATAGCTAGTATCAATACAGAGACAGATATGGTTGCCACAGAACTTACCAAATTTTTCTAGCATCATTATGGGAGCCACACAGCAATTATGGTCATGAGTTCCCTCCCCTTTCTTGCAGGCTCACCTCCATAATTTCTCATACTAAGGTTCCTATACTACTGTCTAGCAGTGCTCATTTTATTTCCTATTTGTCCTCATACTATCCTCTAGAGTGGTCCCTACACCACCCCATAGTGGTCCCTATCCTGCCCCCTACTGATCCACATAACCCCTCCTCATGATCCCTATACTATCTCCTAATGTCCCCATAGCACCTCCCCATGGTCTCTATACTGCCCTCTAATGGTTCTCATAACACCTTCTTATGGTCCCCTATACTACCCTCTGGTGGTCCCCATAACACCTCCTCATGGTCCCTATACTACCCTCTGATAGTCTCCATACCATCCTCCCATGATCCCTATACTACCCTCTGATGGTCCCCATACCATCCTCCCATGGTCTCTATACTATCTCTAATAATCCCCATGCTACTGCTCTAAATTATACCAGTAATGCCCCCACTGGTCCCTACAATACCCCCTAATAGTCCCTGCTATACCCCCCTAATATGGCCCAAAAATTGGCACAAAGGACCCCTGACACCACCCATGATACAGGGAATTTCCATAGGAATTGTCACAAAATTATGTCCCAGATGGGCTGGGAAAAACATTGGCTTTGTCCCACAGGACTGGTCCCACACTCACCCCAGCCTCACCATTTTGTCCCACAGTATAGTGGGAAATACCAGAGAAATCATACCTCTTAGGTTAATACTTGTGTACAGGACTATCAACCTAATAGGCATCCTTTTGAGGGTGACTGAAGTTTGTACAGAGGCATACAACAAGAACTTCAATGTCCATGATCCACGAGCTTGAGATATCTGTTGTAACTGGTGATGGCCATGAGCGCAGTGGTTGGGCATGATCAAACTTGGGTAGCATTTGATAGATGGTGAAGGTGTCTTCTCGTGTTTGGCGTTGAGCAAGTGATGTTGGATGGTCCAGGCAGACCAAGAGACTGCCAGAATTTCAAATTCCCACTTTCCATATGTGAGTCCTCGAGGATGTAGAATCTGGGGAAAAGCCACATACCTTTGTGCATCACTTGTAACAAGGGTATATGCCAGTACCCAATAAACAAGGAGCATTACAGCACTATGACAATGGAGTCAAAGGCATTATTACAAACTCAGATGGTCTCATCTATATAAGGTCACAAAGTGCGACATCGCTTATACAGAATATGGTTCTAGCCTCAAGGACTAGGTAATCACTTGTATGGGCAGAGGTTACTCCTCTGGCTGTAGAAGTACAACACTTTATAGACTAAGTGATGACTAGTCACTAAGAAAGACGCTTTATAGACTTAAGAACAAAGAGTTCTTAAGAAGACTAGTGAACATTTGAATACTGAGTAGATTCAAGTTAGGGAAACTACATCTGTAAGTAGGTCGACTACCTATAGGGAACGGAAACAGGATTCAAGCTGAGTGTGAATCGTAAGGGTGAAGGGTAAGTATGAAAGGAGGTGTATCCAGATTGGAGGGCAAAGGGTAAGTGGAGTCAAAGATAAGCGTGTCCAGATCGGTGGGATAAGTATAGTACATGAGTCATGCGTGAGTCAGAGATAACCGTACCAAGAATAGATGACTGGTGACAAGACGATCACCCAGAATAGGAAGTGAGCGAAAACGAGTAAATGGAACAAGGCAGCTTGACATAAAGTGTCTGCATGTGCGAAGGCAAAGATAAGCAAGAAGAAAAGAGTAAGGGCCAACAAGTGGATGTTCTTGTAACAGGCGTGGTATATGCCACCAAGTGCTCCACACCAAAGATTGCTGTTGTAAATGCTTGCCATAATCAAGAGGGTGCAATGTGTGATGTAAATGATGTTACTCCCTGCTTCCTGCTTCTCCTGAAAGAACACCCACCATAGTCCATGTTGGAATCTGAATTGTCTGAGAATGAGCATAGGCTGGAGTTGTCAGCTAGTGTATATACTTGTGATTTTTACTGATAAGGGGCCCATACCTTCACATCATTGGAATTTACTGATCAGACACCTGGAGCACAATTCACATATATTCAGTATCATAGGGCTACATTTACAGAAGGATCCACCCAGGGTGGAGGACTGGGGAAGTGAAACAGATAAGAAATTGAGTGCGGGAAACTTCAAATGCCCAAAACATCGAAAATGGTCAGTTGAGTCAGTGGTAGGACTTTCATGCTGCATTAACTTACTTTACCACCATCCCTTCCACATATCTTCCACCCTCAGGGCAAAGTGTAGTATAGGTTCCTTGTGTAAGATAACATATATCTTATTAAAATTTAATGAGATCTTCGACCTACATCATAGATAAATGTGACTTTTGTGTGATATGTGTTAATTGTCACTTTCACACATATGTTCCTTTGCTGTCCTTTCACTCAATACTTAATGGATCTTTCTGAATATCTAGGGCCATGATAAAGGACATATGTGTGACATATTCAAGGTGTCTGATTATTACATTTCGATGTTTTGAAGGTATGGGCCCCTTATCAGTAAAAATCACAAGTATATACACTAGCTGACAACTCCGGCCTATTTGGAGCTGATCCTTGGCATAAAATGCATGTATATGTGTACCAATGGTTATATCTAAGCAAGGTGGACAGTGTATGCAAGGGCAAGATACTGAAAAATGTCAAAAATGTCAAAATGTGATTTCCTATGTTTATGTTCCTGTAGAAGGACCCTGTAGATATTCTGGAATAGCTAGGTGATACATATTTTCTAAATATGCATAGGAATAGGCTCCCTACCATCCTTGCGCCCACATTAAGGGTTACATTTGCAAGGGTCTTCAAGACATAGTCTCTACTATCCGCCTATTCTGCGACACCCTTGCATTGCGCCCGCGGGGCTATCTCTATCACAAATCATCTCTCTACAGCCCCTAATTCAAAAAATCATCAAACTGTCACAGAACATTCTCACCGAGTGACGTTGAAAGATTTTGTGATGCAAGTGCTATGCACAAGCCGAACTTTATATATGGAGGACGCGAGGTTGATGATTAGCTATGGATGAGGACGCGAAATAATCTGAAGGATGTCATCATTACCCTCTAATAAAATAAGAACTGCTCCAAATCAATGTAGATATCACAACAAACAAGAACAATAATAGAACTGAAATACATCCACCAATTCCTCTAGCAGCAGCAACACGACCGGCCGCCTCCATGTTCCCCAGTGTCTAACTGCGCCGTTACTGGTTGCTGTTGCTGTTGTGTATTGGAGTCCGGTGGAAGATCGTCGAAATATTCATCAGGTACGATGTCCGGGTCGTTGCCAGGAGCACCCGCTGCAGCATTACGCTGCAGATTTATGAATCAGACACCCAAGACACGGTGATAAAAATCGACCGGGCGCACCTCTTTAGCCTTCGCGAAAGGAACTTCAACAACGGACGGCGCTGAATGATCGGGTCGCCGGGTGAATAGGTGTTGTACACGGGTTTTGAAGGTGGCGGGAGCAGTGGTAGATGATAGGGTGGCAGGCGGTACTGGTGCTAGTGGAAGGGCTGAACGAGGGCTCCTTGTCACTGCGAGTCTGAGTCTCTTGAGGCGCCCAGCGCGCTTTCGAGGTCGTGGTCGTGAAATGCGAGAATTCTGTGATGAACAATGTGAGTGAGACAGGAAAGATACGTTATTGCACGCACTTCATTCATTCCCCGGAAAAAATTGGGTTCTGTGTCGTAGCCATCCTGATCTTGTCCGGGAATCTCAGCCTGGATAATGGTGAGTAATGAAAGGGATGAGGAAAGGGGTACAATACGCCAAGGATACGGTCATCGCGCGCAGCGAGGGCACTACATTGTTCCTTGAATTCTGAGTGAAATGCGGGTGAGTATGACAACCTCAGGTGACATCACTGAAAACTTGCCATTAGACCAATCGAGGCAGCTGGCCTTCGTATCTGCGTCAATGCTGTCCATCATATATTTGTGTGATTCCAGGGCTTCTTCGACTTTACCTGCCGAAAGGAAAGCCTGGCAGCGTTTCTGGTGTGCAGTGAGACACAACGACTCGAGATCCCAGCCGAAGAGCTGCACAAAATACTCAGTTACCAAAAGCATTTGTGTATGCATAATCTTGACTAACAACGATCAAGTCCTCGTATATTTCATGGATGAATTTCGATGAGAGAGCGCTGGAGCTCACAGCGGCAGTGAAGTGGTCAGCAGCTTCGTCGTGACGCGCATCATCCAAGGCTTTGGTTCCGAGCTGAACGCGTAGATATGTCTGATGTGCGAGTAGCAAAGATCAGTGTCGACGTCCAAGGCTACACAAATGATCTTACTTCCACCACACGACACCCGAGAGGATCCAAATTCGAACCAGCGGCAGCTACCTCTTTGATGAGCAGGATTGCCTCGTCATGTTGATCTGCACTGAAGAGGGTGATGGCCTGGAATACGGAATGAAGAAGAGAGTATGAAAGGCAAATTAAACCTACCTTAATCAAGAGAAGAAAATGAATGGTGTTCGAATCTTGGTTCGTGAATAAGAATGCGACGTCGAATGCTGTCCCTGCGTCCCGGACATGGCCTTTTCCGTATAGTGCGATGCCCTTTGAGATATAGCCTGTCAACGATGGCTGAATGCTGATGGACTATGTCATGAATAAAAGTTGGCCTTTCATAAGTGGCCATGATGAGTCAGTCAATCTCACCTTGATTGCATCGTGAAGGGCATGGTCCCAGTCATGTTTGCGCGCCATAACGAATGAGCGATGGGCATAGGCAGTATAGTTGTTGGCATCAGTGACGATCTCTTGCGTGAGTAACTCTTCAGCGGCAGGCAAGTCCCCGGCAATGCATGCATCGCGGGCTGTCGTGATAACAAGGATCTGCATGAAGGAGGCTCAAATTGCGTTATGAGGGCCAATGATAGAAACTTGCCTTTGAATTAGCGTGGTTGGGTACTTCCCGCTCTGAGATTCTATTGTCTTTACCTCCGCTGAGGATGTGCTTGCCATCCACAGAGAATGTGACACATTTCATCCGGACTGAGTGCTGGAAGATGGAGATGGCTTGTCGGTCTGAGAGCCGCCAGAGACGGACGTGGTTGTCATTAGATGCAGAAGCGACAAGCGTGCCAGCGGGATGAATGGCAATGGCATTGATATCGTCAGTATGGCCTTCCCAGGGGTGGCCGACCTGCTTCCAGGTCAATGTATCCCACTCGCGTATGGTAGAATCCTCATCGTCGCCTCCTGAAAGAAGACGTGTATCATCAGGCGTCCATGCGAGTGACAAGTTGTATTTTCTGTGACTCTTGAGAGATGCGACACGTTCTAAGCTTGTGCCTGGATTATAAATTTGGATATCTTGGTCGGTTGCGATGGCAAGCTTTCCAGATGGCGAGTACCGAACGCAGAAGACCCAATTACCACTCTGGATTGTATTTCCTTGCTGCCATGATTTGGTGCACCAGAGCTTCACCGTCCTAATTGAACCAGTGGCTAGCACTGTACCATCCGGAGAAAAGTCCAGCGAGGTGATTCGATTGGAGTGGGCTTTGATGGGTTGGGTGAACGATTCTCCAGTTTCACCGTGCCAGGTGATGACCTCTCCCCCAAAATCACCACTTGCTATCATTTGCCCATCTCGTGATGCCGCCAATGCCAACACTTCAGTGCGATGCTCCTCCGTCTTCTTCAACACAACAGCTGTCTTCAAGTCCCAAAGACGAAGCGTCTTGTCGTCCGAGGCCGTAACCATTCGTCGCCTATCTGGGAACACTGCGACTGCGTTTACGGGTCCTTCATGATCTTTAAAAGTTCGAAGGGGTGTGGTGCCTCGGGTGAGCTTCGACATTTACTGGAGGTTGATGGTTTTGAGAACAGTCGATGCGGATTTTGGAGGGATCGTGAGTGTCTTGTTCTAAGCTTCAGAGGTGTGTACTACTGTCCGTTTTTATCCTGATTCACCGCGCTACCTACCTCGCTCCCATAGACGCCCAAGACACGAGGTACTATCATCAGAGAATCGGTGAACAGATGAGAAAGTTATTTAAAGTAATATATAGTGGAGCATCGCAACAATCTTCGTCTATCTGCTGACCGCTTTCACATGAGAATATTTGGCCTTATCGAGGAAAGACGAATGCACAAGCACACCAGCCTAGTGTTGCCGCGAAGCGAACTGAAGTGAATCGAAGTGGAAAATTGAGACACTTCGGTAGACTTCGATGTCAACGAAGTTATTCGAAGTGCGCTTCGTTACACTTCGCGAAGTCACAAGCAAGTAGAACAGATTAGTAATCTAATGTAGCTACAACATAATCTAAGTCGAAAAGTCGTCCTCGTTTTCGTTTGCAAGCAGCTGAGCAAGTTCATCAAGCTTGCCTGCTGCCATGAGTTCATCTATGGCATTCCTAGATACTGGCCCTGAAATAGAATAATCTACTTCCTCCGCAATGAGATGGGACGTGAAGTTCAGCCGGTCTTGCTTGTAAGAGAACTTGAGTACTTGTAAAGCTTCGAGAACAGTTGGTGAGAGGTTAGCACGCCGATCTGTGCATGTCTCTTTGCTGGACGAGAAAACTCGTTCGGAAGGGACCAATGAAGCCTGTGCGGGGAGGACGTCCATTGCGACGCGGAAAAGTAGTGGAAATATATGTTCTTTTTGCTACAAAATATTATGTTCAAGTTCATTCAATGAATGATTGAAAAAAATGCGCGTACCTCCCAAAAACGAACAATATCAGCTGTGCATTCAGCCGTGGAACCAAGAAGCACAGCTTCTTCGTAGCGCTGCATTTCTCGCTTGGCATCTTTCCGGTCTTCCTCTAAATCTCGTTGCACTTGCTCTTCCAGCGTGAGTGTCCGAAGTGACTGGTCAAATGACGTGGAAGAACTTGGAGGTGGTCCAGTGAGAGTGGTGGTTGTTAACGACAGGAGCAGTCGAGTCTCGCAGGATAGTACCTGTGTCTTGCTGCAACATTAAGATAGGTGGAGTCGAAGTGGCAGGCTGTGCAGCGCCCCACATCTGCTGTAGCAGCTCAACATGCTGCATTGGCATATACTGGGCATATTGGTTACTAGGAAGTGCAGGCAAAGGTGGAGAGAAGTTTCGCAAAGTCTCGAAAGAACTGTTTGGTGTCACTAATGGTGAAACAAGCTGTGCAGGACTGTCAGAGCTCGTGGGCCTCGTTGCAGGCAAGTATGAAGGAAACTGCGAGCGGCTACTAGGAAGAAAGCCTGCTGTTGGATGGTACATCGTGGACTGGGGGAGTAGTGAAGATGTTGTTGGTAGCCTTTCTCACAAATTCAATTCAATCGCGGAACCGATTTGAATGTTCGAGATCATGCCAGTGTATGAGAGGCTTATACTTAGGAAATACAGTGATGCTTTATGATTGAAATATGATAGACAGGAAGCACATACTACAGGGCTTTAGACATGCAGTGATAATGATTAATCTATGTGGTAACTTCGATTCACCTCTCGAAGTGGACGAAGTGCCGCTTCAACTAACTTCGGAACAACGAAGTCAACCAAAGTCTCATGTTTTCGAAGTGAAGCGAATTTACCTCGAAGTCACTTCACTTCGGCGGCAACACTACACCAGCCTACTAGCATTATTGGTTTCAGAACCTTTTGAGTTTGGATGGATGAAAGAAAAAAGGAGCAGGCACAGGCCCATGAACCCTAATACTACTAGATAGTCCCACCAGTCCGTGTGTCCCAAGAGTTCGCGCATCGACTCTAGCACACACAATTCTGCATGGAATCCTTATATATGTTGTATTTTGGTTTCCCCCAACATAATACACAGTGCCATGTTTTTTGTTTGAAGAAAATTGAAGTAGATCTCGTCCCATGGCCAACTTATTGGTGCTGGAGGCTAGTTTTGTGCATAGAAGGCTCACTCTAAAGGTCAGATCACCACATAAAATTCTGGAATGCAGTATGATGGTTATACACAATGAGAGAATACTAAACAAAATTCTCCGGGGCCACATGCTTGTCAGGATCATCTGCAAAAACAGAAATATGCCCCAGACGTGACAATCTATCCAAAGCGTTACATCAAGACTGTGTAAATCGAAACTCCGCAATGCCGAAACGCGGTGTATGAACCGTGCAGACACTGCGGAGTGTGAAAATGCATTGCGGCAGACGTGTGACATGGTGTGACAATGTGCGCGAACTCTAGGGAAAGTGCACTTTTCTGCGTGGTAACTCTCCGCTGGACTCAACACATCGATTTTGGAATGAAAAACTAGCAGATGTTGTACTTTTGATGTCAGGCTATTGAACTGTCAAAGAATTAAAATTTCATGTTTGTGCGTTGTGGAGCAATAGACGTTGCCCCAAAAGTGTGCGAACTCTAGTGGACATCTAGTACGGAAAGCTGGACACTCGTGCTCAATTATTAAGCAAAAATTACCACATACAGCCATGGCTTCTGTGGGACCATGGATACCGCTATTGCTAATAAGAAATAAAACGACTGCAATAATATTATGCGCCACATATGTCAACCAAGTGGAGAAAAAAGATTGCTGTTCGTAGTATACTACTATTACCAAGCCTTACAGAAATCAATCAATGCAAGTCACCATTTGTCCGGGACGTCCAAGTCATTGTCATCCAAGTCATCACCATCTGAGAACTCCCACACAACCAAACCTGCATGATCCAGTCCCACAGCATTTTCATTGATGCCAAGTGTGATGTTAGGCTTGTCATCTCGAGCAAGACTCTCCAACTGATGTAAATGCTCGCCAACTGCATAGATATTAGTCACCTTGTATTTGCATCAAAAAATAAAACTGGCATACCAAGTCTGAGTCCACCACTGTTATGTACTCAGATGGTCTCGTCTATACAAGGTCGCGAAGTGCGACGTTGCTTTGTACAGAATGTCATTCTAGCCGCAAGGACTAGGTGATCACTTGTGTGGGCAGAGGTTACTCCTCTGGTGGCAGAAGTACGATGCTTTATAGACTTAATGACGACTAGTCACTAAGAAAGATGCTATAGACTTAAGAACGAGGAGTTCTTAAGAAGACTTGTGAACGTTTGAATACTGAGTAGATTCAAGTTAAGGAAACTATGGTGTAAGTAGGTCTACTACTTATAGTGAATCAGAAACAAGATTCAAGCTGAGTGTGAAACATAAGGGTAAAGGGTAGACGGAGTCAGAGATAAGTGTGTCCAGATTTGGTGGGATAAGTATAGTACATGAGTCACGCGTGAGTCAGAGATAACCGTACCAAGAATAGATGACTGGTGACAAGATGATCACCCAGAATAGGAAGTGAGTGAAAACGAGTAAATGGAAGAGGGCAGCTTGGCATAAAGTGTCTGCATGTGCAAAGGCAAAGATAAGCAGGAACAAAAGAGTAAGGGGGCCAACAAGCGGATGTTCTTGTAACAACCACCCACCCCACCCATATAGTAGCCGCCATTGCTGTCTTCATGATCGGGCAAGTCTTGATAGTTCTCTAAGAGTGGCAGAGCAATTAAATCTTCCTCTGGTTCATCATACAGCTCAATGTGGTGTGGTATCATCTCCTTGCTGGCCTGCACTATAGTGAGTAAGCGCAGGTATACATCCCAAACAGTCTGCCTTGTAACTACTGGGCACCTGAGTTCTGTGTAGCAATGTTCCATAAACTCGCTGAATGGCCATGGAACGAGATTGAAGACAATGTGGGAAGGATCAATATAGAGATCACGGACATGGTCTAATGCTTCACATTCGACTTTGATCTGACAAAACAAAATGGTAAGAACATGTAGAACAAGCATGGACCATATTGCTTACTTTAAAGTCCAAAACACTGAAGTTTTCAGGTGATTGGTAGATGATGTTCGGTGTGCCATGGGGAAGGATCTTGTTTCGGTCCTGCCATTTTCTAGTGTTATTCACACAGTCTTGGTAAGCATCTAACTCCCACTGTAACCAGGGTATGAAAACCCAGTGAAAAAGCATCCTAAATTTAAACTGCATGTTAGTATTGATGTAAGGATGGACAACTCAAAAAAACAGATGCACAATTGGAGAGTATTGTTTGTATCATACCAACTGGAAGTGACACCACAGTCCAGAAGTGTCTCAAATCCAGGCATGAAATGATGTCACATCTGTGACCATGTTATTTCTGGCATGACATTTTTCTTTGTCCTCATCCAGCGGTGTTGTAGGCTACCCTGCAAGGCAGGATCATGCCACTGACGTAGCATAGTGTGGGCGTTAGCTATTCCATAGTTTTCAGACCCAGGGTCACTCTGGGTCACCATAGGCATGTCTAGTAGGTAGATGAGTGCTGTGTTAGTGAAATGACAAGATAAGCAATAAACAACTTATGTCTGAGTGTCTCGATTGTGTCAAGATAGTAACTGAGGATGAGCTGTGGGTTCCTGTTCGAATGCCAGACTCTCATCCACATAATATACCCAGAGAATGGCTCGATGCCAGTATGGAGGCCAAGACCGTACCTAAGCCACTTGTCATGTTGGTCAACTGCAAATAGATCATTCACACCTGCGGCCCAAAATCACTTCCTTCGAAGGTGATTGGCCTTGTGCTGGCGAACAAGCTCTGGCTCATATGTACAGAAATAAGATATGACAATGCTCCTGTGAGACAACAGTCATTGATTAAGATACAACAAGGATATAAGGAGAATAAAAGAAAACATCACCTGGGTACACTCATGTTCCATTCATGAAATAGTAAGCTTACAACTTCACTCGCTCCAGCATTTGGACACATTGGATGTAAATCAGTCATAGCACCATGGATACTCTCGACATTGTGATTTTGCTGGTGCACTCTTTGAAGACCCATGCCTTCACGAATCTTCAGAAATTTCATGAGACTAAGCACACCATCAGAATACAGCTGCAGTTGAAGGAAGATTATAAACTAACCTAAGACCATAGTGCACTGTATTGAAATATTTCTGCAATTCCGTGACAATTTCCCTATCCATTTGGTGTGCCTTCCATAGGCGAAGGATGTGTGGTTGAATTACATCCAAGGGCGCTAATTGGATGCAAATTAGGGGTGTCAATTCCAAGCAACAGCAGAGTAGACATACATGTAGGTTTCCATTGGTTAGGCATTGTGCAAGTTGGTAGTGCTAGTGATGGTGTAGCTACTGGTAGTTTCAGTGAGATGCATTCACAGTATTTAAGCCTCAGAGACATGATTTGCACTGCCCACTTTAGACATACTGTTAGTCAAAACTTTGGAGACACAAGCTGACACAAGCCACACTACCCCAGACCCTTCAGTCACTTGTACTGCAGAACCCTGTCATAGGACATGTACATTGACCTGCAGAACCAGGCCTACAGGACGTGGGCCGGCCCATGTAGATGCAGGACTGGCCGGTGTCATAGAACCTGTGTTGGCTGGTGCCCTCAATATAGAGTAGTATATTCACAATACCTGTGTGGGCCGGTGTGAAACCTGTACTATTGTTAGCCAGTATGGTGGACAGCTGTACAAATGGAGGGCTATACTCCCACAGGCCAGCCTACCTCTGCAGTGTGTAGAAGGGGGCAGGCCGATCACCTGGTGACCTATTCCACTATGGGCCAGCTTGCTATTGCATCCTGTAACTGTGGGCCGGCCAACCTGGTGGTAAGCTATACTCTCATCGCCCAGTCTACCCCTGCAGTATGTAAGGTAGGGCCAGCCGCCCATATGGTAACCTATTCCACTAGGGGCTGGTCAGCCCATGGTGACCTATTCCACTATGGGCCAGCCTGCTATTGCATCCTGTAACTGTGTGCTGGCCGACCTGGTGGTAAGCTATACTCCCATCAGCCAGTCTACTCCTGCAGTCTGTACCTGTGGGCTGGCTGGCCTGGTGGTGAGCTATACTCCTATCGGCCAGTCCACCCCTGCAGTATGTAGGATAGGGCTGGCCGCCCATATGGTAACCTATTCCACTAGGGGTTGGTCAGCCCATGGTGACCTATTCCACTATGAGCTAGCCTGCTATTGCATCTTGTAAGGGTGGGCCGGCTGACCTAGTGGTGAGCTATTGTCTCATCGGCCAGCCTACCTCTGTGGTATGTAGAGGGGGGCAGGCTGATCACCTGGTGACCTATATCATCATGGGCCAGCCTGCTAATGCACCCTGTCAAGGTGGGCCGGCCGACCTGGTGGTAAGCTATACTCCCATTGGCCAGTCCACCTCTCTAGTATATAGGAGGGGACTGGCCGCCCATATGATAACCTATTCCACTAGGGGCTGGCTAGCCCAATGGTGACCTATTCCACTATGGGCCAGCCTGCTATTGCACCCTGTAGGAGGAGGCCAGCTGACCTGGTGGTGAGCTATACTCTCATCGGCCAGTTCACCTCTGCAGTATGTAGGAGGGGACCGGCAGCCCCTATGGTGACCTGTTCCATTATGGGCCAGCCTGCTATTGCACCCTGTAAGAGTGGGCAGGCCAAACTGGTGGTCAGTTATCAGATGTACAGGCAGGCAGGCCACTCCCTTAGTAATACCATACCACTATAGGCCAGACTGCTGTTACAGCCTGTGGGAGTGGGACGGCCACATGTATTATAACATTTACTGCTATTGGCCAGCTAATTTCTTGACCTATACCTATGTTATAACCTGTACGACTTTGAGCTAGTTACATTACATGGGGGTTGGGTAGATTAGAAGTAAAGTAATTACATCAGGACATCTCAAAGATCAACTAGTTCCAATTAATTTTCCTTGAAAATTCTTTAGGCCCTCAGCTGAAAACTTAGCCCACATTGAAGCCTGCTTCTCAGCATATGCCTTATGCCCATCCTTGATGCTTTTATCTGCCCTCAATCTCCATGTGGCCTCTTGTGTCCCAAACCAGGACACTGTCCAAAACATTTCATGCTGTACCAACTTCAATTCTTCACTCCAACGGTCATATTGTGCTTTTGCTTTCAACCAATTCACACGGTAAACTTGAAATGAAGAAAATAAGTTGATTACCTTGAACAAACATCAGATGACATGAAAACTCACATTCATTCATCCATTGGTTTTTTTGACTGTCCTCTGCGTTGTTGATCCTCCAAAACCAAGTCAGTCTATCAGAACCCTGACCATGCCTGTTTTCCTCTGTGACTTCTTTGCTCACTACAAGGTCCTGAGCCTTTAGGGGTTGATACAATGCCAGTGTATCAGAATCAGCCCCCAAATGTTGCATTGCTGCCCTTGACCGACAATATCCTCGAGCCTGTTTGTTGATGGACAGAGTGATTTGTAGAAGTTCCTTTTTTGATCTAGTGCCCTGGTGATGGATTGATTTGTTGGAGTGTATTTTCTCTCGAAACACCACTGATCTGTCACCCAAGGCTTGACGAAGCTTCTCCAAGAAGCTCGAGTTCTTCTTGATGTAATGCCATGATAACATCATTCATGACGGTATCAGTTGCTGCCCATGATGGCATCCAAACTTCGGCAACTTCTGCAGGTGAGTCAACCTCACCCTCCAGATCCAAAATACTGTCCTCCTCTGGATCTTCAATGCTTGGAAAATTCAGACCATCAGCCTCCTCCAGACACAGTTCAGGGTCATCCTGTGGCACTCCTTCCCCCCCTTCTAATTCCATACCATTAGTCATAACCATGGCAGTCCTGTCGAACTTATTAATTCGGGACATGAGCTTCTGTCTTTTTTGGTCAACAAACTTCCTTGATGACCTCAGAAAATGAGGAGACACCAGCCTGAAACAGATCCGGAGCTACAGTAGCCGTGATAACATTCCATAGAACTTCTGATGTTCTCAAGGCTGCTAGCCAATCTTGGACTTTCCCCGATGAGTAAGACTCCGATGTCACTAAAGGATCCACTAGTCGCTAAGAATATAGTTAGGAGAGGGGAAAACATAATAAGTAAAAATGCAATACCTCTTGTCTTTGCATGAAATATGCAGGTGCTATTGTAATTCTACCAGCCCCAAATTCCCCCCCTCCCTCTGGGACAAGATAGCCATCATCTCGCCAACTTTTCTTTTTCTGTGAAATGGGCAGAAGGGTTTTAAGAAGAGAATCTCATAAGCCAGCAGTAATGTGGTTGACATGCTCCTAATTAATTAATTAGCCCTGAGAGGGAATCCCCAACCAGAAAAGAAACATACTAGGCGAGAAGGTGACAAAATATTAGGGAGGTAAATCACTATAATTTTGCTGTTCCTATCCACAATGGTTGTCGGAACCAAAATTTTGCCGAGCACTGCCTCAGGGAAGTACTTCTTCAGTCTCTCTGGTTCACCAGTTGCAGAACCATCCCAATTAGGGTGTGACAACTTGACCTTGTCACCATACCAGTCCACATCCCAATCAACATTCACTATATTTAAGCATTAAAATTCATGCATGGCCAGACATATCTCCTTACTCACTGGGATTAACCATAGCATGTGCAATAGTCAGGGTGGCCCAGTCAATTTCATATTTGGAAATTGATGTATCCTTAAAAGTCAAATTATCACTTGGTGATTCCAAGCACCGGCTGAGCTGTGCTGCTATTCTCATCCTTGATTCCCTCAGTAATTAGTGGTTGTACAATTAATACTGAACCATGGTTACCTAGCTTTATGCAGCAATTCAGTGTCAACTTGGCCATCTTTAAGGACCCCTAGCTGAGATGAATTGCCCATTATCTCCCCAATCCTCCTGCCCAGAGTTGCCAATACCTCAGTTGTCCTGTTTTTGAGGTCGTCCATTGGAGAAAAAAATGAACCAAAGTTCTCAAAATTCTCACGATCAAATTCTCGCGAACTGATGATCTGCACTAATATAGTTGTTTGGTCCAAATAATCATCATGTAATTGGACAATCAGACCATATGAAGTTTGTTATGATGTAATAGCCTTATATGGTCTACTTAATTGGATCCTACTACCACTTGAGCTCATCTTTGGTCTTGAATGTGATGGGGGAGACGTGGCGGAGGCTGGATTCTGTTAGAAGACAATCAGAGTAATGAAGAGATATGAGGTTTTCAGTAAGACCTATGGCGTGCAGCCAGTATCTCAAGTATTCCACCTGGGCTGAGGAAAAGAGCAATCGGGTCTGAGAGACCTGGAGTGTTCCTGGGGGAGACGTGGCAGAGGCTGGATTTGGTTAGAAGACAATCAGAGTAAGGAAGAGATATGAGGTTTTCGGTAAGACCTATGGCGTGCAGCCAATATCTCGAAAAAAATGAAGTGGTGGTATGATAGCTATGATAGTAGTACATTGTTACATTCAGGGGTATCTCCAGAGGAGTGTAGTGTAAATATATAGCAGCACAATATAATATAATAAACTCACATTGTTGGAGTCGTCTTGGTCATTGTGGAAGACATCCATATCCTATGATAGTGTAGAACGAGAAGTCCAGTGTCAATATATAGCAGCAAAATATAATATAATAAACTCACATTGTTTGAGTCGTCTTGGTCATTGAGGCCAACATTGTCCATCTCTACCTATGTAGTGTGAAAGAAGGAATGAAGTGTAAATATAAATGACCACAAGATATACAATACTCACCGTTTTCTATGGTAGTGTAGGTTGAGTGAATAAAGGTCAAAAGCAAGATTTAAGCTAATTAAAAGACTTAAGCTTTGACCGTTAAAAGACTTGATCTTTGACCATAAAATGTTACCAAATCCGATGTCTTGGGCTAGGCATGCTGCCGGAGTTTCCTCGAGAAAGACTCAATATATGGCATGCATGTAGATGTAGCAGAGTGGGATGACAAAACATGGTCATGTGACATGTGCATCTACAACTTACACAACATATGGATGATAATGCAGTAAGTGAAGCACGGTCCCAGAATGACATTAGGCCAAGTAATGATGCTGCAGGGTATAGATAGTCCTGGTAAATAAACCCACCATTACTGACAGCGCTGAGATATGGAGAAGGGTGAAAATGGGTGTATAAGTGGCGATAGGAAAGATGCAACAATCACCTTGATGCACCCTATCAGTCGCCATCACTAAAACAGCTGGCAATGTGAAAGCAAACATCTTGTGTTTCGATGGTGGTGGTACTGGCATGGGCTTGTGTTTTGGGATACTGGGCAATGATGACATCCCTAGAATTTGTCAAGCACAGGGACTATCTAGTATACTGTTCAATGATCTATTTGCCTTTGTCATCATTCTCACGATCACATGACTCAAAAGTTGGGCAAAGATTTACACATCACATGACTAGAAAATGCCCATAAAGGGTAATACATTTGCACTGAGTACTATATTAACTTATTAAGGTGTCCAAACTAAAAAGCTAAGGTGTCCAAACTAAAGTAAATATGATGCAAGACAGGGATGGAGGGGCCCTCTCCATCCTAGCCTTGCACCCTACAGTACATAAAGAAAGATAATGTATAGGTTAGTGGTCAATGAACTATAGCATTAGTTAGTATGATATTGACTATTAAAATGGCACTTACCAGATTAAACCAAACTGAGAAACAGTGGGAGAGAAAATGCATTATATGACACTAGAAAAATAAACATGGTTAGTAGAGAACACACTTGAAAACTGCACTTACCAGATTCAACCAAACTGAGAAACAGTGGGAGAGAAAATGTGGTATATAACACTAGAAAATTAAACATAGTTAGTGCAAGAACACACTTGAAAACCGGTAAAAACATGTGGAAAAAACCTTGAAAACAGAACAAAAACAAGGCACACCACAGAAAATGTCACTGAAAACATAAGTCAGTACAAATAAACTCAAGGCGTCCAGTCCCTGGGGACATGGATGGCCAGAAAAGTCTGAAGAAGGAAGAGACAGTTAGTATACAAAGAGTGAAAAAAACTAACCTGAAGGCATCCTAAAAAAACCTGAAGAAGGAAGAGAGACGGTCAGTATATACAAAGAGTGAAAGGACTAACCTGAAGGCGCGCTATCAAAAAGGATTGATAGCGCGCCTACTGTGAAGAACCACTGTGAAAAAATGAACCAGAAGTTAGTGAGGTTAGCCAGATAAAGGAATACTCACCTGTGAACACCTGAGATATAGCTGTAGCGCTGCCTTTGACCATTTGCAGCTGCAGTCTGCAAGTGGCCAAAGGACAGAAGCACAGAACTTGAGGAGGTAGTATGAGGAAAGGGAGGATGGTGTAGATGCAACATATGGTTGTGGTTGAGGAAGGAAAATGAACTGTGGGAGAAATATTAACAGTTGAAGTATGTTTGGTGATTTGTTCTTGTTTGCACAAAGGTCATGTGACATTTGGACTTGGTGAAAAAACACAAGTCCAAATTTCTGTGTGTTGGACTGGCAGCTTACATAAATTGTCCTTATTTGGAATACATGTGAAAACTATGCAACTGTGCAGTACACCGGACTTTGCCAGTTGACATCACGTGACCTTTTGGTTGGTTTTTGGTTCACATATGCATGTCTTTTGTCTTGCTCACTATATCAGTTCAGACGTGTTTCTGTAGTCACATGTAAGTTTCTTTTGGTAAGTCTTCAGTATACTGACTATATACTGACTATGTTTTCAACTTTGTAGTGTAAGTTTCTTTTGGTAAGTCTTTACTGACTATATACTGACTATGTTTCCAGCTTTTCAGCCACCCTTTCCTCCCATCACCCTCAGCAATCATGGCGTGCACTAAGATGACTGCCAAGAAGTCCAATGGTGGCTCAGCACCACGTGTCCCCCTCAAGACCCTCAAGACCCTCAAATTCACCAAGACTCGCCCTAGCTGCATTTCTGGAGGGGGAATTAGAGGGAGGAGAGCCCATGGAGGTATCTGAGACAGTTCACCACAATGGGGTGAGTTTTTTTCTCTTTCTATGTCTGCGCTAATATTCTTCCTTCCCTCCAACAGTTCTGCATTCTCTGCAGGGATGGCTCTGCGTCATTCCAAGAGAATCCTCTCTTCATGTGCAACCATTGCCCCAGAGTAATGTGCCGGCTGTGCATGGAGCTCCCACTGGACACTGAAGACGTGATCCTTGGTGAGGACGTCTCTTTCATGTGCATATGTTGCCACATGAAAGTGGCAGAGGAGGGCGCACCATACTTTGTGAGTTTTTTTTTTCATTCTCTTTTCATTAGCAACTAATTGTACATCAGGGCTTCTACTATCCTGATGGTACCACAGTCCTCAAGTCTTTTCTGCGCATCCAGGCCTCCCTTGAAGTCTCAGTGCTTGCCGAAATCTCCGCTGCCCCCATCCTCTTCATCCACCTCGTCCTCATCGACTTCAAAACTACTGGGAGCCCCTTTCCTTTCGCCCATTCTTTCCTCCAGCCCTACTTCACAAGTGGGGGCATTGAATATTGTGAGATCGCCTATGACATCATCTCTGCCCCAGATGCTTACCTGAAAACCGTCGCTCAAATCATCAAGACCCTCAACAAGGCGTTTGTTTGGGAATGCATTGTCATTGGGATATCCACCCACACTGACAATGATCAAGGTGACATTTTCGCTGGCTACTCTGATGATGGTGGTGACAAGCACTATGTCAGTGCTGGATCTGACCAGGTGAGTTTTTTTTTTTGGGTGCACTTTTCACTACTAACTACCTTTACCTTTACTTTACAGTTCTTGGAGTTTGTTCTCCGTCCATGGCAGTCTGTCCTAGACTGTGCCAAGGAAACCTACCTCTGGCTTTTGTGCTGTGGCTCCCTTGTCAACAACACTGATGCGTTTGCAGGCTTGCAAAGTGCAGTAGTCCGGTAAGTTCATTTAAATTAATTTTTTTGTCTTATCTTACCTGGCAATAGCCACAAGCTCTCTGCCACCATAGCTTTCAATGCTAGGTGTTTCCAGCCTTCCTTCACGTCCCATTTGCTCCTGGCTTTCACTGAGCATGTCCTTGTGGAACATTGCCCCATCTGCAGTGCCTTTGGTGAAATGCTGGGCCAATCGTCCAAGCTTGGTCACCACACTGATGTTCTCTTACTCACCCCACTTGAGGCTACCCTCCAGATCACCAAGTTCACATGGGGTGATACCAAGTTCAGGCCTTGGGGCTGCTTCCTCCCCATCCAATGCCAAACCTGTGGGCACACTAATTCTTGGCACTCAGCCTATGCCAGGGACAGTGGGAACAAGACCTACCTCTTTGAGTGCAAGAATACCTCCTGTGACCAGAGTTTCACCTTCATTCAGCCTAAAGGTGCCACCATGCTGTCATCAGGTAGGAAGCAGGGGTGTTCATGGATGGCGGTACCTATGGAACCATTGTTGACTTAGATCATTTGCATTTCTTACTTTTGCTACTCAAATTTGTCACTTCTTACATGTTTTCACTCCATAGCTAATGTTTGGTTGTCTGTCAATTAAACTTTGTTAGATGAACTGTGAATGTTGGTGAATTTTGGTAAATACACTTGACAAATTCTAGGGGTGTCATCATCGCCCGGTATCCCAAAACACAAGCCCATGCCAGTACCACCACCATCGAAACACAAGATGTTTGTAATGGTCTATACCCTGCAGCATCATTACTTGGCCCAATGTCATTCTGGGACCGTGCTTCACTTACTGCATTATCATCCATATGTTGTAAACGTGCATGTCACATGACCATGTTTTTGTCATGTGACATTATGGTTGAGTTTTCAAGCACAACGAAGTCTTGCTGATCCTGCGTTCTGCAAACTCGTATCGGCCTGCACCCGTGTCATTTTGTGATATAATGGCCAGCTGGACTCTCATTTTTAGTGATGTGTTGAATCAACACAAGGATTCCTTTGTTGCTGCTAAAGGAAATTCTGTTATCAGGGCTCGCATCCTCAAAACAATCAAAGATGCTATAGGCAGCAGTGATGCAGCCCAAGACCCTTGTGTCATGCTTCCAGAGAAAAATCTTCGGAAGGTGAGCCTTCGAAAATCTATTCTATACTAATCTAATTAATACAGGCTATTCATACATATTATTTGGACTTCCTGGAGGATCACAAGGATCACAAGGCAGAGGAAGAAATTATTGAGGGAGGGCATAAAGACAGATCTGCTGCAGATGCTGTGACTGTAGAGATGGTGAGAGAAAGGGAAAATGAGAAGCCTGAGGAAGCTGGGAAGTACAAGACAGAATTCTCCGGTTTTGATGTCGCCCAAAAATTATTCAAGGATGAATTTGGAGAATATGACAAGATGCACCGTGATACCACCGACCAAAAGTCTATGGGCCAGAGGACAAAATTGGCCCGGGCATGGCACCAGGCTATGTCCTCTGAGGTGAAACAGGAGCTTGTCTGGGTTGCTGGAAAATGGAATCGAGAAGGACCTCCTGCAGATACCAAGGATAGGTATTTTTTTCTAACTTTCTATCACCACACATGTTACATGACTTAATCATATGTCAACAGATACCATACTTGTAACCAGAAAAAAGTCATGGAGGACTTTATGGACATGGTTTGCAGAACTATGGGGTTGCATCTCTCATCCTTACAGCCCATGATCAAGGTGAGGGAAAGGCTCCTGGAACTACTCTGTGAGTGTTTTTTATGCTTTATGTCGTCAATGATGATAAACTTGTTCATAAAGCTGGGAGACCTCACCTCTAAAGGCGAAAAAAACTTTTACTCAGACGTCGAATGACAATAAGAAATGGGCTGGAGATGCTCAAGATTGTCTTACAGACTGGCTCCTTGAAGCAGAATATGGTGATGTTCATTTTAATTTTAAATCTAATGTTGTAGCTAAAATTATAATAGCTGATGAAGAGGATAGTGATGGAGAGGACAGTGATGATGATGATCTTCCAGATTTGACCGTTGAGGTCGATAATGATGGTCACCCTTGCCTACCAAAAGGGTTTGGATCTCTCAAGCTGAAGCACAGGCAAAAGGTTGTTCGCACTGTCTTTCAAAAGGCCTACTGTGAGTCGATTGCCTCACATAATGTTATCATTTACTCACTTTCCCCAGCTCTTATTACCAACAATCCCCAGGCTCCAGTGCCCTGGGGTGAAGTGTCTGAAGAGCCCGGTCACTATCTTGATTTGGAATGTATTCTTAAAAACATTGTCATCAAAGACCCTTTCCACCTCCAAAAGGACACAATCGCTACGATTTATTCCCACTGGACAGATCATTGTCGATCTTCGTTGCTGATCAGTTGTAAACCACAACAAAACAACTAACCTAGCAATGCTACTGCTCAGTGGTCCTTATGCTGAGAAGCACTGGGTACAGTAGTTGTTCAGTTGGGTGGCCTGACCCTTGGTAGTGCACCACACACTTCGAGTGTGAGGGGTTTAGGTGTTTGAGGAGAGATGATAGATGAGCACAACTAAGTCTGGAGTGACCTAGCTGTGTTGGAGGACGAAGAAAGAATAATGCTGCACATGGACAGCAAGGATACTGGACTGGGCTTGAATCAATAGAATGGCAGTGGGACAGTGTTCCAGGTGAACAAGGTCCAGGAAGACGTGGGGGATGAAAAATGCGAAGCCAACTGAGGCTTCAGAGAGAACTGAACATGAAATGGTGAACTGGATAAGTTGATTGTTCTGTAGCTAAAGTACAGGGGTTTATATAGAGTATAGTACCTGCGTACGTCTGTGTATGCAAAGCAACGCTCCAGGCAATGAGTAGGGCAATGAAGAGGGCAATGAAAGGGGGGAATGGAATGAATGTGCTGCGCTTCAGGGGTAATGACTGAGCAATTTCGAAAAATAGAACAAATCCTATGCAGAATGAGTCATAAAGACAAAGAATGAGTCAGAGAATGAAAAAGCGATGATAAAGCAGGGCTGTGACCATTACAAACCATGACTCATGACCTGAGTCATCATGACCAATTGCTATGCAAGCATGACAAAGTGCTGTGCAGTGATGATGCAAGAGCTGTGACGCAGCAATGACGCAGCATATGGGCAGTGGAGAATGGAATGGAGTGATGATGCTATGATGCCATGATGGTGTGATGATCCGAATGCTCTGCTGCAGAGATGTCATGTAGTTGTTGGTGCAGAATGTCGACATGCAGGGATCATGGGATATACACAGTCTGTAAGACGCTTCCCCAGCATGATAAAGGGATTGGTCATCTGCATAGGGACTTGGTTGTTTGCAATCTCTGGTGAGCATTAGGATGGAATGGCATGGTGTCCACAGTGATCATGGAGGTGAGGTGCAAGTGGATAATGGTTTGAATGGTTCGACGAATATAAGCTGCTGAAGAGGATTGGAAATGGTAGGGTGATGAGGACAGGATGAATAAAGACACGGTTTTCGACGTATTGGTGCAATTTGGCATGGTCTGGCTGATGCTGAGGTTGTCTGAGAGTGTAGTGGGTGAAGATGGGAGAGTGTTGGAAGTGTGTGAATGGGGGAAAGGTGAATAAACCTCGTTGAATGCAAAATGCCGTAAAAATGCGGGATGCCATAATACTGTTGAAAATCGCTAAAAAATCGAAAAATTAAAGGAAAGGAAGGGAAACAAATGAAAAGGTGAGTAAGGAATGATATGGGAAATGAAGATATAAATAAAAAACCATGTTCTCGCTACCAAACACGTTTGGTGTGTGACATCGTGCTAGTCATGGCTCACCAATCGTAAGTTTTGTCGGGTATAGGCAAGCTGATTTCTATGATGCGCCCTCCAAGAAGCGAGGTGCAAGGCAAAAATCAAGGAAGAAGTCTGACTATGTCCATGTCACTTCAGATGAGGAAGATCACTTGAAGAAGATTGATGATGGTAAAAGTTCGTCGGATGAAGATGAAGACAACTTGGACATCGCTCCCATTGCTGATTCCAGCCCCCAATACCATGTCACTAGGGACATGGTCTCTTATCTCAAGTCTCTCCCTACCATCCCTTCATATCACCGCCTTCTTGCTGCAGTTCAAAAGCTTCCAGTATGTCATATCTAATAACCTTATGATCTCACATTTATTTTGTCCATTTTATAGACCAGAACAGATTTGAAGGTGTGGAAACAGCAACTCCCTATCTGGGTGTCCTGGACATGGTCTCAGGCTTATCTGCCTAAAGACATCCATGAGAATATGGAAACTGCCTCTGCTGCACTAGAGAATTTGTGTAACTACAAGTTCAATTCTTGTGGATGGGGCTTGATTGTCGTCCTGGGACTTGGACTTCTACTTCGTGAGTGTAGTTGTGCTCAGGAGTATGAAGAGGATGAAGCCAGAGTTGATGTACCTGACTACTTGGGTAACTCCATCTTGGGCTTCAAGTTGGGTGACCAGATTGTGGACAAGATTGCAGGGATAGAAAGAGGCAAGATTGGCTGAAGAAGTAAGCAAGGCAGAGAAAGGGTGAGGAAATCTAATGTCAAAGGGAGGGGTAAGAGGCCTGCTCAGATGTGGAAGTGCCATCCAGAAAAAAGTGAAGTCTTCCCCTCCTGATCCCCCTCATCATTCTGGGAGAGACAAAGTTGCATCAAAGAAATACAATGCCTGAGAAATTAGGTACATTTGTCCATACATATTTTGTCATAAAGGCTTAGAGTTGATTACATGCTTTGTACATCCATACTTGAGACTTAAACATATTCAAGATGAGACAGACCATACATGTCTGAATATAGGTCACAACCAATATGGCCGGCCCACTCCTACAGGTTGCAACAGCAGGCTGGCCTATAGTGGTATGGGTCACTGTGGAAGCGGTGT
>JABBWA010000299.1:0-56776 GCA_016628065.1 Suillus lakei | reverse complement strand
TTGGCCTTGCTCGAAGTCATCAATCTTAATAATGGCGAGGATTTGCGGGAGGATCCATCGCCCAACATCACCCTGCGTGGCCTCATCTTACTAGTGAATAAGACTTGTTTGAGGAGCGCTCACCTAGCGATTCAAAGGAAATGGGCTGGAGTTAATAGAGAAGTGTCCTGCATCGATGGTTGGTACAAAACGACTTCCAACATCTCGCGCTCGCGCACACAATGTCTACAATCCTAGGGATTTCGCTCTCATTCTCTCTCTAGCCTTCCCGAAGGTGAAGGAGATAGTGGCGAACGCTTCGTGGTGGGGTATTTTCCCTGACAAGTGTACAAGCTGGGAAAAAGTGAATGAGCACCTCAAGGTGTTCAAATTGTTCCGAGAGGGACATTGGAGGGACTAGTCTTGTTGACATCTAGTGAGTACACCTGTATCCGACAGAGTGAAAATAGTCCTCCTAGGTTGTCAGTTGTGTGCTACATACATTTTTACTTTGCAGGCAAGCACGATATGTCGGATCCGGGTAAATTTGTGTCATGTCTGCGATGTAAATAGTAAGATAGCATATACCCACTTACAGTAGTTCGTAATCCAACATTATCCTGGTCAATATTTGCAACAGCCACATATCAATGACTCTTGGCCGGCGTGTGGGAGGGCGACGCCTTCTCAATGAAAGGATTACGCTAAGAAAAAGTAGAATAAATATTGAGACCCGTAGGTCTACCACTCCGGGAAAGCGTGTCATCCTTGTGCAGGGCCATGCTAATCTTCTCTGTATCGTTCCAATTTTTCGTATGTCACCCCGAGGGGGACAATATCTGTCATAACAAGGAGGTTGAGGCCAACACAATATTGCATTATAATGGAGGCCGGGTTTTGTGAGTTACTTCAAATGGCAGGCGCTGTTGTTAGAAAAGGTTCGTCGGAACATCCTTCGTTCCTCGAGGTCCTCGTATGTAACTTGTATGTAATGCAAAACGAAAACGATTCAATCACTTGTCTTGCGACCACAGCATATGTTAGTCCTACATGACAGGTAGGGTTGCGGGCCTAATTACCAATCGTTCCTCATGATCCGGGTGTGCACAACATGCAAGAATGCAGTGTCACCGATGCAACTAGTTCCACTCATTGATTGCTAGATATGAATGTGTCATTGGCAGATAAGAGAACGACAAGTATGACCATGCGTTATATGTAAGTATGTGTAGGTATTAAGGAATGAAGAGCGTCGCGAATGAACAAAGGAGAGAAAGCATCGCGATCAGATCAACCATACAGCACCCCAATAAGAACCCAAGAATGAGAAAATATCAGCAGTGAGAGGATGGAATAATGTACATGAGGAGAGTTATTGTCAGTGTTGTGGTGGGACATTATATGACACCGCTTCTACTTTGCACAGGGAAGGCGGAGGACATTGGTGAAACCTGATTTGTGGCTGCACCTTCAGCATCGAGGGAGACGGAGGGTCCGCCGCTGAGTGGGGGCGCGGAGCTCGTACTCGGTGTCGGTGGGCGCCGCGCCAGGGGTAGGCACCTTGCCAATGAACCATGACTAGTAAGTAGTAAGAATTGTTAGTGGGCTTCATGAACACGAAAACCGTAAACGCACAGGTACCCATCCTCGATCACCACCATCTTCTTTGACAGCCTACATGATAAGTGAGTTGCGGCATGTCATGGGCGGCAAACTATAACTTACATATGACCAGTGATTGTATTTCTTGAACACCCTAAGCGCATCATCTTTCACTAGATCCAACTCCTCTTCGCCTTTCTTCTTGTAATCCATAAGGGCTATTCCCGGGAAACTCGTCGATATGATGCTCAAAGGGAGGATGGGCGTCTTAGAATCAGCTGCTAATGGCATTCAGAGGAACCTGGTGTCTTGGAGGCTGCTGTAGCCTCTGCAATAGCGGATGCAACTGGGACATTTGTCTCAAGCAGGCAACCTGCAGGTACCCAGCCCTGCTTTGAAGTGTCTGTGTCGACCACACCCGAACCTGTCGGGTCCCGTTGCACCACCCACCATCCTCGTGCGCGCGATAAAATGACAAATGTATCACCACTAGATGAGACTTGAGTATAGGCAACGCTAGTCAGTAGAAAAAACACCTACACAACCACGTCAAATTCATCTTCCTGCTCAGCCATATACGGATATATTGCAACCGCATATGATACCCCAGACATTGGCGGTGGCATCTCCCTCTTCGCTGTGTCTGCGTCAGCGGTGCTCGTGGTCCGTATTTTTGGAACCTCTATGGTGCTCGTATGACCAACGAGTGTTGTCGAAGTTGAACATGTATCTCGGTTGTTCACGACCTCCTGCTCCTGCTTCTCCAGTACCGGCGACATGACCTCTGGCCATCCAGCTTGTGGTGTGATACCCGTTAACAGGGGTGCGGGAGGTGCAATATCGTGAACTTCCAATCTCGGTGGTCGCGTGGCTGCCCTGCCCTGCCCTGATGATGAAAATTTATTGTTTGATTGGCTGGATGATGACTCCGATGCAACGGACGCTTTGCGCAACGCGTGTTTTTGCTGTGCAACGGCGATGGGAGAACGGATGTCTTTGATGTGCTTGAGCATGAAAACAGGGTTCTTCTTTGCGTCTTTGAGTTTTTGGAAGAGTAGAAGGGGTTTTTCATCGTAACTGAGACATCGCTCGATGCGGTTCCCTGCAGACCAAATAAGATATTTTTGTTCATAAAATCTGCTCTGCTTACCTGGGGAACCGTAACATATGAACATAGCATAATTTTGCCAGTGGTCGTTGTTGATCTTGTACTTCTTCAGGGCGGCGGGAAGCACTTTCCACGTCGGATCCTCTAGACTGACCTTGAAACTCTTGAGATTGTCAGTACTGTCTTGCCGGCTTGGTCGCGATGATGATGTTGAAGGTGACGGTTGGACAGGTGACTCTACAGGTGCCGGCAGATGCTTGTGAGATTGACTTTGCTGGAGCCCGCGACTATGAGATGTATCAGGTTCTGCTTGTTGGGGGGAAGGATGGGGAGATTCAACGTCGGGTTTGGTTGGTGACTTGGCAGGGTTAACATACTGAGCCCACTTGAAGGAGGGCTGTCGCTTCAGCGGAGCATGGCTGATCTCGTCAACAAGCAGTTGGAATCTTTCGTTCAGACGTTTGTTGTCTTCTTGAAGTGAGTGGACTTTTTGTGCTGTTGCAGAAGACGATCTTAACACAGCACCATGGTATAGAAAGACTCTTGACAGACCTTGTTCCTTGACGAGGTCGTGTAGCTTCTCCACCGTTACACTGCGTTCCTGCATTTCGGCTAGAGAAAAAAGTCAGATTCTGAAGTAGTGGTCATCGCAGAAGTGGCGCACAAGGAGGAATGTAGTGGTCGGCCTCGACAGGCACATGGTGGGCGAGCTTAGCCAGATAGACGGCCTTGAGGATGGCCAATCTCTGACCCACTGTGCTTATCCCGATTGCCTTGAGATCCTCCGCGTCTAGCATGCAAAGGACATCACCGGATATATTGTGCTCTGATATATGAAATGTAATTCAATGTTTGAACCTTCGGGGATGACACGAGTAGCAGCACCTTTGATCTGAGCTTCATACTGCGGAAAACCAAAACTTGAAAGCCATCGGTGGACAAGGTCTTCATCCCAATCCAATATGCTACGTTCACTGTTGGTAATATCCATGGCCATGGCGAAGACGGCCACGACTGAATGCTAAGGGGGGAATAGACAAGAGCAGCTTGACAGAGGGACCTGACACCGCCAGTCAATTCTAGTTTACCACGTGCCAAAAATGGATCAAGCCACTTCCACATGCCATTTTTGGTACTAATTGATGGTTTATTACTATTTATAGAAGGCGCGTCTTGCTATTGCAAGTCAACCCCTACGCATGTTGGTGGCGACTAGCTTACAGTATGAAGTGAGGACTTGCACTCGAACATACTGGATCATCTATTAAAATCGTCCCAAAATTTACGTAGATTCAGGGACGGCCGCAACAGCTAAGTATATCGTCGCCGCGGGGCTGATTGAATTAAAATGCGGGCTTTCTTCGATCCCAAGTCAGAAGTGCACTGCGAATGCTAAAATAGAGATCTCCTTTAGTGAATTCTGTGGGGTTTGGTTGTAGTTCTCACTGTACACGATCGGCTGAGCACGGATGTCATACAGCTCCAAATGAAAATCCTGTTTGTGCAGCAGCGAATCGCGTTGGTTACGCCAATTCAGACCTGATGAAAATTTGCCGTGCCTGTTATACAGCGCATACGACTCGCCGTCATGATAAGGGACCTTCACTTGTGATGAATAATGTTCTGGCCACGGTCAACCAGCAGTTGCGCTCACCAGCAGGGCGTTGCACGATAATGTAGAGCCGTTCGGGCTCCCATGAGTCCATGCATATATTCGAGATATACAGCCTTGACGAAAAGAGCTTTCGCCGCAACGGCACCGCCGATGGTACCGAGTAGATGTGTGAGTCCTTGTTCAGATCGATCTTAGTTTGACCTTCAAAAGGACAGATCGTCAGCATAAACATGTCGTATTAAATGACACAGGCCGGGGTCGAGCAAGTCAATACTGAGTACTGAGTAGCCAGCCGCCGATTTGCGCGATCTCAACCTGCTATGGTAGTGGTGGTACAAGAACAACTTGAACTTATGTATTCCCACGACCACCCACAACTTAGGGTGCAATTCTGAATTCATACTAAGTGACATTCACATTGAGCGCGACATATCATCAGGGTGTGTATAGGCGCCTCCTAGACCAACTGAAGTCTGTCCAGTTTTGCGAGTGAACGGCTGATACTTGCTTTATTAGTCGAACCTGCTCGGCTTGCTATGGACAACCCTTGGGCCACAACCTGGGAGCAGCCAAACGATCAATCAAATGATCAAAAGAAACCCGTTCCGACGCCGTCCTGGACCCATACTGTTGGCAATCAAACTCAGGATCAAGAGGAAGATATAGGACTTCCATCATGGTCCGCAAGTAACAATACACAATGGCCAGAACCATCTCACACCGGCGATGCCCTCTGGACCTCTTCCATCAACGACAGTGGCTCGTGGGGCTCTTCGACGTACGCAAAGATAAATCTTTCTCGTCAGAGAATAACAGAAGCGGTAGTTGATTCGGAGACTCAAGAGGAAGATGTATGTCCCGCACCCGCTGCTGCCATAGCCAGCGAAGAGGACAGCGTTGTAGCACATGTCCTCCCAGGTTCTGTGGAGCCTCACTTAGCCCTACCAACAGTCAATCCTATTCCACCAATTACACAAAATCCTGACGTGATTGGTGGTTTTGAAGCTGGCGCATCTGTTGAGGAAGACGAGGAAACCGAGGATGACGGTGAAGCGTGGGCAGATCCAATAAACCTCTCAGCAGATGATGGTGATGAGTGGGGTACAGCTTGGGCAGAGACATCTTCACCGGAGGTGTCTGTTAGCGCTGAGGAGCCACCAGACGAATGGGAAGCGGCGCGACAAGAGCAAGAGAAGCTGAACCGTGCAGTGGTATGAATGTTGTTTATGTGCAGCGACTTAACTGATTAGTGTTTAGCCTCCCGAAATAATGACAGCTCTCGTTCAGAAGTGCCAGGAGGTCTCCGGTGAGCTCTGGCCAGAGATAGAGTCCGACTCAGATGCTATACAGAGCAACTGGAGGACTGGTTTGGATGGACTTGAGAACATGTATGTACATAATCTGGTGTTTCTCTACGGCGCAATTTACGTGCCTCTTACTTCAGTACGGTTTTATTAAACGACTTAATCCCTGAGGACATGGCTCTGCCCCCTCTAATACAGTTCTCACAGACAGCCACTGCGAAAGCGGTAAATAACGGTCTCAAGCTCACGAGGCATATGCCTTTGACGCGTAAGAGCCCAATGGCTCTCCTCCTTAGTTCCAAAGGTTCAACGGACTGGGAGAAATCAATCAAAGCTAGGAAAGATATTCCTGTGGACGATGCTCCAGTGGGGTGGCGAATCCTAGAGAAAGACGAACGCGCTGCCATTACTGACGCAACTCATTCCAAGAAACCTGGTGCAGGATTGCTCTCATTCTGGAACCGCAAGGCATCATCATCAATACCTTCCACAGATACAAAGGTGGAGAATGCGCGACCACCACCTACACCCGGGCGTTCTAGCGCCGAGAGCACGAAGCCCCAAGCACCAGAGAGACGTGATATTTCTCCCGCTCGCACTCCAGCTGTCTTCATGCCTTCATCCCCAGTAGCCAGTTCATCCACAGCTCCTGATATCGTGATACCAGAGGTCACACCTGCGCCGTCGGCCGTTTCGCGCTTCCTGAATCGTTTCTCACGCGCGAAGGGCACGGGATCTGAGCGCAAGTCTCTTGCTCTGTCGACAGACGACATTGATTTTCTTTCCGATATTGTGCCTAGTGCACATGACCCCGATAATGACACGGACGATGCCCAGCTGAAAGCGCTATCGAATTTGATAAATTCAAATCCAACACCATTGCCTACGAAGCTTCCACCTCCACTCGCGCCACCACCAAAACCTCTATCTGTGAACACCAGCCGACCTCCTTCTGTCGCTGGTCTGAGTGGCTTGGGCATCACGCTAGAGCCTGCGCGCGGTTCTCCACAGCATACTTCGGCTCGTCCTCTATTCCTGCCGCCACCATTGTCCCCAGTGACAGGGATGTCGTTCTCGCGTCCGCACAGCCCAGCGGTACCTCCAAAACTATCTTCACCAATTAATGCGACTTTTTCTGCTTACACCAACCCAATGATACCAGCTGAAATACCCTCGCCACCTCAACCATCTTCGGGGACGCACTCTCCCTTTCAGCTCCTGCCGCCGCCGAAGGCGCCTTCTGGTCTCTCAATACCACCGCTTTTGCCACCACCCCCTGTCTCACCACCGCAAACCCCACGGCCCAGTGTGCATCCCATGCAGGCGGCTACTTCTTTTATATCATCCCCAAACACCGGCTGGGCAGCAGCCACATATCAGGACGATGACGATGACGATGACGACGACTCATTCTCCGCTTTCAAGTCTCTCCCTCGCACAGACCCCTTCCCCGCACCACGCGAGTCAATCGACTCATCCCTCAATTCACCATCCTCCACACAGGCGCTGAACTCTGCCAAGTCCTCAACGTCGATGTCTTTCGACGACTTTGACGAATTTGTGACTTCTTCACGGATACGCACGCCATCCCCGCCGCCTGTCCCAGCAAAGCCCTCAAAGGTGATAGGAGGGGCGGGAGCGAGAATGACAAACTCGCGGTCTGGCACGTCCATACACATGCGCACGCAGAGTCTGCTTGATCATGCTGCTACACAGCGCGGGCAGTGGCCGTCCCCGCCGAATGCGCAGTCTAGGCACCCTGTGCTGCCACCACCGTCTGCTTCTCCACCATTTAGGCAGGATATAGATCTGTTGAGCGATGGCGGCGCGGTGCTGCCGGTGCCGAGGTTTGGGTCCCCGCCGCCGAAGGTGCAATCTATGATGGTGCCTCAGTTATCGCCGTCTCCGCCGCCTGCGCCATTGCCGCAGTCGCTGTTGTCATTTGCATCGTTGTCACCGTCGTCGTCGCGAGCCGAGAGACCCCCTGCGAAACCGGTTCAAACGGGTGGGCTAACTGCCCAAGATTTGTCCTTCTTTGAAGGGTTGTGAACGGTGAGACTGAAGTATTTGGTTTTGATTTTGGGTTCATCACGGTGCATTGTGTATTAATGATTGACGAATTTTGATATGAATGAGCAAAGATAATTCTACTATTGTCAGCAGCCTGCTACTTGAGAAACGGACAAGTTGCCCATAGGGAGGTAACAAAATGGAACGGAAAACGTACAATGGACAAGGGGTACAATGCTAGCAGAAGGGACAAAATACAAACAGCAAATACATCACGAGTACAACATGAGCATACAGAATTATCAGAAATCAGAGCGAACACCCAGGTATGGAGTACAAATAATTCCATCATCTCGATCATAGCTTCATTCACTTCCAAAAGTTCGACGCAGACCCACCCCGTGCCTCGTCTGCGCCACCGCGGACCCTGTTCTTCTGGCGATGTCCTATAAAAGAAATAACAACCGTGAGTCACCGTTCCTGAACGCCCACAAATCGTGGTGCGCACCAGACGAATTTGGGTCCGCATATTGCGAGGCGTAAGGCGCCTGCGGCTGCATCGAATAAGAGTTATATGTAGGATTGGAATCTTGAGGTTGCCTTGCATAGTCTCGGGACCTGGAATGATGGCCCCGTGATGAGCGTGTAGATCCTGCAGCTGGCGGTGGGACAACATGAGCATCATATGGCGGAGGAGGGTCTTGACTTGACGGTGGCGCGGCGATTGCGCGGTTGTTATGATGAGACGGGGGAGGGTTAGAGTTTGAGGGTTGCTCGACCCCATTGATCAGGCGGCGCTCGGTACCATCCGGGAATGAGTAGGTGACGTGCTCGTTGCCCTAATGAATAATGAATGATTGTCAAGATAGATAAATAAACACCACTTACTTGTGAATCTCTACGGACAACTTTGGTGTGGGTAACACCGTTCACAGTAGAAGTTGTGTAACTCTCAGAAACCCATCTAGAGCCGTTCGAATCACCAGCGAGTCCCCCACGAGAAGAAGAGCTGTATACATTTACGTTGCCGCCGGTGAGGAACCCAAACGGCGAACTCGTAACGTGAGGCATAGACATTGGTGACATGAACCCTCGACCAAAGAACCCATCATCCCGATGGCTGAATGGATCACCGAAAGAATCTCTCGAAAAGGCTTGGTGGAGATCTCCAAAAATCCGATTGAAGAGTATAAAAGGATCTGTAAAGTCATGGAAGTGCGGATGATGTGAAAAAGGGAAGAAACCAAATGGGTCTGCTTGATGGCTACGAGCGAAAAATGGATGTCGGGAAAAGGGGTCCTGATAAAATGGATCTTGGAAGGGCTCTCTAGTAGGACGTTGCCAGTTGCCCTGAGTGTAAGTCTCCTGTGCAGTTGGAGGGGGCCATACTCCATGCTGGTCATAAGCCTGAAAGATGATTGGAATATATATTATGGTACAACTGACACGAACCTTGCGGTTGTCTGGGTCGCTGAGGATTTCGTAAGCGTTATTGACCTAAAATACTTGATGAGTTCAATACGCCCCAAAGAAACGAGCGCCAAAACATTACCTTGCGGAACATCTCCTCTGACGCAGACTTCTGTGCTGGAGAAGCGCCTTGAGGCAGGCGGTCAGGGTGGGTTTCTAAGGCTTTCCTCCTGTAAGCCTTACGAACTGCGGTAGGAATTGTGAGTTTGTAAGACTCGGCCTATTGAACTACGTACTCTGGTCTGGAGTAGCATCTCTGCTCAAGCCAAGTGTTTCGTAAAGGTTGCTTGCCATGCTAGATGCCGGACAAGAGATTCTGGAGCGTTGTGAGCAGTACAAATACAAGAGTTGAGTCGAGGTAGATAGTGATAATAAGACTACAAGAAGTGGAAAACGTTAACGTTCAACGGCAGAACGGGCTCAGAGTCTATGACATTCTATTGCCTCCGAAGTCTCAACATTTGCCTTTTCTAGAATTTTGGGTTGGGCAAACTAAGGCACACAGACTTTGGTCGCTGGTTCCGTAAGAACATCAGGCAATTGACCCAGAAATGACATAGCTTTATAAAGCTCTGTCTAGCATACAATTCATATAATATCTGTCATAATTGCAGTCAGCCTGACAATACTTTAGATAGCTAGACTATGCTGGGGAAAACCACCAAAGACACAATTATGACACACATTGTGAACATCTGTCATTCTTGACAAAGTTTCATCAGTAAACCGGTGAGACTCAGATATTGTAGTATTTTGTAAGCCCAATGCTTCTGCCCTGTACATTACGATACAAAGTAATAGATAGCAATCTAAAGCAATGTAATCACACCAATGCATGCTTGGTTTGGACCTATATATTGCTTTACATTACCTTATGTTGTTATATAATGTCATATATTATGGAAAGCCTAACGTCCGTGCTCTCAAATCAGTGTCACGCATCCATTTAAGGGCATAGGACCCTGTACACCGCTGGAGATACGTTTTATCGCCCCACGCTGATGTGGTTCGGAATGCAAACAAGTGTGCGTCTGAATTGTACAAGAAATCTAACTAGTATACTGAGATGAATGAGACAATTACCATTCGTCTGCGGAACCATCATCATCTTCACAATCTGAGAACTCCGAGACAACTAAGCCAGCATCATCCAGTTCAAAGACTTCCTCCACTCCTGTCAATTCCGGTTCATCATCACGTTCAAAACTGTCCAATTGATGATGGTGTTCGGTATCTGAAAAATGTCATGTTTCCAACATGGAGCATGATAAACGGCAACTTACCCATGCCGAGTCCTCCATTCACACCCCCCATATAATATGCGTCGTTGGATGGAGGTAAGTCCTTGTAATTGTCCAAAAGTGGGACAACTTCTTCATCTTCGCTGCTGTCTAGGAGCTCAATCTGTGGTGGCAGCTCATCAGCCTGCTGCAATAGGTCCAACAGCTGGAGATAAATATCCCAAGCTGATTGTCGTGTAACTGCTGGGCGACCCAGTTGATCATAGAGTTGCGCAATGTATTCCCCAAATGCCTGAGGGACCAGATCAAATACTTGATGTGAAGGCTTGATGTAGGCACTTCGTACATGGCCTAGGGCCTCTCATTCGAGTTTGATCTGTACATGGGATTGCTATTAGAATACTGTTGACAGTAGTGATGCATTAGTACGAACCTTGAAATCTAAGGCCCCAAAGTCTTCAGCTGCCTCGTAGATGAGATTGGGGACGCCATGTGGGAGAATCTGGATGAAAACATAAATGACGTGAGATTCAATAATACAATGGTATTACAGAAAACGTACCTTATTGCGGTCACGCCGTTTTGCAGAGTTGTTGATGTGATCTCGATAAGCATTTAGCTCCTGCTGGAGCCACAGAATAAAGACCCAACGGAAAACTAGTCTGAAATGAATATTTGAGCTGCTAATGATGAGACAAAGCCCGAAAACATGACTTACACTTGAACAGTGTTGTTAGTATTATACCAGCCTGTGTTGACGCCATGATCCAGTAGACTTTCGAAGCCTAGGGTGAAACGACGCCGCAGTTGAGACCAGGTGATCTCCGGCATGACATTCTTCTTGTTGTGCATCCAGCGATGTTGGAGCATGCCGTGCAAATCCGGGTCATGCCATTGTTGTAACATCGTGTGAGCATTGGCAATGCCAAAGTTTTCAGAACCTGGGTCACTTTGTGTGACCATAGGCATATCTATAAAATGAGTCAGGCTCATGGGTGTCATGAATAATATGTATTAACTTACGGCCAAGTTCTTCAATTGTGTCAAGATAATAGCTAAGAATCAACTGCGGATTTCTGTTAGAATGCCAGACTCTGATCCACATAATGCGGCCAGAGAATGGTTCAATACCCGTGTGCAGCCCCAGACCAAACTTGAGCCATTTATCGTGCTGGTCGACTGCAAACAAATCATTTACACCTGCGGCCCAGAATCGCCTTCTTCGAAGGCGACGTGCCTTATGCTCGCGGACAAGGCCAGGTTCAAACCTAGCAAAATATGATACTAGGACACTCCTAAGATGAAAAAGAGTCAGCGAACTGATGCAGTACAGTCAGCACAGATATCACCTAGCCACGCTCATATCCTTCTCATGAAACAGCAAACTTGCCATTTCACGTGCACCCGCATTTGGATAGATTGCACATAACTCGATCATTGCATTGCAAATCGACTCAACAGTATGAGCTTGCTGGCGGGTCCGGTGAAGGCCCATTGCTTGGCGGATTTCGAGAAATTTGGTACGTCTAGTGTTCAACATTACATTATGGGTGAGGAATAATAACCCTGTGACTTACCCGATGCCATAGCGACTTGTATCGATGTGCTTCTGCAGCTCAAGGACAATCTGACGGTCTGTCTGGCGTGCTTTCCACATGCGCAGAATATGTGGTGCAATTAGCTCCAGCGGAGCTGCATGAAGATCAGAACACTGGGAGGAAAGTTATAGTGAAAGCTCACGAGTGGGTTTCCATTGGTTCGGCATGGAATAATCACAATGGCTGTGTAGGTGTTGATATTTATAATCTGACTGAGCTGCAGGACTCATATTGAATGAGTGGTGTTCTGCTTGCCAGGAACACCGATCGGTGATAGCACATCATCATCCTTACATACCTTTACGTGTTGATGGGCTATGCAGCTGGTAGCTGATGGCCTTGCGTACTTTTACATGTTGATATCCTTGCATACCTTTACGTGTTGATGGGCTATGCAACTGGCAGCCAGTGATAATGACTCAAATTGGTTTGTAAGAGGTACGCAAACAGTGATACTCATCCTCTGATAGGTCTTGCTCAGTTTGAGTTCACCACGCAGCTGCCAATCCTCATGCTCAAACTGTTAAGTGGGTAAGTCATTTGCTGGACTGGCAAACACTCTGACTCGTATCATCCCCCTTTGTCTTGCCCATCTGTAGAGAGTCGCATACTCGGACCGGGGACTGGGTAAGTCATTTACTTCAAATCCAGAATTGCCTCCTTGACTAACACCAACTTCACGCTCAAACTGTTAAGTGGGTAAGTCATTTGCTGGACTGGCAAACACTCCAACTCGCATATCATCCCCCTTTGTCTTGCCCATCTGTAGAGAATCGCATACTCGGACCGGGGACTGGGTAAGTCATTTACTTCAAATCCAGAATTGCCTCCTTGACTAACATTGTTCCTGAGACTCAGTGGATTGAATACGAGAACTGGCGGGAAGATGCTGAAATGGTATGTGTTTACCTCACCTGTTTGCCAAACTAACATTATTTCACTATTTAGAATGCTGCTCGTATTGGTCAATGTCCTGCTTGCAAAGTTATCACCCCCCAAGTCCCCTCTTCAGTACAATCCTCAGTGGACTTGGAGAGTGAGCTTGGTACAGCGCAAACCAATGATGGTGCCACCACCTCTGACAATGTCCGAAGCAATATTTTGCCTACGACCACTGTCACTACCTCCACCAAGTGATCCCATCAACACACTCACAGCTCTAGCAGCTTTGATATTCCGTCTCCTCCTCGAAAGAGAGATGTCGCACCTGCAGCTCTCTGTTCTCCTGATCGTGACCGACTGAAGGAAGTTTTGAGGATTGGCGGAGGCACTAACTTAGACATGAAGCAAGGTATGTTCATTATACTTATGGCGCTAGCAGCAGGACTTATTTGACTTTTAGTCTTTGGGCGACAGAGTGAGAGGATCCACTTCTACCTAGTCCCTTCTCGCCCCATAACAGACCTCTTACTGGACAAGTACCATTCCTTTTCTGTGGACACTGCTGAGTGGTCCATGGGTGAGCTGATTGTCGATACATCACCTCAAGGCCTGATTGGAGTCGGAGGCTTCAAAACTGCTCACACAGGATGGCTCACGCTGATGGCCCCACCAAAGATAGGCCCCGGTTCTGTTGCACACGATAAGATTGTTGTTAAACGACCCTACCATAAGGTATTCGCGACACCCACCACCACGACGGGACCATACAAGATTGCCCGTTATTCACTCATTGATGAACTATCCAGGCTCTTCAAGGAGGCCAACATTTTGTACTGGGCGAAGTCCTTGTTAAAGCTAACCTACGACTTCATTGATCATTGTGTTGCATCTTCATCTGAACCACCCCCATTCCCAATTCCACGAGTTCGTTTTGTAGAAGGTGGGCTCGCACTGGCTTATTTTCAGGGTGATAGAAAACCTGGAGGCAAGACTGGGTCCACACGTGCCGTCTTTCTTCTCGAAGAGTTCATCGACGGCGATGGAGAAGACTTCGTCAAATTCATTCACAATATGGACGCCAACCCTTTGATTGATTATGACGAGTACGGCTATGACTTGGTGGTGTTCTTTTCATTCACGCAGCACATACAATATGCCAAGACCGGTAAATTGGCATTTATATCTGATTATCAAGGTGCGTGAACAATGTACCAGTGTGCGCTCTGAGACTGACACAATACCTTTAAAATTAGGGAGTACAACGCTGCTGACAGACCCTCAAATCCTGACACATCCGTGAGTTGCTTGAGTGTTGGGCTTCTTATGTTGATCTGACACATCAGATAGATCCGTCAGTGATGGCCACCTTGATATTTTCGGGGATGGAAACATCGAGACGACTGTGAGTCAGTTTGAGAAGGAGCATATTTGCAACAAGTACTGCAAATGGCCGGCATTTGGGCTAGAGGTTTATATGAGTGGGGAAGAAGAAGATGAGCTAGAGGCTTGCGCAGATGGAGAAGATGGGCCAGAGGCTTATGCAGATGGTGAAGAAGAACGTGAAAATTAGAAATTTCTTCTTGGAACTGGGACTTGGTACTTTCTTCTTGGAAACAAACACGTAGCCGTCGTATATGTCTCGCTTGATATCAATACTCAGTACTGTGATATGGTAGTTATAGCGTGAAACGATTGATTGGTTTTGGTGGTTACATGGCGCGAAGGTGGCTGTGCCATGGAAGATCACACCACCAAAATCGAGGTTTCGACATTTGCCCGATAACAAAAGTAAGACCAAGTATAGTAAACTGGAGTTGTGTACATCGATATGCACACATCGACGTCAAGCCATTGAAAAGCATTGCGATGTGATAGTCCGATCAAAATGTTGTACTGGTACAAAACTTCAACAAGTACAAATAGAAAACGGATCCGTTTATATGTGATTGCTGAATAAACAAAAAAAAGATGGCAGGTGCACGGTGTCCCAATTATGTGACTGCCTTATTTGGAGCATGTCACATCAAGTAACAGAGCACGGACGTTAGGCTTTCCATAATATATAGGGCAGAAGCATTGGGCTTACAAAATATGGGAATATCGGTGACTCACCAGTTTTCTGATGTTTATAATGCCAGACTACTTCAAACAAATCTGCTAAGAAATTGCTAAAAAGTCTCAAATTCTCTCAATCTGACACACATTTTATCATTTTATAAATCAAGTCAAATTTTAATTGGGGTTGGGGTATGCACATGTAGTATTGATACAGGAGAGCAGAGAGACATGATAGAACAGAAGATAGAGAGAGACATCACAGTTACCTGCCTCAAGGAAGAAGGAAAGGGTCAGGGAGGAGAACCAGGGAGGAGGAGGACCAGGGAGGAGGAGGACCAAGGAGGAGGGCCAGGGAGGAGGACCAAGGAGGAGGAGGACCAAGGAGGAGGAGGACCAAGGAGGAGGGCCAGGGAGGAGGACCAAGGAGGAGGAGGACCAAGGAGGAGGAGGACCAAGGAGGAGGAGGACCAAGGAGGAGGGCCAGGGAGGAGGAGGACCAAGGAGGAGGACCAAGGAGGAGGACTAGGGAGGAGGAGAAACCACCACAGAGGGCCAGAGGTACCACCATGAAGGGACAGGGAGGAAGAGAAGAGGATGTTGGCTTGAAGGCCAGAAGGATGCACTTAGAGTGTGACTGAGACAAGAGAAAGACAAGTGTCGAAGTTGGTGAAATTTTTCAAACTCCAACTTACCTAAGCATCGGTCATGTGACATGGCTGGTACAGTGCCATGTAAGTGGTGGTAGTGGAGACAAATTGGTGGAGAATTGTTAATACAATTGTAAGATATGACACATCTACATCAGAATGTTGGTTGTCTTGCAATCTTTGTTCATTTACAGCAGTATGCAAAAAGGTTGACAGTAATACACGTGATTCGAATGAATAAGGAAATAAAAAAATAAAAGTCATGCGTGCTGTGCCTTTGACTGTATTCAGCACTCAATGCATATCTAATCATTCTCATTCTCTATGATGGACAGGCAACACATATCCATCTTCGACGAGCTGTCCGAAGACACCACAGTAGAAACAACTCCCAAGGCAGCTGTTCAATCCACTGAGACCACGGATGAGCCTGAGACGAGCCTCATGGATGAGCAACTCAGAGGATCGACATCACCACCTGTACCAGTTGCAAAGAAATGAGGCCATCCATTGAAGGCAAAAAATCCTGGTGAGAATAAGCATATCTGATACATTTCATGGCATGTACCTTCGTCAATAAAGCCCCCAAAGCCACAGAAACAGCTGTTGAAATGCAGACCCAACCGAAAAAATCACCTGCAATAACTTACTACCTCACAATGTTCTCTGATACCCAGATGTGCAAGCCCAAAAGCAATGAAAATCAGTCAATACCTTCATGGTGCTTTCCTCCGAGATTGAGTTTGATACCCTGAAAGCCCAGATTTTGGTGAAGATCTCCAACAGCTTGAAACCAAAAATCATTGCCTTCGAAAACTACACCATTGCATGGACTATTCCCCAAACACAAGCATCTTCAATCCCTCTATCTTCAGCTGCTGTTTCTCCTTGAGCTTGCTTGCAAACAAAAGACTCCATCTGTAAATCTTGTCATTGAAACTCACTGAGCAAAAAATAAGGTGCATGAATTGAGTATCACTGCATATATGTGCTGCAAATCATCATAGAAGACTCAGAAATTGAAGAAGAAGACCAGTGAGGATATGGAGGATGATGATGAGGGTGAAAGTCAGGACGGTGGCAGCGAAAACAGCGAAAGTGAGAATGACTGGCCCAAGAAGAAGGCAAAGTCAGGAGTAAGTTTTATCCTTTGTTCAAATCATCCTGATTGTACAAACGTGCTCACAGAAGAAGCCCAAGCCCATTATCAAGACCCCACTTAATCTGAAGATCAACACAAAGATTTGGCTCCTTCATAACTGCTGGATGTGTTCGAAAGCAGGTTGTTCCTCTGAACATTGTTTCGTTCACCCAGAGCACTCTGAGCATTTTTCCCTTGGTCACAATCACTTTGCCGTTTGGGCAGCAGCTTGGGTACCTTCTTCTCGGGTTTCATTTCTCGTTGAATTGCTCACGTATTTTGTATTCTCATTGACAGAATAAAGATGAGAATCTTGCAGACTTAGAGACTCCCCCAAACCACCACAAATTCAACATGGCTCCAGGTCATAAAACTGCTGATATTTCACCTCTCCTACAGCATCAACTTGCTGATCGCAATCAACCAACTAACAATGCTAGCCCAGTCATCAATTTCAACATATCTCCCGAGTTACTCGCTGTTTTTCATCCTGCTCCTGCCCAGGCTGCTATCGAGCATGGAGTACCACCACCTGCAGTGCATGATCCTCAATCTCTTGTCCAGTCTGGCATGCAACATGGCCCCAACCTCACTCTTGATGCTTTCTGCACAATGTATGGGCTTAGTCAGGATATCAGGACAAAGCTGCATGACAATGGTTATACTGGTTCTGACACGCTAACCTTCATCATCGTGCCAGAACTCAAGGAGATGGGTTTCAAATATGGTGAGATTGCAGCACTGAAAGCAGCCATGAGACAGTGGTGCCAGTGACAACTTTGTTTTTTGTTGGACTCTTCTTGACAGACTGTTTGCACAACTGGAAGTGTTTTTGAACTGAACATTCTTTGCATGTTGCCATATTCATATTTGTACATTATTGTCATATCCCGTGCACAAATCAATGCTTCTATCAACCCTAACCCTATAATCAGTATTCAGTTTCTATCTAATCTGCCCCTATTCCAACTCCTCGAACCTCCAGATTGTCCTGAAGACCGGTACTACTTCCGCCGGAACCAATGGACATTATACCACTCCCCTTTACCCCTCAATACCTCCATACTCCGCCTCACCCATCACCAGCTATTCAGTTCTATAGAACATCTAATCTCTGTCTGCTCCAGTTCTGTCTAATCTCTGTACTCCGCCAGCCATACAATTCTCCACCCATCACATGCATCATCTGCCTCTACAACTCCTATCTAACAATCATTACCATTTCCAGTTCTCTCTTCATTATTCCGTACCATTACACTCAGGCTGTGCCTCCGCTTCCGGTCCTCCTCACTTTAGTCACCTGCCCTGATTCACAAAGTTCCGCCACTTCTAAATATAGGAAACCCCTGTTCCCTCTGGTTATCGGTTATGTACATCCCATCTTATTCATCTGATTCATTCCCCGTTCATATCCGAGTTCATTTTGGTTGTTCCACTCCGTCTATTATCTATCTTTCCATATGTCACATACATAGCTTTTCCACTCTTCCATGTGCTCCGCTCCTAGCTCCGGCCTCATCCTTACTCATCCTGACATACTTACTTACAGTATATAAGCCCCCCGTAACACTTAGTAGATCCTTAGTTCAAATATTATTGTACCCTATGGGTCCTATTTTCCTCTATCATCCCCTGGACTGGATCTCCATGTCCGCTCCTACTCTGTAGTCTTAAAGACTAATCTCTTTAGGATTTTCTCTTCATTTATCCATAGGGTGACCAACCTCCGTCGCACCGCCTATTCTGGACTCCGTGTCGAATAGGACTTCCATTACCCACAGTCATTCCCTCTGGTTGAATACCCTTAGTTACTCCCTCCGAGTTTCCGGACTTATGTCCCGGGAACTACATCTCCACCTCTACCTTCCGGTAGTCTACCCTTGTTATTCTTCTACTCCGGACTTCGTCTGGGAGTAGCCATACCTCTGTTCTCAGTCTATACCTCTGTTCGACTCGAGACCCTACCATTGGTAGTCTTGACTCTAGTTTCTCCTTCACTATCCAGATGTCCACCGGACAAGTCTGCTGTTCGACCTGGACTTGTTCTGGAACACCCCGGACTTCCGTTCTAGTCCATTCCAAAATCAAGGGCACGTACTCAGGCAAGGGGCACAGCGCATGAGCTGAAGCCAAGCCCTTCTTGGTCCATCCTACTCCCGTGCACCTTCAGCGTGCA
The DNA here is from genome assembly GCA_016628065.1 of Suillus lakei. Classification (NCBI taxonomy): domain Eukaryota; kingdom Fungi; phylum Basidiomycota; class Agaricomycetes; order Boletales; family Suillaceae; genus Suillus; species Suillus lakei. Next base: position 37,945 of record JABBWA010000299.1, on the reverse strand, counting down.
TGGTCCTAACAATTATGCTCGTATTGTGCTTGCAGCTCACTCGTCTTGTAATGGTACAGTGCATGCTTCTAGACCTCTAAAAGTACCCAGCATGTGTGATATAACCCTTTGCATCAGAAGGTGTGATCACGTCCATGGCAATATGCATGTTGTAAATGATTCCGTCAACTTCCGCAGAGAAACAGTCTTGGTGACGATGGATGAAAGACTTGATTTTTGAAAAGGCCTCTTCAATTGGGTTATAGTCGGGCGAATGGGCAGGCAAGTACTTGAGATGCACACCTATATAACTATCATGTAAGCACAGAAACATTAGCCTGAGTTCAATACAAAAGTATACATACCTGCTCCTTGAATCAAGTCCGCAATCCCTTCTCCATGATGAACCAATGTGTTATCCATCACAAGAACACTTAGTTTGCCTGGATACGGGGTGCACAATGGCAACTGCATCAAAATAAATACATCAATAACATGGTATAGATCAAGACAAGACTCACCACCTCCTCCTCGAGGAATGTTTTGTATGTTGGTGTTGTAAATGATCCTTTGATGACTGCTACAGCAATCATCCCATTGACAGTGAGAAGGTTCAACCCAGAGACCCGATGACCATGAACAAACACCTCCTTCTTTGCAGCACATTGCCCCTTCATCAACCTGCCAAAGTGTTGAGCAGTTGTCCTTTTGTCCTTCGAGGTTTCATCTATGAAGCCCAGCTCTTCAGGCTCATACTGAGCCATTCTTCTAATGAAATTGGCACAATGGTCCTCGTTCCTTTCTCTAGCAATTTTCTTGAGCTTCTTCAAGGACATGCCTGCACAAGCAAGTTCTCAGTAGATTGTTGTATAGTGGACAGAGATGAACCTGTTATGATTGAGTAAGTCCAGTAGTTCATCAAGGAACCAGTCAGGATGATGGTTGATGAGCTGAACGAGGTAGTGTATGTCATCAAAGTGAAGGGCTCATGGATGACCAGCAGTTCCATAATTGTGTCGAACAACATCTCCTGTTTCTTGCCAGAGTTTGCGAACACACCAAAATGTACTCTCGGAGAAGCCAACACAATCAAGGATTTGTTTGAGAGACATCATGTTATGTTCATACAGGTTGATAGCGGCAAGTTTGACATTGTGACTGATTTTGTGGAATGGCATAGTACAAGTAAACACACTGTGGGTCTTTTTATTTTATTTATTTCCTTAATCACTCGAATCGCTCATACTGTCAACCATTTTGCAAATAGCTGTAATACCAAGTTGTCATGCTTATATCAAGCTTTATCATTGTATATAATCTTATATAATTCAGTGGATTTTTGATTTGACTTTACCAACTAAATCTAGGACAAACAAGTTTGCACTGATTTCCTGATGCAAAACACATATCAAGGTGATATTTCTGGCATAGCCACATCTTGATTCATATATGTGTGACACCATGATAATAATATCTAAGGCTAAAACATGACATATAATAATGTTGTTTGATTACCAATTATAATCGGTCATATCAACTTTGGGTTGTTTCCCTGATGTTTGACCCCTCATCGAGTTCGTTCAAGTATGTTGCATATCTTATCGTGTCCAGCACCGGCGTGGGTAAGCACAACCTAGGCCCTTCAAGTGCTCTGTTAAGCCTCACCCTGCGAAAGCCATTTCCCTCGTTCGGCAGGATGCTAACTAAGTTATCAGAGTACTACTTAGGATAAGCCGTCAATTAAACATTATATTGATATTTTCATTTTCTATGTGTATCGAGAACTTATGTGATCGATCAGAGAAGAAGAGGGTTAGATACACTGTCAGTTGGATACTGTGCGGCTTGCTAATAAATAGTGATGTTGGTAGAGAACGTATGGGCGAAAGCTCGCAGAGCTTTCCGGTCAGAAACACTGGCTTGAACCTGGGATAAGAGTGAGCTGTGAAGGGCGGGTGGGCCCGAACAGGTCAACTAAAGCGAGTACAGGTAAAACGAGCGTAGTGCGTCGGACGAAGCTGGATGGTAGCGGTTTTGTTTGTGTCAGTGGGTCTTGTGTGTTGGATTTTGAATGCTTAAGCTTCGTCCGGCCAAGAACCTGAGAGAAGGGTGTGGTGGGTGGGTGAGCAGAAAACGAGAGAGCTATGGCTTAAGATCGTCTACGAAGTTCAGAAGCTGATGTGGTCGAGAAGAAGTTGCTGCGCCACATTGCTTACTCACACGTAGACTATATTCTACGATAGCCTCGTGCCTCGGCTATCTTAGAATTCAATCTATGCGTATCGAGAACTTATGTGATCGATCAGAGAAGAAGAGGGTTAGATACACTGTCAGTTGGATACTGTGCGGCTTGCTAATAAATAGTGATGTTGGTAGAGAACGTATGGGCGAAAGCTCGCAGAGCTTTCCGGTCAGAAACACCGGCTTGAACCTGGGATAAGAGTGAGCTGTGAATCCCAATAGATTAGGAGTTCGACGACGCAAGCAGTGAAGCTCGTGTCCCCAAAATTAAGGAGGTGGACTGACCCTGAGTTCCTGAGGATTGTGCTATCTCACTGGGGGCATCGTTATGCGGGTGAACGTCTCGAGGGAGGGGTTCGCTTGAATGTATGGTGCTAAGACTCTGGCGTGCTCTCGCAGGTAGCGCGTGAATGCGTCACTGGACCAGCGTCCCATCGATTTGACTACGTCAAATGGGACGCCGCGAAGCAGATATTCCAGGGTGCCACCAATGCGGATGCTGTGGCCCTTGAGATTGGGAAGATCGTCGACGGCGGAAATGTTTGAAATGTGCTTGATGAGTTCGGTTTTGGACAGGGCGCGTATGCCTTTCTCTGGGTGTCTCCAGCCGAAAAGGTGGTCTGATTTCTCTGCTTGATTGATGCGGAAGTGGTTCTCTAGGGCCGTTTTTGGGTCAGACGGGCCTTCTTGTCTTGCCCAGTAAGCGTCTTCCCCTTCCCTTGGGGAGGACTTCGTGCACAGAATGTGGAACTTGGTGATGGCTAGACCGTTCCTGTCTACTCCTTCTGAGACGTCTCCTCGGGTGATGTGTCTGTGCGGGTCGAAGTTTTTGATCGCCGGGACCGTGAATTCTCCTAGCCTCGCAATCGAGTAGAAGGATGTTGTGATGCACGCGAATATGGCAGCGTCTTTGGGATCTTCGAGGTTCAGTTTCTCGCGGATGCTGATGATGATATCGGGGGTGAATGGGGTGCGTTTCTCACGCTTGGAGGTGGTGGGGGCGAGTTTAGCGGCACCGTCCAGCATGGACTTCAGCTCGTTGGGCGGTATGAGCCAAGGGCGACCATGCAGAATGTGCCAGGCTTTGAGGCCTGCTGCATAGTTGGCGAGCGCGGACCCAGAGTAGGCTCCAGCACAGCTGGACAAGAATGCGAGGAGTAAGGGTCGGGAGATGGGACACCTCTGGCTTTCTGCGACTTGCTGCGCATCACAGTATACGTGAAATACTAGGAGCCCGGCACCGTACGTCTCCTTGGTGGCAGTGGCCCACGAGCTACCCATGACTTCCAGAACCCTGTCTAATTGGGAGTTGGAGATGGTGAACTCGTGTGGGTCGCTGGTGGTTGCCGTTTTGCGCGTGTCTTCGCCAGCAGGCACCCACAAGGTGAGTCTGTTTCGCGCTAGGCAGTGCGGGCGGAGGGTGGATGGGGTGGGAGTGAGGTTGGGTCTGTATTGCTGAGGGGCGGAGATGATTGCAGGGTCTGTGGTAGGGAGAGAGGTATCGAAGCGCTGCCGTTCAACTATGGTTTGGGGAGTTTGTATGGTTTTGGAGCTGTTCGAGCAAGAGCTGATCTTCTTCTTCTTGGGACGCTCGTAAGTGTTCGATACTTTGCTGTCTGACCCAGGCTCTATTGAGGACTTTGGCAGCTGGAGGGGGGTAACGCCCATTGTGCAGGAGACGGAGTTCTGTAGCTGTTGGGGGATCGGTTGCGTCGACGATGAATTGTCGAATAGCGATGGGAATGTCGATTGGAGGGAGTAGAAGCTCTCTTGGGGGGTAAATTCCCCTAGAGGGGGCATCTGCTGGGTTTTGCTCGCTGGTGACGTAGACAGTGCGGATTGCACGACGCTGTGGTGCGCATTGGACGAGCTCATGGATGCGCCGAAAAACGGTGTGGGAAACAACTCCGCAGTAGGCGGATATATTGTAAGGTCAAATGCTATACCTGCTGCTTCACTTGCAAGGCAAGAACGTTCGACCCTAAAGGGGTCTGCTACTGAGATAAGTCTGATAGTTAGTATATAAGGTCACGGAAAGGTAAAGGAACAAGTCCGAAGGTATGCGGACCAAGTCCGGAGGTCAAAATGTCGGGTCCGAAGGTATAATACCAAGTCCGAGGCGTGGGAAAAGTGGGTCCGGAGCTTCGGGTCGTCGGGTTACGGATAATAGCAAGGGAACGGGTTCGGAAAGCGTCGGACTATGTCCGGAAACAAGGGAAGGTCAATGGAAACGAGTGACAAGGGTTTCAGGTGCGAAGCGGGTGCGGAACAGGTGAGAACCAGGTATATTCAGCCAGGTAACAGGTAATGACAGGTATGTGACCAAGTAGATGGGAAGTCCCACCTACAGTAAAGTAAAGAGTGCTTGGTCGTACTACCAGTCATATATAACTAGCTACGTAGAAATCCGGAATATCAAAAACAGGAAAACATCGGGTCCGGAGGTATGTAAACTGACATGAGGCACTGCGGACTTGTGGGAACACAGGTAATAACGCTGCCTACTGCATCAGCCATGGGAAACAAGCTACTACGCACCAGTGGGGTTGGACGGAACGGACAGGACATAGGACGGACGGGTTTCCGAAGGTATGCGAGCGGGTCCGGTGCATCTCCGGCGGGTCCGAGGCTCGGAGAGCGCGGGAAAGTGTCGGGTTTGAGCGGGTTTCATCGGAGATGACTGGAGTGACTGGTCTGATGTCCGGATAACTGGGCTTCTGCAGGGCTGTGGACAGAATGTTCACGACATCTCCTAGGGACTTTAGAATCTGACTGTCCGCAGTCAGCCGTTACCGGTGAAACATTGACAAACATGCAAGTTTGGCAACCAGGACGTGCAGGTGATCACTGGTCATGACAGTAGTATGCGGGTAAACAGGGGACAATGAATCTGATGTATTCAAGGGTGTATGACAATGTCCGGAGGTATCCGCCGGGTCCGAAGCTCGGAGAGCGTGGGAAAGCGTCGGGTTGACAGGTGCGGGTCTGCGGGTAGTGCGAGAACATAGTCAAAAGTATCCGGGTACGTGGTGCATCACTGGGGGACAGGTGCAGAATGATAGGTCTTGTGTTTCAACATACTCCTGAGTTAACTGAATGCACGGGAACAAGTCCGAGGGTATGCGGGTGCGTGGGAAAAGCGGGTCCGAGGGTGCGGGTGCGCGGGAACATGTCCGGAAGAGGTGCAAAAATGCGGGTACGTGTCCGGGTCTAGGTTTCTCTGTGTCAACGTCTCTTCCAACCACTTCTGTACATCTCCGCAACATATCTCCAAATCTCCGGGTCTGATGCTAGGTCTCCAAGTGTCCAGGTCCGATTTCCGAGTCCCCTATGTCCGATGTCCGGGTCTCCCCACTAGGGTGTCTAAAAATAGAGAAAAAAATGATCAAAAGTGCAAAGCAAAGGTATCAATCGGGTAAGAATCCTGGTACAGGTGTGCGGAGTACCATCCGACTTAGCTTCATCGTGCAACTTCCGGGTTCTCTCTACCATGGTGCAAGTCCGATGTTTCCGGGTTTTTCGGGTTTCCGGGTTTTCCGGGTTTTCTATGTAGGGTAAAAGGCGTGTGCGGGTTTCACGGTTCAAAGTAAAAGAAATCAATACTGGGGTTTGTCTCCGCATGTTCACAAGTCCGATGCTATAGTCCGAAATTGTCTGGTGCTAGTCCGAGTTTGCGGGTCCGAAGGTAAAATAGGGGCTCGGGTATGTAAGGAAAATCACCGGACGAAACCCGGGGTAAAACGAGTGACCTCTGACGTATGTGCAAGTTCCTGGTATGTATATCCGCATTTCCGGGTTTTTCGGGTTATGCGGGTCCGGGTTTCCGGGTCACTGCTTTTTCCGGATTTGGGCACGTCTTCCACATTCATACCGGGTGAGTGCCATCCTTGAGTGCGATGGCCGAGGGTACTGGTAAAAACCGTATACTGGGTGCTGGTATCGGTTTCTGAGGTGCGGGTGGGCCGGGTGTCGAAAAAGCGGGTTTTGCGGGTCCGAGAGCGCGGGAAAAGCGGGTCCGAAGGTGCGGGTTTGCGGAGATGCGGGTCGGGTCTTCGGGTTGGTCGGGTGCATCCTATACCATAAAATGTAACCGGTGAGTAACAGGACAGTTGCTGCAAGTACGAAGGTGTCAGTGATATCCGGGTCACAAGGTGCGGAGATTTCAGGTTCATAGTCTAGGACTCCAATGTCAATATCCCATATGTCCGGGTAATCAGGTGCGGAGATTTCGGGTTTTCCGGGGTTTGCGTCTCCTAGGGTCTTTGGATCTAAACTGGAAATGTCCGGTGTCAGTACATCTGTGCCAATAACCTCTGTGAACATGTCCGATGTTTCTACTGCAAAAAGCGGGTCCGGAGTTTTGACAGTTTGCTGTACTTCTTCATCCATGGCCGGGGTTTGAGGTGCGGGTTCATTGACAGGTATTTCTACATGTAATGCAACTACTGGGACTACTGGTGCTGCGGGTTCCGGGTTTCTGGGCATCGGGTCCGAGGCTCGGAGAGCACGGGAAAGCGGGTCCGGAGTTTTGGAAAACGTCGGGTTAGCGGGTCCAGTGTAATATCTATCTTCTCCACACGGATACATGCCCAAAATCTCATTAGCAAAGTCCGTAAAATTGTCACCGGTGCAGGTATCGCAAAATTCCCAAACTTCTCTCTCCTCTGGGACAGTGTACCTTAGGGCATACTTGATCAGGTCTTTGTCAGGTAATCCATTGTCTTGTCCGAGTTCGTGTACTATCTGCAGGAATGTCAGTAATTCGTACGGGTTTCCAGTGAAACGGGGGGCAAGTCCGGAGCTAGAAAGGGGCATCATGGTTGCGGGTTAGCGGGTCCGAAGCGTGGGAAAGCGGGTCCGGTGTGCGGGTTTCCGGGTAAGACCTAAAAAATACCAAAAATCGAAACTTAATCAGATGAACCCCTCGCGGTGGGCTCCAGTTGTGGGAAACAACTCCGCAGTAGGCGGATATAATGTTAGGTCAAATGCTATACCTGCTGCTTCACTTGCGAGGCAAGAACGTTCGACCCTAAAGGGGTCTGCTACTGATATAAGTCTGAAAGTTAGTGTCTAAGGTCACGGAAAGGTAAAGGAACAAGTCCGAAGGTATGCGGACCAAGTCCGGAGGTCAAAATGTCGGGTCCGAAGGTAATCTACCAAGTCCGAAGCGCGGGAAAAGCGGGTCCGGAGCTTCGGGTCGTCGGGTTACGGATAATAGCAAGGGAACGGGTTCGGAAAGCGTCGGACTATGTCCGGAAACAAGGGAAGGTCAATGGAAACGAGTGACAAGGGTTTCAGGTGCGAAGCGGGTGCGGAACGGGTGAGAACCAGGTATATTCAGCCAGGTAACAGGTAATGACAGGTATGTGACCAAGTAGATGGGAAGTCCCACCTACAGTAAAGTAAAGAGTGCTTGGTCGTACTACCAGTCCTATATAACTAGCTACGTGGAAATCCGGAATATAGAAATTAGGAAAACATCGGGTCCGGAGGTATGTAAACTGACATGAGGCACTGCGGACGTGTGAGAACACAGGTAATAACGCTGTATACTGCATCAGCCATGGGAAATAAGCTACTACACACCTGTGGGGTCGGACGGAATGGACAGGACATAGGACGGACGGGTTTCCGAATGTATGCGAGCGGGTCCGGTGCATCTCCGGTGATGTCCGGCGGGTCCGAGGCTCGGAGAGCGCGGGAAAGCGTCGGGTTTGAGCGGGTTTCGTCGGAGATGACTGGGAATGACTGTACTGATGTCCGGACAACTGGGCTTTCGACGTACTCCGTGAATTAGGCCTCTGCAGGGCCGTGGACAGAATGTTCACGACAACGGCGTTGACTTCTCGGTTTCGATGTCGTCCTTTCCACCAACCCTCAATGACTCCGGTATTGTCGCCGTATACTGTGAGTGCATTGCCCATGCTGGGGATAGTAAGGAGAGTTCTGACGAGTAGCTCGAATCCAATGGCCTCTGCCCAGCCGATGTCGCGTTTGCCATTGAGGGTTTGCCACCTGGGGACGAGTCTCCAAGCTCTCCAACTCTTGCCAATAACAATACCGATACCTATGCTCAAACTAGCGTCCGAGAAGGCTTGGGGGTTTGCGTAGATGGGTGGGGGGTATATGGGCCTCGAGACGCCTCCGCTTTGGAGTAAGTTCGACCACCAGATCAGATCTTCTTCGATCTCCTTGACCGGGCGGTGAGGGAGCTGCGGCTTCTTACTGCAAATACTTAGCATGCTTTCTAGTGACGTGATGTAGGCACGCCCCTTCCGCACGACTTGGCAGGCGTGTAGCAGCTTTCCGTAAAGCTCGTGTACGTCCTGTAGGACGTGTACTGTCCTCCGGCGCCAAACGTGGATGGCCAGCAGGTACTTGGTCACTTTTTCTGAGCTTAGCGACACGGTGCTATTACTCACGTCCCACAGAAAACCAATGCAGATTGTCGAGGGCGCGAACGGCTGATCTTTTTCCTTTTCCCATATGATGCCGAGATCTTCGGATAGATCGTCGACGTCCTTGAGGCAGTAACCGAACACTTTGTCGTGGTCTGATCTGGGCGTCCGTTCTGATAGGTCCTTGAGGGGCCAGAAACAGTCTTCGTTGAATTCTTCGATCGAGTCGTCATCGAAGGTGCGTCCTCCGAACCAGATCCTACTACCTGATTGATGCATCCCTCGTTCGTTTAGGTCGCTATGCCACTGAGCGCGTTGTTTATTGTAGTTAGCTAAGTGTTCTCTCCTAATGCGAATAAATAGATGGTCATCGACCCACTTGTCGAGTGGGCCGATGCCATTGTGCCTGATGATTTCGGCACCTGCGTCAGCTACATGACCGTATGCTCCTGCTGATGGCATGGCTCCGAAGGCCATGCACGTATCGACGCAGACTTTGGTGTCCGATATGCGGACTATTCCCGCCGGCCATTGGGAGGGGTGTAGAGGGAGGGTTCTGTAGGCTTCCGCTACATCTCTTGTCGCGAGCTCGGATCCTATTGGTAGTCTTGAAATTAGTAGGTATATAACCGAAAACTTGGCCCAAGTCGTAGGAAAAAGGTTAGCGTCGATATAGGAATTAATAGATGGGTTGGGGTAAGCGGGGGTCGTGGAGTGAGGGAATGAAAAATTCTGTACAAGTCTGAATTTGCTGGGTTTTCCGGGTTTGGGTATTATAGATAATGGGGAGGATTGGAAGGGGCCTATGGTGAGTTCTAGTTCTGAAGGGGTGAAGGGACCTAAGTATCGTCCTTTGTTCAATTCTTTCTGAATGATGGTATTAAATTCCACGCGGTACTCGCTAACGGATTCCTTGTTCGGCGGGCTTTGTACATGTGTAATTAAAGGGAAATTTAAAAGAAAACCTTGCCGGAAACCTTTGGGGACTTTCGCAAAGCGTTCTAACGCATTTGCGCTTCGAAGGGCTCGCTCCCACGCGTCTGCGATGTATGGGGTGCGCGGATTAAGCTTTCTGTGCTCTAGCACAGCGCTGGGCGCCATGGTCTGGTGAGCCACACCCTGAGCAGATATGCTTGCTGCTGTGCTGGGTACTGGTGCAACCTTCTTCTCGTTGCCACGAGGTACAGAGTTGCCGCCCATCTCTGGTCCATAGCGCCTTGTTGATACGTTCTGAAAAGGAGTCGAAAAGGTTATCCCAAGTTTTGGGGGCGGTACACTCGACTGTGCGGTGGGAGTTGCGGCCCAAGCAAACGGCACAGCACGGGAAGGGGGAGGATGGGTTGGCAGCGTCTCGAAAGGAGCGTGCCTTCTTCCTTTGGTCCCCATTATCCGCGTTCGGAGAGAGAGGTCTCTTTTGGTTGGTGGGAGGTCTGCTGTTGTAGGGCTGTTGGTTCCGCCCGGCATTGGCAACAGGAGCCGCAGCTGCCTGATGTGTGTGAGGGTGGGGTGGGGTGAGGAGGGTTTGTTTTCGGCAGGGTGCGAAAGGGGGGGGGGGAGGCAGCGCGTTGTGCGTCGTTGGTGATGAAAGCGTTTAGTGGCCGTTTGACACGCGATGGTCGAGGCGTCGCAGTTAGTTGATCGAATGTGATGTCAAAAATGATGGGTGCACAGGAACATTAACGGACGTGATGCGCGTGGTTCGTTGATTGAGTGATTTCAATGATGTGAAATGGTTAGCTCTGTATGGAGGATATGGAGAAAGGTTCCTACCTGTTTGAGAGCGGCGAGTGCGTTATCGCGATCTTCATTGAAGATCTCTTCTCTCGCTTCGAGAATGAGATCTTGATTGAGCTTGGCTATGCTCCAGCCGTGTGGGCCGCCTGCTGTGAGATGCCAAAGCCGACGTTGCTGGCTTTGATAAAGGAGGAGTGCCCGCTGCTTCAAGGTGTCGAAGGCGTGTCTCCAGCGGTGATTTTGGAGCGCTGTCCAGAACTGGATGTGCATGGTGACTCTGTCTTCTGGCCATTCGTGCTGTTTCATTGCTGTGATCATGTGCGGGGCAGCTTCATTGAAGTGTTCCCATGATAAATTCTCGTCCTTGGTGATGACGGCTTTGGGGTCGCGCGTTTCGTCAGCGTTGACCCAATTCTGTTGACCTTCGGCGTTTGTCATCAGCGTTAATCTTGGCGCTTCAGTGGAGAGTAGGTTCTTTTTGGCGTCCTTCAGGCCTTTGTTAGTGAAATAGTATAGTTCGCAGTACTCTCCCGCTTTCAGTTTGCGTACGGCATAGTGAGAGGGAATGATGACGGGGACAGAAGGGACCTTGGAATTGCCTACAGGAACGAATTTGGATTTGTTCTTCTTCTGTTCTTCTTTACGGGCTGCTTCTTGTTCATCCGCTATGGCTTGTAAGCGATCTCGTTCTTCTTCGGTTGCTAGACGCTGGAGTTCTTCAGCGTCTCTAGCGTCTTCTTCGAGTTGCTCGGCCCAGCGCTCTCGAGCTGCATTATTGTTTATGGTCCAAAGAGTAGCTAAAAGCTCTGCGGCTTGAGCATTGTCAACGACTCCGTTGGCTATGAGCTGAGTCCTGGCTGCTTCGTGTTCGGCCGTCCTGAAATTAGGTAGTATAGCGATATTAGGGTCGTTAAGTAGGGGAGCCATTTATTTCAAAGAAAGTGAGCAGAAAACGAGAGAGCTATGGCTTAAGATCGTCTACGAAGTTCAGAAGCTGATGTGGTCGAGAAGAAGTTGCTGCGCCACATTGCTTACTCACGCGTAGACTATATTCTACGATAGCCTCGTGCCTCGGCTATCTTAGAATTCGATCTGTGTGGCTTGTGCAGTTACTATTCCATAGCGAGGACAAAATATATGATATGTTTCAACATACACACATTCAATATTTGTACATCAATAAAGTCCAGAGCAATGATAACCGTATCTAAAGAACGAAAATTCCAAAGGACGCTAAAGGTTGCCAATCTGCCACCGGACGTCCATCGACTTTGACGCAATCACAAAACCATTCTATACATGTCCACCTCCTTAAACCACTTCCGCGGACCTCCCGCCAGTCAAGAAACCTGTATTCACCACCAAGACACCTCAGTTCAACTCCGAACATCATGAATATGTCGATGCATTGCCTGGATTAAGGTGCCGCTAAAGACAAACGGATCAGCAGGACTGCTACAATCATGAGAATTAAACACATACCCAGGCGATGCTGTAAAATGATTTCAAGAATTGTGTTGCTTAACTCCTTCCGAGAGCCATTGAACATGTTAATCAACCATGCTCCCCGCCGAGATTGGTGTCTAAGGACGGCAGAGCTTAGAGCTTCTCTCATAGCAGCTACATTCGGAGATGCCATGTACTGCTCCAGAGCAACACGAAAAGGATCGGTGGACTCCTGCTGGTCCTGAAGGTAGCGACGCTGGTCCCAGAGATAGAAAGAGCGTTCGAAAATAATGACGACAGCTAATTCATTGATGATAAACAGGTTTACTGACAATTGCAGCGTTACCAAAGAACTCACCAGAACCAAGCTGAACTATGTTCTCCAGTTGCGATGAGCCAGTAGCCTATCACATCTTCAACGTGAGAATGTTGTGGACAGGGCGTTACCAATGGGACATGCCAATAAGTGTAACTCAGATTGTATCTCCTCATGTAGACGGAGATAATAATCCTGGTGAAATCATGATAGTTGAAGTTGAAAATGGTACATCTCAGTTGAGGATCAATACACTCACCCCCTATCAATGGATCAGCAGTGTTTTCAGTCAGCAAGGCTCGAGATCAAAAAAGAATCAACAAACTCACTGGCTGTGTATTCATCGGCAGTTTCTACGGTCAGCAAATTCGAGCTCGAGGGAAGATGAACACACTCACATTCTGTCAATGGATGAGTAGGATCACCTGTCAGGATAGCTTCGAGCTCAAGAGAGGATCAACAAACTCACAAACTGTCAACAAGTGAGGAATGTTTTCGGTCAGTAAGGCTCGGGCTTCCTACACTCACGATACACTCACAACCTATCAACGGATCACCAATGTCTTTGGTCAGCAAGACTCGAGAACAGCATAGGATTAACGTGCTCACAGCCTGTCAACAAGATCAGCAATGTCTTCGGTCGGCAAGACTCGAACTCGACAGAGAATGAACACACTCACAGCCTGTCAACAGATCAGCAATGTCTTCGGTCAGCAACGCTCGGACTCCATGGAGGATCAACACACTCACTCGCTATCAATGGGTAAGCAATGTATTCAGTCAGCAAGGTTCAGGCTCAATGGAGGATCAACACACTCACTCGCTATACGTGGGCAAGCAATGTCTTCAGTCAGCAAGGCTCGAGCTCCACGAAGGATCACCACACTCACAAGCTGTCGACAGATCAGCGATGCCTTCGGTCAGCGTGGCTCGAGCTCGAATTAACAAACTCACGTCCTGTCAACAGACCAGTAACATCTTCGGTCAGCATGGCTGGAGTTTGAAGGAGGATCAACCGACTCACATCCTATCAACACCAGCAACATCTTCGGTCAACAAGGCTCGGGAACAACACAACATCAATACACTCACAATCTATGAACAGATCAACAATACTTTCTGTCAGCAAGGCTCGAGCTCAAACGAGGATCAACACACTCACAACCTGGCAACGGATCAGCAATGTGCTGGGTCAGCAACGCTCGGGTTCGAACGAGAATCGATAGACTCACGGGCTGGTAATGGATCAACAATGTGTTGGGTCAGTAATGTTCGGGCTTCATAGAAGATCAATAAACTCACAATCTGTCCAGAGATTGGCGATTAGTCAGGTTAGCATGGCTCAAGCTTAATAGAGGACGAACACACTCACGTCCTGTCATTAGATCGATGATGTCTTCGGTCAGCAAGGCTCGAGCTTGAATGAGGATAAGTGCACTCACTCGCTGTCAAGAGACGGACAATATCATTGGTCAGCAAGGTTCAGACTCGACGGAGGATCAATATACTCACATCCTGTCAAGAGATCGGCAATATCGTCGGTCAGCAAGGCTCGAGCTCGAACCAGGATCAATGAACTCACATCCTATCGAGAGACAGACAATATCGTCGGTTAGCAAGGCCCAGACTCGATCGAGGATCAATACACTCACAGGCTGTCAAGAGATAGACGATATCATCAGTCAGCAATGTTCGAGCTCGAACGAGGATCAATACACTCACTCGCTGTCAAGAGATGGACAATATCGTCGGTCAGCAATGCTCGAGCTCGAACGAGGATCAATACACTCACTCGCTGTCAAGAGATGGACAATATCGTCGGTCAGCAATGCTCGAGCTCGAACGAGGATCAATACACTCACATCCTGTCAAGAGATGGACAATATCGTCGGTCAGCAATGCTCGAGCTCGGACGAGGATCAATACACTCACGAGCTGTCAAGAGATGGACAATATCGTCGGTCAGCAAGGCTCGAGCTCGAACGAGGATCAATACACTCACATCCTGTCAAGAGATGGACAATATCGTCGGTCAGCAAGGCTCGAGCTCGAACGAGGATCAATACACTCACGACCTGTCAAGAGATGGACAATATCGTCGGTCAGCAATGCTCGAGCTCGAACGAGGATCAATACACTCACGCTCTGTCAAGAGATGGACAATATCGTCGGTCAGCAAGGCTCGAGCTCGAACGAGGATCAATACACTCACGAGCTGTCAAGAGATGGACAATATCGTCGGTCAGCAAGGCTCGAGCTCGAACAAGGATCAATACACTCACATCCTGTCAAGAGATGGACAATATCGTCGGTCAGCAAGGCTCGAGCTCGAACGAGGATCAATACACTCACGCTCTGTCAAGAGATGGACAATATCGTCGGTCAGCAATGCTCAAGCTCGAACGAGGATCAATACACTCACAGGCTGTCAAGAGATGGACAATATCGTCGGTCAGCAATGCTCGAGCTCGAACGAGGATCAATACACTCACTCGCTGTCAAGAGATGGACAATATCGTCGGTCAGCAATGCTCGAGCTCGAACGAGGATCAATACACTCACGCTCTGTCAAGAGATGGACAATATCGTCGGTCAGCAATGCTCGAGCTCGAACGAGGATCAATACACTCACGACCTGTCAAGAGATGGACAATATCGTCGGTCAGCAATGCTCGAGCTCGAACGAGGATCAATACACTCACGCTCTGTCAAGAGATGGACAATATCGTCGGTCAGCAATGCTCGAGCTCGAACGAGGATCAATACACTCACGACCTGTCAAGAGATGGACAATATCGTCGGTCAGCAATGCTCGAGCTCGAACGAGGATCAATACACTCACGGCCTGTCAAGAGATGGACAATATCGTCGGTCAGCAATGCTCGAGCTCGAACGAGGATCAATACACTCACGACCTGTCAAGAGATGGACAATATCGTCGGTCAGCAATGCTCGAGCTCGAACGAGGATCAATACACTCACTCGCTGTCAAGAGATGGACAATATCGTCGGTCAGCAATGCTCGAGCTCGAACGAGGATCAATACACTCAGGAACTGTCAAGAGATGGTCAATATCGTCGGTCAGCAAGGCTCGAGCTCGAACGAGGATCAATCCACTCACGAGCTGTCAAGAGATGGACAATATCGTCGGTCAGCAATGCTCGAGCTCGAACGAGGATCAATACACTCACGAACTGTCAAGAGATGGACAATATCGTCGGTCAGCAATGCTCAAGCTCGAACGAGGATCAATACACTCACGAACTGTCAAGAGATGGACAATATCGTCAGTCAGCAATGCTCAAGCTCGAACGAGGATCAATACACTCACGAACTGTCAAGAGATGGACAATATCGTCGGTCAGCAATGCTCGAGCTCGAACGAGGATCAATACACTCACTCGCTGTCAAGAGATTGACAATATCGTCGGTCAGCAATGCTCGAGCTCGAACGAGGATCAATACACTCAGGAACTGTCAAGAGATGGACAATATCGTCGGTCAGCAATGCTCGAGCTCGAACAAGGATCAATACACTCACAGGCTGTCAAGAGATGGACAATGTCGTCGGTCAGCAATGCTCGAGCTCGAACGAGGATCAATACACTCACTCGCTGTCAAGAGATGGACAATATCGTCGGTCAGCAATGCTCGAGCTCGAACGAGGATCAATACACTCACTCGCTGTCAAGAGATGGACAATATCGTCGGTCAGCAATGCTCGAGCTCGAACGAGGATCAATACACTCACATCCTGTCAAGAGATGGACAATATCGTCGGTCAGCAATGCTCGAGCTCGAACAAGGATCAATACACTCACGACCTGTCAAGAGATGGACAATATCGTCGGTCAGCAATGCTCGAGCTCGAACAAGGATCAATACACTCACGACCTGTCAAGAGATGGACAATGTCGTCGGTCAGCAATGCTCGAGCTCGAACGAGGATCAATACACTCACATCCTGTCAAGAGATGGACAATATCGTCGGTCAGCAATGCTCGAGCTCGAACGATCAATACACTCACAGGCTGTCAAGAGATGGACAATATCGTCGGTCAGCAATGCTCGAGCTCGAACGAGGATCAATACACTCACTCGCTGTCAAGAGATGGGCAATATTGCATCTTCTGTCAGCATGTCACTGGCAGGGGGGATCAACACACTTACTACCTGTAACCGCCTCACATTAATAAGAAAATCATTGAGACATTCCCATATTATTACCGAAATGTGCGGAAACCATACACACAATTGGTCTATGAGTTGGACATGCCGAAAATTTCCAAATGCGGCTGTAGAGTTGAGACATCGCACAAGTGTCCTATACACATTGAGTGGCGTTTTAGTTCCCATTCATCACTGCAGACGAGTGAGATTCGAAAACCTACCTTTCCACTGCATATCTGATGCACAGCTCCAAATGGATCTGCTGAGTTGAGACGAACAACTGCTTAAGTACATCATCGTCTAGAATTTCAGCGGTGCGTTCGATCAGTGGCCCGCAGTCTGCATTGTCCTTGTCCATGTCTGAATGTCGAGCGGAGATCAGCAACAAATTCAATAGCAGTTTAACGATTGATCGATTTACCAGGAAGGCATATATGACATTTTGGCGGACGCCGGCCACGCTCACGGTCGTACAAAAGTTTCACTTGTGGCCCATTGTCAAATGATTTTCTGGCGTTCTGCGCGGCCTGTGCTTCAGCATCTTTCCTCGATACTCCCTTACTTGTTAGCTCTGCAAATTCATCGTCATAGAGGGCGTCGAATTTAGTGAATAACACTATCACTGGAACTGAGAATGGCAAATGAATCGATTATAGACAAAGGCAGATTCAAAAATTTACTGCTTCCAGTGTCGCACTGGGAGAAAAATTTGACTTCTGCTTCTGTGGACGACCTGTTATCCTCATCCATTGGAATGCAGTACCTATGATAAAGAAGTGAGCTAGCGCATGTCCCCAACTAATCGACCGGTTACCATATGACGTGAATTCGATCCTTTAACTCTCTTCTCTTTGAACGGCTTGCGATAAAAGCCTGAACCTTGTCGAATTCGGAGCGTCCCCCTGCCTCGAACCCACGTGAATCGTGAAAGATGAATCTTGGGTTGGTCCGAAACACCATTTCATTTTCGATATCGTGTAATCCGCGCTGAGAACACATCAAGTCATGTTGCCAACTATGTAAGAATATACCCTACCTCTCTGGATGCCATCAAAATGGTAGGATCAATCTGGTCTCGATATGTCAATCATCCCAGTACAAGTGCTATTCGTATGCTCCGCACCTTTTGCCCTGCGCCATCATATATATCTGGGTTCTCCCGTGTCCTGCAAACCCTTTGGAGGATGGTGGTTTTTCCTGCGTTCGCCCTTCCTATAATGAGGATGCGGAAGCGACCGAATTTCTGTCCCAGCTCTGAGTCTGAGGGGTTTGACATGGTGGGAGGTAACGGAGCGTAGTAGCAAGGGAACAAGGCAATGTTGCCGTTAAGTAGCACCAAATAATGCCTCGTTGCGACAGTGAGCCTGCATTCGGTTTGCCTCGTTCAAACCAGGTGCTTTATATTACCACCGATATGAAGGGTGCACTGACAGACGCGAAGAAGCGAACAATGTGAACAGAAACATCAGGAAAAACCTCCCGGCAAAAATTTCGATAATCGTTGATAAAATCCAAGAATTAGGTCTAATTAGCAGCCTTAGGAGAATTAGGAAGATTATATAGTTTAGAAGGACTTTTTAACCCCCTCCTCAGTGTTGGATAATTATCAAGATTTAGCTGATATTAGACATAATAGTGGTGAATTGCAGAAGCCGTTATTACAAATGTTGGTTCACAGATCACGCGTCCCAGGCAATGTTACAAGAACAAAAGACTAATATTGGATTAAAACATGTGTATTAAAGTAATTGCGAAACAGCTGACGACGAGGGTATGAGGAATTTCGGTACAATCACTAATGAATGCACAATATACAGGAATGGATCAGCACCGTGACTACAGAACCTAATCGTCGGCCATGCCATCCAAGTCGAGTAGCGACAGAGCATTTCGATGCTCACTGGCGAGATGATCATTGCCCTTCTGTTTCAAAGCCCTGCGAGTAGCGTCAGTATCCAGCGTGTCAAAACGGCACCATCCACACCAGCGAAACTTACTGTACAGCTTCGAAAATGTCAGCCATCATACAGTGAAACTTTCCAGGTGCGTCCTTCTTCAAACCCTCAAGAAAGTTGACATGGAAAACATATGTTTCACTGAATTGATTCCCGGTAAAGTTAAACTTTCCCGGTGAACCAAGTGTCTTCCAGAAAAGGGCCGCGTATATCTTGAAAACAAATGAGCACAGCATGAAGGCTTAGTGGAAAGGACATTACTGCTGTTGCCACCAGCGCCAGCAATAGAATGGGGACTTCGGGCCGTTTGGCCTTGTTTCTCGCAATTTCGACAAAACGCGCCGAAAATCTGACGCCGATGGACTTCGCACCATCGAAGACTCCGTCGTGTAACAGAAAAATCAGTAGTTCACCCTGGTAGGGTTTTTTCCCTATGGGCAAAGCATCGTCGTTGGACTGTTGAAGAGGGAAGTTAGGAAGAGAATAGAATGGTCGAGGAAGGAGAAAAGATATGGGAATACGATAAAGAACCTGCTCCTGGGTGTTGGCGAAGGAGGGAAGATATGGGAATACGATAAAGAACCTGCTCCTGGGTGTTGGCGAAGGAGGGAAGATATGGGAATACGATAAAGAACCCATTCCTGGGTGTTGGCGAAGGAGGGAAGATATGGGAATACGATAAAGAACCCGCTCCTGGGTGTTGGCGAAGGAGGGAAGGGACAGAGTGAACTCACATCAAACCTCAAGGCATATACATATGCGTGCTGCTCCATGAGTTTTTTCGCCTTGACTATGTTGTTGCTGAGACGGAAGTAGCTATCGATGTTCGCACATGCAGCGACTTTAAGATCACGCCGCAATAATGGGATCCGGGGCTCGACCTCAAGTAATAACAATGATAGTTAAAGAAAATCTGTAAAACGAGACATGCAAACAACTTACCAAGCTACCAAGGAGAGCAGCATACTGAGCATCTGTTTGAAGGCATTTTTTGATGGCTTTTATGCCGCGATTTTCGGCCACCGTTAGCAAAGACTGGAGTGATACCTGGTTTTTGTCGATGAGCTCAGGGTAAGCATTGACGAAGATGATGTGACCTTTAGCGTCAATAATGGCATCCCGGACTACTTGCCAAGTCTCCAGGTTCTGATCGAGTAGTTTGACGTTTCCTTTCTCCGTTCGAACGAGAGAAGCTGCAGAGGTGACCTTCTGGACAACTTCAATGTCGCTGGAGGGAGGTTCCAAGGAGTCACCACGAGTAGTGGATTCTTCAACTGACTCTGAGACAGCGTTGTCGACATCGTGCCACATTGGAGTCTGAAGGGAGTCTGTAGTATCAGTGTAGAGTATATATGTAATAGTATGGACTCACCTCCTCGGCTTGCTTTCGCTCTCTGGCGGATTGCTTCAAGTTGTTGCCACGTGATTGAACAAGCGAAGGTATCTTCCAAAACTCAGAATCAGCAGGATCAGCTTAGGTAAACCAGTGCAACTACTAACCTCGTCTGAGAGCATCAAGGCAGTGGCCTCTGGTTCTTCGCCCTCACTCTCCTCGCAGTTGGCATCAGTATCAATGCCATTTGGTGGCTTGTCCTCAAGATCTTCATCGGAGTCGAACATCGCAGTCACATCGTGCATCGCATAAGTGCGACAGAGTTTCTTAGGACGGGCAGCTGGGATGGTGCACATCATGATAGTGAGTAAGATTCAAACCTTTTGTCATCTATAACTCACCTCAATTTTTTTCAGGTCGCAAGTCCTCTGAGTCGCTACCATGGCCACTAGAACCATACCCATCATCTGATTCCTCGTTCACAAAGGTACGCTGACGCTCTACCATCAAAGTTAGTACTTATCGCTATGATTTCAAGATTAAATGCATGATGTACTCAGTTTTGAAGGCAAACCCTGGTCAATCTGAGCAACCACACTTGGCGCTGGTCGTTTCGCTTTGGTGGGTGGTTTGGTAGATGGTTTGGTGGGTGGTTTGGTGGGCGGCCTACTCGCCGGTGGGTTGGGAGGTGCTTGAGTCTGTTGAAGAACTTTTCTTGCTGACTTTTCAGGCATCCAAACTGAAGTAGCAGGTGAGCATCAAATTCTCTGATTTCAAGCCTGACTGAAGTCACTTGCTTACTGGCTTTTTCCATAGCTTTTTTCTTCGCATTTCGGGGCTCTATCCAAGCCCAGTGAGAAGCTGCCGTCTCGCCAATCTTCAAAATAATATGCTTAACTCACCACGAGAATTAAGAGGTGCATACATGCTATACTGGATTGCAAGGACAGGAAGCTAACTGAATGAATGTTCAGGATACAAAAAGAGCGGGAGGGGGGGTGAAATAAAAAATTGACAATGCTGTTAGATTTTTCGTTGTCATTTTTAACGGTGACGTTGTGTGCATTGCAGTGCATCGGTGGCAGTTCCAAGTCGTTAGGTGAGTTCATTTTACCTCAGATTCTGAATTTACCTTTACCTCAGACTCACTAGGATATTTGCGAGTATATCGGCCGCGTTGATCCACCACTCCCTCACCCTTCACCTTATCTTTGGCACAAAGTGTCCTTTACTCCATCCGCCCTTCACTTCGGCTAATACTGCTCATTGGGCACTGGTCTACTTCCTGATTCCTGTCTTCCGCATATGCTGTTCGGATGCGGGTCCTGGCTCTCGACCTCTCGGCGCCTCAAAAATTTGGTTCATTATTGCATTTCAAGGGGTGCCGGAGGCAGTTACCGGTGAGTTCAATTCGCCGTCAAGGGTTCAATTTTCAGTCAATACTCAGACTAACCTCCATCTCTAATAGCGTCTACTAGTACTCCCTTGATGCCTATGCGCATGCCACATGTGCTGTCTCAATTCCCGCTCCCATTCACCTTGATTGGGTGCCGAATATAACGTTGTCCTGCATTTCAAGGGGGCTCGGAGGCAGTCAATTTGGTATGTTCAATTTGAGGGTCTAAACATTACTCAGGCTAACCTCAACCCTCTCATCCTCTACCCTCAAGCAGATACTGCCTCTCTCTCTCTATTGTTGGTCGGGGGCGTTTACACCCTCACCCTCTATTGTTGGTCCGTCTGTAGCATTGATCAGGGGCGCTGTCTACTCCCTCTACACCCCACCCTCTATCATTGGTCGGGGGCGCTGTCTACTCCCTCTCTCTCTCTATCGTTGGTTGGAGGCACTGTCGTCTACTCCCTCACCCTCTACACCCTCACCCTCTATCATCTAACCGTCTGTAGCGTTGGTCAGGGGCGTTTCTCTATTCCCTCCGTCTGTATCGTTGGTCGGGGGCATCTCTCTACTCCCTCACTCTCTATCGTTGGTCGGGGGTGTCTCTTCCTCACCTCTACCCTTTGCCCCCCTTGTCTCACACCCTCACCTCTACCCCCCTTGTCTCTACCCCCCTTGTCTCTAACACAATGTCCGCAAGCTGCCCAGCTTGTGGACAGGACAATCTCACTGTCACAGGCCTCAGTCATCATCTATCAAAGAGCCGAAACCCTGATTGTCGAGTGCTGTACAATCACTCACGCTCCCAGATACACGCCAACACTAGTGAACTGCAACTTGATGACGAGTTGGAATGGCCTGATGATGATGGAGGGTATGACATGGAAGAGTTTGAGTGGGCTCGCGAGGGATCTGGCCATGGTAGTGATGCAGATGAGGGAGCGGATGATGGATGGGATGATGAAGCAAATAACGAACCTGAGTGGGAGCCTCCGGTTGATCAGCAACATGACCACGGTGACATGGATGCCATGGATGATTTGGCCGCTGATGAAGCAACCGGTCAAGAACAATGCCATGGTCACCAGGAGATTCAAGAACGCGCCCAAGGGCAGCATGGTTGTGTTACCGCGCCCTATCCAGACTTGCGTGCTGGGCAACCTATTTCTAACAATCATACTGCCAACGTTGCATATGGTGCGCATCTTTCCAATGCCGACCAGGAGAATACATATCACCCATTTGCTTCTAAGATGGATTGGGAGGTCGCAAGATGGGCAAAACTTCGTGGACTCAGTTCGACTGCGTTGTCTGACTTACTTGCTATTGAGGGGGTAAGTCGGTCACCTTTTATTTTCTGGTTCATGTGCTTATGTTCATTGCAGGTCAGTGAACACCTGTTGCTCTCTTTCAAGAACACGAACGAGCTTAATGCCATCGTCGACCATGAGCTTCCAACAGGCCGGCCAAAGTTCAAACGAGAGCAAATCATTGTTGCGGGAGAAGCCTTCGACGTCTATTATCGCGATGTGATTGAATGTGTCAAGTCGCTGTACAGTGATCCCGATTTCGCGAGATACCTTGTGTTTGTGCCTGAGCGTCATTATGCCGACGAGGATGAGACAGTTCATCTGTTTCATGATATGCATAAGGTAGGGCTCATCCACTTTCCGCTAACGAAACGTGACAAAGTGTTACTTTTGTCTGAAATGTTAATGGCAGTCGTAAAACTCGTTTTTTGGAAAAAGAAATCGCGCAGGGTTCTTTGTATTTACACTACGCACAACGCTGCGTGGCTAGATTTTTGAAAAAGTTGAAATTGAGAGTGCCATTAAGAAAATGAATGTTATGAGCCTTGTTGTTGCGTGACAAACCAGGGGGAAATGCAAAACTGGTACGACATCCTCAAACTACCACAGCACAATGCCCAAACGTGCACTGGGACACCTGAAGAACCTCAGTGGACATGCGGAAAGAAACACGAAAAGGACCAAGCTCAAGAGGGAGCAAAAAGAAGGAAAGGAAAATGTACTGGTAAGACCACAATGCCACTATCTTCGAGTTGCGTCTGACATTTACAGCCTACCATTCCTGACAATCCTCCTCCCAACCTGGACAACCCCCCATTCCGGCTCAATGTAGAACTATTCCTCGATGCTGCGAGGATCATCGAGCAGCAATGTGAACCCACTGTGGCTCGGGAGCTTGACTTGGAGATTGGAGTTGACTATGGGGTCAGGGTAGCCATTCAATTCCTTACGACTGCAAATGACCATGATCATGATGAACCAGAAGAAGATCGTGACAGTGAAGACTTACCCACTGCCAATGAGGAGGATGAAGATCTTGAAGAAGAAGATGAAGACGAGGATATTTTTGAGGATGAGACCCTGGGATGTGGAATAGCGGGTATGCAAAGTGTCGGCAGGGACACTGCATCAGACTCAGAACCCCGGACCCCACCAGAAGTCTCTGCAGCTGAAACTGCACTCCGAGACCTATGAGACATGCTACAGCCACCTCGTGATGCTGGACGTGGCTACAAGGATCCTGGGCTAGACAGCTGGACAAAGGAACGGATGGAATCAATGGTGACAATCCTCACCCATTATACAAATACTCGCTTGCTGGGGTACAAGGCTTGGATCACTGCATCGTTATTGACCGCAAATGGGAAGGGGAAGTCAAATTGGTGGGCATGCCAACTTCGTGAGGCAACAAGAGCCTATCTCAAGGATCGTGCTAAAGTACCTGTCAATATATTTGGGCTACGAGCATTGTTACGACTAGATGACCCTGACATTGCCAACGAGATTCACCAGCACCTTCAGTCCATTGGCACTCATGTGCGTGCAGATGATATTGTGGAGTATCTAGGCCAGGAGGAAGTCAAAACACGTCTAAAGTTGAAGAAAACAATCTCCCTCGCAACCGCAAAGCGTTGGATGCGGCGCATGGATTACCGTTGGGTTCAGAACCACCGTGGGCAATATGTTGATGGCCATGAGCGCGAAGACGTGGTGTATTATCGTCAGAATGTGTTCTTAAAGAAATGGGCAGAGGTGGAAAGAAAAATGCGCTCCTGGGGACAGGATGGTGAGGAAATCCGTGATACTGATCGGCCTTTATGTGTTTGGTTCCATGACGAAAGCACATTTTATGCAAATGATCGCAGGAAGTCCAGATGGGTACACAAGGACGCAAGTGCCACTCCGTATGCAAAAGGGGAGGGGTCTTCTTTGATGGTGGCGGACTTTGTATCGGCAGATCATGGCTGGTTACAATCCCCTGATGGAAAGGAGTCAGCGCGGGTATTGTTTAAGGCAGGAAAATCACACGATGGGTATTTTTCGAATGATGAAATTGTTGCACAGGTTCAGAAGGCAATGGATATCGTTCAGAAGCACTGGCCCAATGAGGACCATATGTTCATTTTTGATAATGCAACAACTCATGTCAAACGCCCAGATGGATCTCTCTCTGCAAGAAAAATGCCTAAAAATACACCTAAACTTGGGACAAACTGGGGCGTTGAGGTGACAGCGAGGGATTTGTCTGGCCAGATTATCTATGGAACAGATGGAAAGCCAACGAAGACCAAAATTTGTATGGGCCATGGTACCTTCAAAGACGGCACCCCTCAGTCGCTCTATTTTGCTGATGGACATGCACGTGCTGGTATATTCAAGGGTATGGCAACTATTCTCGAGGAGCGTGGTTATGGCGACATGTCAAATGTTCAAGCAGAGTGCAAGCCAAGATTTTCCTGTAAACCTGGTGTTGAGCACTGCTGTTGTCGACGAATGCTTTATAATGAACCTGACTTCACAAATGTGAAATCTGTGCTGGAAATTGCCTGTGAAACACGCGGGATTTCTGTTCTTTTTCTTCCGAAATTTCACTGTGAGCTGAATTTCATTGAACAGTGTTGGGGCCATGCAAAGCGAATATATCGCCAGAAGCCCCCCTCCACCAGCAAGCAAGATTTGCGGAAGAATGTCATTGATGTGCTCGCATCAGTCAGTGTTGAGCAAATGCGCAAGTGAGTTGAACTGTTCATTGTTGTTTGCTTTGTCTCACTCGACACCACTCAGATATGCACGCCGATCTCGCAGATTCATGGATGCCTATCACAAAGGTCTAACGGGAAAGGAAGCTGCCTGGGCCACTAAAATATATAAAGGACATCGAGTCCTCCCTGATTCCATTCTGACGGAACTCGAGAATGCTGGGCTCTAACTATTCCACTTATTTCTAATTGATAATTTGCTGTTTAATAGTCTACACAACTCATATAATACTTACAAGTAACTACGTTGTTTCGGGTCACAGCTGGTCACACTGTGTCACATGCCATCACACGTTAGCGGAAAGTGGATGAGCCCTACCTTACAGGAAAATGGTGGTGGGATACACAGGTACGTTGCATTGACTACGTCTACCATATGATACTAATGATACTTCAGAAAAAACTCGATCAGCACAGCCCAGGCGGCACCATAATTCCAATCATCATCTCGTCCGACAAAACTCAAGTAACCTTGTTCCGCAACAAATCTGCTTACCCTGTCTATCTCACCATCGGCAACATCCCAAAAGAAATTCGACGCAAGCCATCACGCGGTGCCCATATACTTCTGGCATATTTGCCATGCACACGCCTCAATCATATTTCTAACAAAGCTTCACACCGCTGAACTTTGGCAAATTTGTACCATGCTTGCATGAGCCGTGTTCTCGCTCCCCTGAAATCTGTTGGACTGGATGGGATTACTATGGCGAGTGGGGATGGTACTCTCCGCCGTTGCCACCTACTGTTTGCGAGCTTTGTCGGCGACTACCCAGAGCAACTCCTTGCTACTGGGATAAAGTTCGGAGAGTGTCCCAAATGCGATATTGAGGCTGATGAAACGGGGAGCAATATGGCACCATATCATTTACGAAGACTGCGCGAAGTGTTAGATGCGCTCGCTACTCTGGATGAAGGCAGTATGTCTTTCATTCGAGCTTGCTCAGCAGCAGGGATCAAGCCCATAATTCATCCCTTCTGGGAAGACCTCCCATTCGCAAATGTTTTCCGTGCAATCACACCAGATGTGTTGCACCAGTTATATCAAGGACTAGTCAAACATCTCTTAGGCTGGTTGAAGGCTGGTTGTGGTGCGGCCAAAATCAATGCTCGTTGTCGGCAACTTCCTCCCAACCATCATATACGTCTGTTCACCAAGGGCATCACTGGCCTCTCGCATATCAGTGGGACCGAACACTCGCAAATCTGCCGCTTTCTTCTGGGCATCGTAATTGGTATCTGTTTGCCCAATAATCTTAATGCAAACCGACTTCTACGAGCTGTCCATGGTCTCCTCGATTTTCTCTACCTCACACAATATCCGTGTCATAGTTCGGAGACCCTACAACTACTCGACGACGCACTCGGTCTTTTTCACGAGAACAAAGACATTTTCGTTGATCTCAGTATCCAAGACAATTTCAATCTACCGAAGCTGCATGCCACTCGGCACTACTCATACATGATTATGATGTTGGGCACAACAGATAATTATAATACAGAGTATACAGAAAGACTACACATCGACTACGCAAAAGACGCTTACCGCGCTACCAATCACAAGGACGAGTTCACACAGATGACATGGTGGCTTGAACACAAAGAGAAAATACTGCGCCATGACAAGTATGTCAACTGGCGACTTGCTGGTGATGTCGAGTCTGAGCCCCACCATTCACATCCTCCAGATATGACCTTCCGCCGCCTTCAGACTATGCCCAAACACCCTACTGCAAAAGCTGTCACTATAGACAGATTAGTTGACGACTACGGGGCTACCTTTTTCCGCGAGGCACTTGCTCGCTATATCACACAGCTCAGGCATGCCGAGGATCCTAACCCCCTCCATGAGCGAGCACTGGAAATATTGGCCTGCGACATCCATTTCCCATTTCGAACACTTCCTGTTTTCCACAAGATCAAGTGGGTCTCCGTCGACGCTCGTGGTCACGGCGACGCAACCGTCACGTTGGATTCGGTTCACGCGAGACCACAACGGAGATCGGGTTCTGGTCTGCTGCCCCATCATTCAGACACAGTGCTGGTGAACCTTGGTGTGAATACAGAAGCCGTTAGCGCAGGTATAGAAGGTAAGTCAGCAATGAGTATTCACAAGGATAATGGTGACTCACAGTTGACTGGCTCAAGCACTCCGTGTTGGTCAAGTGCGAGTCGTTTTCTCACTACCTTCAAAATCTCTCCCGCTCCTCTTTCCACCAACAGTCCAGGTTCCTAGCCACCTGGCTTATATCGAGTGGTTCTCGCCGTTTGCGTTGGCTCCTGATCGACACCACGGCCTTTACAAGGTCTCGCATTCCTTTCTTGGTGGCGCAAAAGTCGCAAGCATTGTGCCATTGTCGAAGATCGTGCGGAGTGCCCATCTTCTACCGAATTTCGGTGCCATCATCCCGCGAGAGTGGTCCAGTGATACAGTTCTAGATGACTGTGACACTTTTTGGTTGAACTCGTATCTAGATAGATTCACTTACTGTATTTTCAAATAAGTCTTGATAATTCCATTGTACATTATCATCTTCTAGCCGTTTTATTCCTAAAACTTGAAATTAGATAGAATTATCAAAATAACATCATTTAGCGCAAATTATCAACGTTTATCGAAATTTTTGCCGGGAGGTTTTTCCTGATGAACAATGCATTTCGGCTTGCAGTAAAAAGTGAGGACCTGCACTCGAACATTCTAGTATAAGTACATGTAGTTGAAACTGAGGTACACCATTCACCTGCCAGCCCAACAATAAAATATGTCAGTCTCCTCGCCGATGTCCCATGGTATCTTCTACTGGCAAATCCCAGTCATGGCCCGACACCAGAACCACTGATGCCGGCAGTCGAGTATCCGGCAAGTGTCTTGTAATTGCTGGCCACACTGCGTCGAACAAGAGTTTCTGGAAAGGGGTGGGTTATTCAGTCACTAATGTAGTAACAAGACTCCGACTCGGAGGTGCAAGAAGTCATAGACATTCTTGAGAAGTAGAGAAGGTTAACGTTCAACAGCACTAGTTTTAGAAAGCGGGCTTTCTGAGGCACTGCTCTATGACACGCCTCCTCATGACAAATTGAATCTGACCTCTCAGATCTTAGACTAACGCGTAAGAGCCAGTTTGGCAACAGGATGTTGGCCGACATTTGGCAAATGTCAGGTGAGAGGTTTTCGGCACGAAGCGTCCCAGACGTCAGACTTCAAACTTTACTTCTCCTACTTGTACCATGAATTCTTCCTACTTTATTGATTGTCATCGTCGCCAAAGAATTTGTACTAGTGTTGTTACCCTTACCGCCATCTGTGCAAACTTCGCAACTGTACTCATGGCTCAACCCGAGACTCATACAACACAACCTGCCAACAGCACAAAGGCACATTGGCAAGAATCGGAGGTGGATGTCCTACTTCAACACTTGATTGAGAACCAGGCAGCAGGCGGTGATGGTGGAAACTTCCCGATGCCTATCTACAACAGCGCAGCAGCTGCTATCAACGCTAACGAGATGATTCAGACTATAGGCCCACAAAAGACTGGCAAGATGGCAAAGACAAAGTGGACCTTGGTGCGTATATGATCTTATCTTGATTGATCATGGGTTGACCAGATCTTAGCTCAAAAAAACCTTCAATCAAATCGAGGCCTACCGCAATGTGTCTGGTTTCCACTGGGACAACATACGAGGAGCTGGAATCGAGGGCGTTGCTGCCGCCAGTGTCTGGGATGCGTATGTTGCACCAAAGGTATGTCACTATGGCACAGCGTGTTGGGACATGGACTGACATCAAAGTAGTCACGAGCTACACTACGCCTTCTTCGCAACAAAGGATGGCCTCGGTACAACAACATGCAGACTATCCTGGGTGAGAACAGCGGTGCCCATGGACGCCACTCTTTCCACCCTGCCACAGCAGCCCCCGCCTCCGTCAATATAGACGATGTGCTCGAGGGTGCTGATGGGGGCCTTGACCTTCTTGATATGGATGTAGATCCTAGCACTGCTGGTCCTAGTGCCACTGGTCCTAGTGCCGCTGGTCCTAGCACCACTGGTCTTAGCGATGTGCCGGACATGAGTGTTGACTTGATGATGCCGCCTAGCGCCCTGTTCCATGGGACCTCTTCTACTGCTGCTGGCTCCCAGTCCAGTAAACGCTTGTGCACCACTACCCTGCTTGACTCCCTGGAGACGTCATCCTACAATTCCAATGCCACACCCAAGTCCAGCTACGCTGATAGTCACCACTCATCACTCCCCCTTTTGCCAACATTGGTCCCATCATCCCAGTCACCAGCCTTCAAGAAGGCTCGAGTGTCGGCATATGAAAGCGTGCAGATGGGGATGAGCAGCGCTGCCAAATTAGCTGCCAAGATTACTCCAGCGGCTGCCATCATGAACATGCAAGGTACTATTAATCGCCTCACCGATGTTATTGAGAAAAACATCGACAAAACTGTGGCCGCTGAGCCGGTGCCAGCGCCAGTTGTTGTTCCAGTTGTTACCATGATTTCTCGTGGCCTGGCAGTTATGCGCAGTGGAGATGGAGACCTGTCAGTCGCTCAGAGAGCCCACCTCTGGCGGATCTTTTCTCATTCAGGAGGCGAGAACAATCTCACTGCTTACATTGAGCTGGAGGATGACTTCGAGATGCGCCGTGAATTTGTCTTGGGACTCCTTGCGTCTGCGTAGAGCTATGACCGCCTGTCACATTTCTCATACTAACCCTCTGTGGCTTCTCTCGTCTATTCGTTTGATCGGTATACTGCTGTGGCTTCTCTCATATATTCATTTGATCGGTATGCTGCACAGTATGTATCCAATGTCCTGTATTGCGCATGTTTCATATCATGATATATTGTACAAGTTTGACTACGTGCTACTAGTGAGAATTAGCCCAGTCCGCCCTCATCCTCTGAGATATCTTGGTCTGATAGATCATCGTTGTCGTCATCCTCAAGAGCATGTCTTTCCCGCAAAATGTGTTGATAGTCCACCCACATTGCTTCAGCAATGCCATCGTGCATCAAATGTAGATCGTCGTGCGCAGGCACGCGGTTCCCTGCTGGTGCGCCCTCTGAGTTTGCAGCAGGTGCATCATCAGGCAAATAGTCTGCGTCAGGCAGTCTACCTTCTGCAGGATCGTGAAAGCGGATGAAATTGTGAATGCTGCACAATGCAGCTGGAATCTGAGCTTGTATACCCATAGCGTATGACGGGGATAGAAGGAGGATGCGGAAACGTCGTTTCAAGACACCGAATATTCGCTCGATGACGTTTCGAGCCGATGCATGACGGAGGTTGAATAATTCTTGTTTGGTAGTTGGCCTGCGAGAAATCAGTGCATAGTGGGAAGAATAACGGCCAGTAAACTCACCGAACACTTGCACGACCCCATTCGGCGAGGTGGTAGCGCACATTACGGTAAGGAATGAGTAGTTCAGGCCGCAGAGGGAAACCTGCATCTGCAAGGAAGTATTTCCCTATGGGAATGTGAAGGTCGTGACCCTCTGCAGCCTCATAGACGCGTGCATCTGTGGCCGAGCCCTCCCAGCCAGTGAGGGCATATGTGAAATTGAGCTCGAAGTCGCAGGTGAAGAGGCAATTTTGGGAAACAAAACCCTTTCGGTTTTGATACGGGCCTCGTTCAAATGCGCGAGGCGACGCGTGGATGTGGCTCCCGTCAATGGCCCCAATGGCATCCTTGAAGAACGGCCAAAACTTGGGATTATAGCGGATTTTGTTGGGGACAGAGGCATCCGGCAACTGAACATACTTCGTATAGAAGGGGGAGGACGAGAAGATGGTGAGCATTTTGCGAAAATAACTATATAGAATATATAATCAGTCTACCAATAGTTATTAGCATATACTAGTACTTACCGGGAAATTGTATTGTTTGAGTGTTGAAATCGTTCGCCTACATGCCTGATAGACAAGCCCGTGACAGCGGTGTACAGGAAAATCAAAAGTTGTTCTTCTAGCGAAACGAACTTGGAGTTGGTGTGTCCGAGGGCACGAAGTTCAGAGATAAGCGCTGCAAAAACGTGTGCGTGCACACCAAGTTCACTCCGTATTCGTTCTGGGTGGCCAGACAATAACTCCATGACCCATGCTTCACCCGAGAGAGCAGAGGTATGATACGGCTCTGGATCCTTCAAATACATGGATTGTAGGACACTGCTTGTAGCGCTGATTAAGATACTGATTAGAAGGATAGAGTACTGGATGAGGCGGCGGCGAGCTTCTGGGTGTTGGGGCACAAAATCCGCGACTTCCGATCGACGATCCATTGCAGCATGGACTCTGGCTGAATCCAAGGACGGGCACCTATGTAGATAACAGCGTACAGTAGTATCGGGGGTTGGTCCAAATGCGTCCACTATTCACGCTCCGACCTTCGGCAAAATTCAAGCCGACAACTTCTCACCTGACAATTTGCCAAATGTCGGCCAACATCCTGTTGCCGAACTGGCTCTAAGTATTTCAGAGTGTGCAATTGGTGCAGCCATAATTCCCACGGCTGCTACCTATCAAAACTTTGAATTGACGCCATCTCCGATGATTTTGCAAGAAGTCGTCCTACGTGCTACTGCACCCCAGGCCTCCGGTTCTGGCTCAGGCGCAATCGTTCTCCATGACGTACATATCGGTACATCGCTCGCATCTTTCAAGCAATCTAGCTCTGCACCGCACTGCACATCATTCGTCGAAACGCGCGACGGCCAAGGAGGGTTCATCCTTGCAGCCCAACAAGACAAATCCATCCTAAATGTTTACAACTTCCACAAGGTAGGTCTTATATTTTTGATATAGCTTTCACCTTTCTCGGTGTCGCAATCGTAGGACGAACTCGCCTTCAAAATAGTCCTTTCCGAGAGGCTTTCGTGCATTGCCCTGGATAACGCGGGAAGCTTTTGTACGGGTGGGACAGCCTAGAGTCGAATATGTCTGTGGGAGGCGCGTAAGATAAAATAATATGTCAGGTGGATCCCATCTTAATCTTTGACAGTGGGTCGCGTCAGGCATCTTGTACAACTCTTGGGACGCCCACTATCGCCATGTTAATGTCCTGAAATTTACCCATGACGGTGCTGCCCTTGTTTCAGGCAGTGATGACTCTGGTGTCAGTGTCAGGTCCGTGGCAAGGTGCGTTGCATATTTCTTGTCGTTGTCGCGCTGTTAAAGCAATGTAGACTTGTCGACAATGACATGTAAAATGAACTTCCAATGCCATATTGTACGCTATCAGACCACATCCCACCAGTAAAAAACATCGTTTGCGGCCTCGGGGCATTCCCTACTTGTCGCGTGCTCACCGCGTCCCTCGATCACAGTGTAAAAGTGAGCTCGTTTTTCCAGTCACGCCCACCTTTCATTCACCTCGGACACGAAGCTCTGGGACCTCTCATCTCAGTCCTTGTTGACTACCTTCCACTTCCCGAAACCCATATCATCAGCGGTTTGGGACGTTTCCGAACGTTTATTTTTCGCTGCCTCACCGGATGGCTCCATATACCAAGTCAACCTTTTCCGCCAGCAAACTGAAAAACACGCTGGTCAGACAATTGAAGCCGTTGGAGGCGCAGGCGTCAGCGATATCATCCGTGTCACCAGCGAAGACAGCAGCAGTCGAAAACGACTCATCAGTTGAGTATGCATTTCTTGTACATTCCATTATGCATATCTGACGCATCTTGAACCCAGCCAACCAATAACCACTCTCACCATCACCCTCACCAGCTTACTTCTTCTTGTGGGCACCGCCACGGAGCTCGTCCACTTCTACGACATTGCCTCATCAGCTCCTGCGTACCATCTCGACGCACAAGGGCATGTCGATATCCCACCTCGCGACCATGCTCATGTCGCCAGATCTAGTCGGGCACATTAGCCTGTCCCTCAACCTTGGGAGTTCCGCCGATGCGAAGGACGTCATCCCTATGCGCCCTGTCATGCCGTTCCACCGCATGAAAGATTCCAAGGCAAGGGAGGCGCACGAGGTAATGATGATGCTTCCCGTACAGGACGAGGTAGGTTTTTATTACGTTCAAATGGGTCTTTCACTTATGCTGGTATTCGCCCAAGACCCCTGGAGGTATACCAAGCGCTTATGACTACCCCGAAGCCAAGTTTCAACGAGACTATGCGTTTTTCGTACAACCCAACGCGATTGGCACGTCGGAGGCGTCGAGTGCGCACGTTGCCGAGCTTGAAGCTGAGTTAGAGAATTTGAGAGAACAACTTGGGAAGGCAAAGGGGATTAACGACATGATGTGGGAGACGGTTGTACAGAAGGTCATGACACAGCAAAAGCAAAAGACAGTTGCGGAAGGCCAGAATGATACTGTACCAGGTGAAGGCGAGGATGAAGATGGTATAGAGAGGCCGAGAAAGAAAGGTAAGAAGACGAAAGGCAAGAAGTAAACCGTCGTCCTACTACCCAGCAATCCTCACATGTCATGTGCATATTTTGAGAAGCAACGGCTAGTGCAGGTGGATGAGGAGCCGCTCAGTATGTTCAATTTGCGGGAGATCATCGAAGGCGACTCGGAACGAAACGCAACGTGTCCAGGATGGTCATGAGCAACATATCAACAACTTCTAAGCTCAGATCCTTCTGGAAACGGGCCTGGGACGGCAACCTGCTTCGGCTTTGATAGACGATAAGCCTCGAGGCCGCGGTTATAAGCGAAAAGCTAACTTCCTTCCCTGCCCACTGGTAAGATGTCCGGCTCAGAAGACGTTGATTAACAAAATAATTCTCTGACGAGCTTGCTTTTGATTGGGTCTCCTTATCAGCATCCAAACTCCAGCCGTACCAAGAACACTCTGCAGTACTGCGGGCACCAATATGCGTCATCGACCTCTCACGCTGTTCTGCGTGGTGGGCCACCACGCAGAACGGCGTGCGGATGGGGATAGGAATTCCCTTTGACTAACGGTATGATGGTTGGACGTGGTGTCACGGGCTAAGTCCTTCAACATTTTTCAGCGACATTGCTTATGAAAATTGATGTCTCGATGGGCGTATTCACAAATTCACATTCACAAGTCATACTACCCTGGCATGTAGTATGGAATTGTCCGCTGGATGTCGGCGTTGTGGTGGCTTTCCACAGGCGGCCCAAGGTTTACCAACTTAGTGCAGTGCTGGCACCGACGACATCCACCTCACAAATGACTAATTTAGAACTGCTGAGCACTGAAGTGAATGGTAGCGGGCTTTGCCACGTAAGTTTGTCTTATTCGAATTAACCATTCGTCCCTATATGTATACTGAACGTTTTGATTCCAGGTTCAGGGGAGATCAGCCAAGACACGGGTGCTTACAGTCTTCAAATATAAGTATACCATGTCTAGGAGAGGGTTTCCCTTATTGATATTTACTCCTTTGCTTCACAGTATCTTGCTCGTCCTCAGCTAATAAGTAGACTATGTTGACCCTCACCAGCGTCACTTGGCTAGATCTATGTCTTGCTGGTGTCGGAGCGTATCTGATCAAGCTGGCGTTCAAGAAGAAGAACCCTGTGCCATATCCCCCTGGTCCTCGGGGGTGGCCTGTCATTGGAAACGTCCCAGACATGCAGCCTCACATCAAGCTCTGGCTCACCTTCGCTGAGTGGGGCAAGAAATATGGTGAGTGTCTCCTGTTTCCCAACGTGATGCATTTCAACTCCATACTGTGCAGGTGATATCTCGCATGCTCAGATTCTGGGTGAGCACATTATTGTGCTGAATTCGGTCACGAAGGCGATAGAAATTCTGGATAAGAAAAGCTCTATATACTCTGACCGTCCTGGTCTTCCAATGGGCGGCGACCTTGTTGGCTGGAACCACACTTTGGCCCTTCTCCAGTATGGTGACCATTTTCGTTGGTACCGTAAGAAGATCCACCGCGTCATTGGCAGCCGCGCCATCTTGGATACTGTCTACAACCCTATGGTGGAGGTTGCGACTCACCGATTCCTGAAGCGTGTACTTGCGAAACCAGATCAACTCCAGGCGCACATTCGGCAGTACGTGTTTTGGTCCTTATATTACTTGATGTTCAATTGTTATAGTACCGCTGGCGCTATCATTCTGCAAATCTCTTATGGATATCAAGTGAAGGAGAACGACGATCCCTTCGTCGACCTTGTTGACCGTGCTATGGACCCACTAACACAAGTCACCCTTACTGGTACCTTCATGGTTGACTTCGTGCCATCGTGTAAGGTTATATCATCCTGAGTTTTGTAATGACCTGACTATTTTCAGTGGCCAAGGTCCCTGAGTGGTTCCCTGGTGCTGGCTTCAAGCGCTTGGCCCGTGAATGGCGCCAGCTCCTCGAAGAGGCGGTTGATGCGCCCTATAGGTTTGTCAAGGATCAGATGGTAACTAACACCTATAACCTTGCGATTGTGAGTTGAACATTTTACAGGCTGCTGGCATTGCCCCAATGTCTTTCACCTCGAATCTGCTGGAAGGCAGTACGTTGTCTGTAGAAGAGGATCATATGGTGAAATGGTCTGCCGCATCCCTATACACTGGTGGTGCTGACACGGTTGGCCCCTCCCTTCATGTTATCATATTTTGAGACTGATACCTGTTTCCTCAGACTGTTTCTGCAATCTACTCTCTTTTCCTAGCTATGACCCTCTTCCCTGATGCGCAGAGGAAGGCTCAGGCTGAAATAGATGCTGTTGTTGGTCCCGATCGCCTTCCCTCTTTCGTCGATCGCGACTCTCTCCCATACACTGAGGCGCTTGTGAAAGAAGTCTTACGCTGGAATGCTGTGGTCCCAACTGGTATGCGTGTGTCGCTTATAGCATTCCTTAGTTGACGATGGTACCTCAATGACAGGTATCCCCCACTGTGTCACTGAAGATGATATCCATGACGGATACTACATTCCGAAAGGTTCAATAGTAATAGCTAACATTTGGTTAGTACTCCTATTTTTTTGTATTCAACATCTTAACTTACAGAATTGAATGTCAGGTTCATGCTCAATGACCCGCGGACGTATGCTAACCCCTCGCAATTCAACCCTGAACGTTTCTTGGACAATGATGGAAAGGGTCCTGAGACTGAGCCTCGCACGAGCTGCTTTGGCTTTGGTAGACGGTAAGCATGGAGGTGATCTTGAGTGGAATACTAACTTTTTGCTCCGCAGTATCTGCCCCGGTATGCCTAATTCACAGAAGCGCCTTCAAAACAGTATTCTGACGTTGCTTGCTTTGATGTACAGGTCTTCACCTCGCTGATGCCTCCGTCTGGATATCCACCGTGATGTCACTCGCCGTGTTTGATATCTCCAAGGCCATCGAGAACGGTGTTGAGATCACCCCTGAGGTTGACCCTTTATCAGGCTTGATCAGGTGCGTGCACCTTATCCCGTCCGCGGCGCTCCTTTGGATGGACGCACTCCCAGTCACCCCAAACCCTTCAAGTGCTCCGTCAAGCCTCGCTCTTGCAAAAGCTGTTGTGCTCATTCAGCAAAATGTTAACTACTAAGGACACAAAGATGATTTGTGAAAGAAATTTGTATTCGAAGCTACATACACAGAAATAAGTGTAACAAGATCAATAAAAAATAAAGCTACATCGCGAGAGGGGTCCATAGTGAAATTAAATGAGCCTTTGTCGTACCAGTAAAGGAGAATACAAATCGAAGAAGGTCGCCGTATCGAGGAGAAATGAAAGGAACAAAACACACGCCAGAGGTAAGTCTGTGATGAGAGAATGAGTCCAATGCCTGTCTCATAATAGCGAAAGAAACAACTAATCGAATAAGAATAAGTTCAATGTGTGTCTCGTGCTAGTTAAGTGAAATACAGATCAAAAAGGTAGTAGAGAAGGAAGCGAGGAGCGACTTGCTCTGATAGATGAGCGTGACCGTTGCGGTGGCCATAGAATGTCGTCTAGTAGGGGATAGTGAAGGGCGAGTAGTGTCATCGAGATTGGGTCGTAGGGGACCCTCTGGCATCGAAGATGCGCAACATTGTGTGTGCGTAGACTGGGTGGTGGCCTTCGACTTCTCCGGGCAATGAGGTGGCCGGGTCGTAGGGGGACAGAAGGAGGCCGTTGTCCAGATTGGTCGTAGGGGACCTGACGTCGGAGATATGTTGTGCATAGGTGTGTTAACGCGGAGGCGACCTTGAATCACTTGGGCTGTGGGTGGGCCCAGGTCGTAGGGTTCAGCGAAAAAGGCCAATACGGTCAGGTTCCGCGCTGTCGTTTTTAGACTTAGGCTGTCGAAGCAGGGTAGTTGCGGGAGGTGGGAACTTGAAGTGTCCAGTGTCGCGCTTCGTAACCAGGTTAGAGGCTTCAGCGTGGAGGTGGAAGACGGGAGATCGCCGAGAGAGAGCACATCCATACTTCGAGTCAAGGCGTCTACGGGGCAGCCGAGTTCAGGAAGAGCGATGCCAGCATCGGTAGACCGACTATCGGAGAGAGAGCGCGCCTGCATACTTCGGGTAAATGCGCCCATAGGGTATGTGGTTCAAGGAGCGGAGAATAGGGAATGCTAGTAGATGTCGTGCAGCGGTTGGTGACTAGAATGAGTTGTCGAAGCTTGGATGGGCGAGGCGGATTATTGAGAGTGAGAGCTGTCATTTGTGCAATCAGCATGTCGAGCGTAGTTTCTTCTAGTACAGGTTCCTTCCTAGGTTGGGTATCAGAAAGATCGTCCTAGAGACTCAAATGTCAGATAATGTGGAAATTGCACAGGCTATGCTGCGTCTTACCTCATAGCAAGTGATTTCATCAAACAACTCACAGTCGTTGGTGTCTGAGGCATCGTCTGAGAAGACGTCGGTAACCAAGTCGTCATCAAGGGGTATAAGGGCGGCAGAGTTTAAATCAATAGACAAACGTTTGCAATAGAAGTTCGGTGAAGTGAGAGTGCAAGGCGTACAAGTAGAAT